>VWZV01011283.1:305213-410551 GCA_013397155.1 Irena cyanogastra | reverse complement strand
TGTTCATGCCTAACAGAAGTTGCTAGTACATTCTTTGGCCCCTCTGTCATGTTATTGCTTCAGGGCTAACAGGACTAAAGAGTGCTAAGAACATATTTTGTCACTGAACAAATCTGTTGACTCAAACTGCCATTTTTTGTGGTGACTTCTAAGAGTCGAACAGCACCCTTGAGAAAACTACTCTCTGGAAGAAGAAAAGTAACAACAGCAGCAGAATTTCTCTTCTCATTTCCCACTGCCATCCAGCTACATAAAAGTATTTTCTATCTCTGCACCCAGTCCACATTAAGGAGAGAATTTTAACCCAGGAATATTTCACTGCTGATGGGATTGAGTCTTTCATATTTTCACATGCTAAATGCCCACAGTGACTTTTTGTTTCTTTATTTACTGTTAATGTCCAGTATCTTGTTTGCATTTTTTTAATTAATGCATTTCTTGAATTTCACGTTCATGTATTTCAAAACCATTATTTTAATCTATCACATCGATTACTATCTGCATCCATTAATGATTTTTTTTCTGCCAAATATAATCAGCCTCTGCAAATAATCATGACCTAAAAATAAGCCTGAGAATTTACATCTAGATACCATGGAAGAAGGCAGTAAATCCTGAAAGAGCATCAGCTTCAAATTTTGCTTCTTTCCATCCACAATTTGCATCAGTCAGTCTGTGTGTTGTTAGGCCATCCCTACTCCCTAGTATTAATTTAATAGTTTTAGTGGTGTGCTGTTAATATAAAATGGAGTGAACAATTTCAGGGATGAGTCTGAGATTTTGGCTTTCATTTGTTTTAGCAGCAGACCCTATTTGCATGTAGCTTTTGTGGTATAATTGTTTTTAGTTCTGCTGACATTGTGGCAGGATAGCAGCACAGATAATAACAGATGATGTTTCCTTTTGTGGAAGTTAAGAACTAGCTGATTAATTGTTATTATGTTACACTCTAGAGGAAACATTGTAATTAAACCACAAAAAGCTACATTAACATAATGCTAGGGGTCTGACTTAATCCCACGAAAGCAAGAAAATTCAAAGTTAACGATGACGAGGGTAATGTTATGTGTTTTAGGCCAAGTGCTGTTCTTTGGAAAAGAGCTTAGTCTGGCTATTTCTGACTGTCGTGGTTGCTTCTCTGTGATTAGGGCAGCTGCATTTAAATCAAATTAAGTCCTTTGACTTTTCATTGTGTGTGCTTGCAGATCAAGCTTTATAAAAAAAGATTATTGAGCAGTCAGCTCAGCAGTTATCTTTGGAACTAGGTCTGATGCTAGATTTCATGCTTCCAGGCAGCTGGTCCTGGCTTTGAACCAGAGGATGAGCCCCTCAGTAATTGTATTTGCAGGTATACAGCATTTCTTGACAGCTTGCTAGACTAGTATTGGTACTTTTATTTGGTGTATTTTGATTTGCAGTAAAATTCTATTTCTTTATATGTAAAACTTGGAAGAAGAAACACCTGGTTTATTTGAATGACTGCTTTTCTGAAAGCTAAAATCTTCCAAGTTTTAATATACACCCTATTCAAGACATAATTTAAAATTATTTCCACAGTCATACTTCTCTGTCCTGCTTTATTGTGTCTTCAGCTTTTTTATCTCTCCCACATAGACTGTCTGAAGATTTCAAAGCCTGTAGTGCGCAGACATGCTATCAGGACAAAACATACCAGTAAAAATTCCAAAATGAAAAGTTCGAGGCAAGTCAGGGATTAGTCTGACAGGCTGATCACAGTGACTGCTTCCCCATCTCTGCTTCCTCCACCCTGGCCCCTCTCTGATGGGGAGTTACAGCATGTGCCTGCAGCCTGGGTTGTCAGCTGTCACACGCATCTCCACGGCAGCTGATTGGAGCCTTGATACTCCTGAAAGGTCTTGATTTGATGTAGTCCCCTTTTGTGTGAGCAATTCAGGCAACACAGAACTTAATTCTCCATTCTCTGGTCGGTATGATCCTGTGGGAATTTAATAGCCCATTTTGCATCTATTACGGGTAGAAAATTACTACAGGTTGATAGAGTTGGTAGTGAAGTGCAAAGGCAGATGATTACCTGAAAAATTCATATCCTCTAACTAAAAGACTTCAATCCTCAAGTATGGATTCCACCTTGCATGCCTAAAGATTGCTTTTGCATATATTTCCAGAAAATTAATGCCTAACTGCTAGTACTGGGGCAAGAGAAAGAAACACATAAATGCTTGAGTTCTTGAATTGATCACAGGGTTCATATGTAGTCAGTTATTTCTGGAATTTTTAAAAACATGTACTATAAAATTAGTTTCAAGAGCTTCTTACTATAAAGGACAACAGTGACAAGTGAACTGTCTCTATGAAAACTTAATGAAAACAGAAACAGTTTTGAAATATTAAGAACTCACTCAATTATGAAATTTAAACATTGTAAATGGACTCCAGAGATACGATTGCAATTCTAGGAATAGACTAGTTTATGAGCTGTCACAGCTAAAACATCCAAAATGAGAATACATTTTTCATGTAGTTCTAAGGCTTTAAGAACAGTAAAAAAAGTTGAACTTTATTTTCCAGTTTCCAGACTTCAGAGTTAGTCCAGTACACATTTTAGATGCATATGCCATGAAATCTGTCCTACTTAGTTATCATGCAAACTCATCAGCCACTGAATTTTAAATACAGTGTAGTCATCCTTGTTTTGGGAAACTAAAAGCACACAAACTTACCTCCAAAGGATTTGTTGTTCTGAACTCTTACCACTATAACAAATATGCAGTAAGTAAGATCTGTAGGGAAAAAAAAAAAAGACAGGGTTTAATTTTTCTGAGCAATTTTTTTTGTTAAATTCCTAGAGCATACTCTTTTTCTGTGCTGTCCTGGACTGGAGCATAAAACACCCCTCTGGCTTTCCCTGGTTCTCTTTATGTGTGCTTGTGATGCTTTTTTCTTCCCTCTCTCTCTCTCTTTCTCTCTCTCTCTCTCTCGCTCCTGGAGAGAAGTCCAGCTGCTAGCATCTGTGCACACAAACCAGCCTCCAAATTCCTGGCTGACTCACTGATGGGCTGTAGTTTGTGTGCAATTTATACACCTGCAGCTTTAGCTGTCTGGTTTATATGGGCCTTTTAATTATTTTTATCCTTCTGCTAAACGAAGGCCAGACATTATGCTCGCTGGCTTCAACAATATTTGTTCTCTAAGCAGTCTAGTTGTAATCATTTAATTTTGCTCTATTAAACAACAGAGCTAGGTCAATTGGTATATTTAATAGAGGCAGGTTACAACCATAAAAGTTGCAGGAAATTTCACCAATTTTGCCTTCAAGGGATTCTAATTCCTGTCATCTGGAGTAATCTTTTTTTAGCACCTGTAAGAGCCTTATCTTCATGCCTGTAGGTACCTGACTTAAATATTTGATTTGTAAACACTTTTGCATAGAAGGGTTTGACAAGCACATTAAAAATGGTTGCTCACAAGCTACAAATCTCTTAAGTTACAGCTACTGCATATATTGCACAGCTGGCTGTCATGATGCTAGCAAGATTTTTGCTCTTTGATCTAAAAGGAGTTTAAAATTCAAAGTGTTCAAGATGCTTATCATGATTGTCATTTCTGAAAATGCTAAGAAAAGCTTTCCCACCATCCAAGCATCTCCCTCAGAAGATGAACTTTTAGTAAAGTTGCCAGCTCCATGCTGGATGAGTTCCTTGCTATTTTTGCTTAAGCCAGACCCTTGCTGAACTCTGCCTGTTGGTGCCCACTTAATATGAAATAGTTGGAGCACAACACAGAAGCCAGATGCAGAAGGACACAAAAACTACATTGGCAAATGATCTGTCAAGTGACCCATGAACAAAATCTAGATTGAGTTGCCCTTTGAAATAAACCTATTTGAATTTTATTATCTCTAGAGCACCTTGTGTCTCTAATCTTGTGAAAGGTTAGTATTCCATCCATCAGAGCAAGATTAGAGCTCTGGTTTGGTGCCTGTGCTTGATGATAACTGAGTGCAGCAGTTGGGGCTGGAGGAAGGAGATTCATTAGCATCAGCAGTTCAAAGAAAATTTGGGTAAACTTGCTCAGGGAAGCAGGTTCATGTTATAGACCACATACAGTCCAGGTCAGGGTAGCAGAAATGAAAGGAGCAGAATATCAGCAAAGATTTACACCTATTAACAATAATCTAAATGAAGCAATATTACCTTATTCCCATCCTTTTATTTCATGTCACAGATTAGCTGGCCTACTAGGCTGCAATGTGAGTCACTTTCTCAATGCATGTCTCAAGAAAAAGCTAAGACTAAAGGAATAAATGAGACAGTAATAAAATAAAAAGATCCAGGGCTCATGACCCTCATATGCATAGACAGAAGTGAAGAATGCAGATTCCGTGATGTAAAAAAAAAAAAGAAAGTTCTAGTTTTATTAGATCAGAGGTTCTCCCTCTCCTACATCTGTTAAAAATTATTTCTCTACTTTTATGTCTTTTTAAAGCTTACCTGACATTTTGGAGAAAAGCTTTAGTGAACAGGCATCTTTTTTCCATGTCCTTGTTTGCTTGAACTTTCTAAATTTTATATTACACTCTGAATTATATATGTGATTAAATTAATAGCATTGATGACGTTATTTCTTGTGTTAAAAAAAAAGAAATATTATTAAATTCTTCATTGTTCTGTGTCAATTCTGGGCCTATGCATTGCTTCAAGAATATAGAAGTAATTCAAAGGATTAAAATGTATATATTTTTCTAATCCTTTAGTTCCTCTTGGTGGGTCTGGATTTGTGCCTCTGGCTTTCCTATCCGTGCAGAGCAGACCATGTATTTATGTTCTCACATTTGGCTTTGAAGGATAACAAGAGGCCCTTTGGACCTGATGCCAATGTATCAGCCAGCAGCGAAACAACATGAGACTGAATTTTTTATTTCCTGTCAAACTTCTTAACTTCACAAAGGAAAAAGAAATAGAGGGTAGGTCTGAAATTTTCCAGACACAGAGGTATGTTAAAGCAGTAGAAATAGTTGCTCTGCGAAGTAGGAATCTGTTTAGTTCTTAGGTAGTACCCACAGTGTCATAAATTAAAAAGCAAATAAACAAATCTCCCTCTCAAAAAAAAAATATAAGCAAAGTAAAATAATGCCAAAACAAATTAACATTTTTAATAAGTTCTGTTGATGTTCAGAGTATAAGAAATCACTGTGAAAATGACTTTCAGCTAGATTAGAGTTACTCAGAGCCTGTGACAGGTATACAAACTTTGATGGCTCCTCAGAATAAGTAAAAATTTGTAGAGGAGGCCAATTTTAAAGTAAAATCAGGTAGTAGCAACAATAAGAAAAAAATTCAGGGCATTCATGGTGTTATGAAATATTTCAGTATGTCTTGATTCCAGAGACAAAAACTACTGTTTCTGTGTAATCAACAAAGAAGATTTTTCAGTACCCTCTACAGTTACATTTTAAGCTCCTTAATTTAGTTTTACTGTATTAATAACTTACAGTATAAATTATACCTAATACATTATATTAATTAATTTTCTTAATGAATAAATATGTATTAGGTAGGCAGTATGACACCTATTGCAATTACTGTGACATTAAAACATAAATTCAATTAAAATGTATTATATATGCACATATTATGGGCAAGTCTGAGTGAACATATGGTCTTTGCAAGAGAGGAATGTGTGACTAATAAAATAATGCTTCTTTGGTGAAAATGGAGAATATTTTCTAGATAATGAGTATACAATTTAATGCTGAACCCTAATGTGAAAGTCACCTATTGGAAACACATTTCTAATTATATGGTTTGTAAATGTGGAAGCATTTAAAATCTAAGGCCGTCCAGGCTACGTAAAATTATAATGTACTTGTGAAGTTTATTATTATGGCAGAGGAGCAGGGTAATTAGTCTCACCTAACATGTAACTTCCCTAACATTTACATTTTTCAGATGTTATCAGTGTTTTATTGTGAGTTTGAAAGTCCTTCCACAATTATTAAGGTCCTCATTAAAGCACGTTGAATGGTGTCTCAATTAAAAAACAGGAAGCATGTTCTCTCTTATGTCCTTTTCAAAGGAATCCCTATGTCTTTGAGCTGTGCTGTTTGACCCTTATTCTGTGCAATGTCTGAATGTATCTTCCAAATGACTAAGCATATATGCATTGGGGAAACTAGTAAAGAAAGAAGTCATTGGATAAAATATTTTACAACAATCTTAAAATAAGTATTCATTTTGCTTCTGTATCTCACCAGACCACTAAATACTTAAGTCCTTCAGATAGCATAGTAATGGACAACCTAAAATCACATTATCAAACAATGACACGTATATTTGTACATACATTAAATGAAAATACTAGCCCTAATCCAGTGGGGTTGATATAAAGGACAGGTTCCTGCAACATGTGAAGAGGAGACCCCAGTTTAAAGCCCAAGCCAGACTTCTGATCTAAATCCTTCTTTCTCTCGCCATGGAGAACATAAAGGCAGAGCTGGAGCAAGGTTCATGCCAAGATTCCTTGGTTGGGTATCTGAAGCAAATCAACGTATAGCCTGGACATTGTTTTTGAGACCCTTGTTCTGCCTATGTGTTGAAGGGCGATGGTTTTGGCAGTATTGATAGACTCTGAGAAACATTTGGAAAACTTAAGCTCCTTTCTTATCACTTTGTCTGTTTCATTCAGTTGCCATTTCCCTGTTTCTCTATCTTCTCTCCAACTATTACTCTCCTCTCTAATTTTGCTTTCCTGTTTCACCTGTACTGCATCATTTGTGCTTATCCTCCCTTATTTTAAGGTTTCTGCAGTAGTGTAGTGCAGGAAAACAAGTACAAGGCCTTTAGTTAGTGCAGATCACCCTAACCCCTTCACTTCCTGCTGCCCAGTAGGATTATCAGCTTTTCAACTTGTTCTTCAAATCTCATCTCAGAGATTTAATTCTGGCTGGCAAGATTTATATGGGAAAAGTGTTTAGTAGGGTTTTCTTCCCAAATGTTCACGCCACAGCATTACCGTTGTTGACAAAACAAGCTGGAGTAACACTCAAATATTACTCAAGGAAATAGTGTCCAGCAACAGCTCTAGGGACTGAACGAAAAGGCCTTGCCACCAGAAGTGGCACAGAGTCTCCACTTCACTTCCAACTCAGGAGGAAGCATTGGACACTAATGTGGAAAACATGGCCTATGCCTATGCTTCCCCATCAAGCTCTCAGGTAAAAACCATGTAATGTGAGGATTACATATGTCTGAGAGAGAGGGACTGTAGCAGAGGCAGACAATAAGGTCTCAAGATTGCAGAGAAGATGGAAGAAGCAGTAAACAGCAGCAACCCTGGAATTCTGCACAAAAAAACCCTACCAACAGATAAGACCCTATATAAAAATCCAGAAATCATTTCTAAAGCTCCTACCTCCCACTGAGCCACCCTATTTCTCACAAAACCCTAGGAAGCAGTAAAGTGTATCATTTGTTTGCTTAGAAAGTCAACAGCTTGTGGGTTCGTTGAAATATTCTTGTCAATATGTTCAATATGTTCAGCAACTTATCAGCACACCAGCAGCAGAAGCACAACGCTTTGGTGTCACTACATGGACATATCCATCTAGGTGGAAACATCATATGCAACACAGCAGCTAATAAATGGAAACAATTCCTCAAATAAACTTGTCCTGGGAGTTTTAAGGCCACTTTTGTGTAGTTCAGTCAAATAAAAATCAGGTTATATTGTTTCAAATCTAACATAACACTAAATGTATACCAGTCTTGTAAAGCTGGTTTTTCAGTTCATTGTGCATATCTTAGATATCAGTTTCCTTCTGACTGGAAAGCTTTCCCACTAGACAGCCTTGTAAGAGAAAAAAACATTCTGTTGAGAAGATAGGTCAGATAAAAATCAATCATGCAGCATCTTGATCCACTGAACTGATGTCTGTAGATGAAGATTTGTGTTGGCTTTAAAGCTATTCAAATACTGACTTCATTTTTTAATCCCTGATCTTTGAAACATCCAGGTAGGAAAGTTTATTGACTTCAAAAAGCTCCTTAGGGGACCCAAGGTCTTTCTACCAGCACATGAATGCAGATCCAGAATTTGAAAGACTGTTTTCTTCTAAAATTAATATATCTATTTTTTTACATTTTTAGCTTATTTGAGGCCAACACTTTTATCCTTAACCTTATCTATAAACTAGGATTTTATTCATTGCCTTGTTTTAAGTCACTGATTGCCCAAATCTGAACTCTAGGACCATTGCTGGTCCTTAAATTTCCTACTATTGCCTTGGAAAAAAAAATAAAATCACCTCTCTAATAAACTGAGAACATTTAAGTTAGCTTAATTTGCTGTCATAAAATGAAGTTTGTTGCTTCAGTGAAGTTTGAACATGTAGCATGATTTACAAGCAAGAAATTCAATCAGATTGGCATTATGTCAGTAACAAATAGTAATGTGCTCAGTGTCCAAGTAGTCAAGAAACAACTGAGAAACCAGCTGGGATTTAATACTGCTTGACCTTAATGATACGTGGGGTTCCTTTGAGTGTAGATGTAGAAAAATTGGATAAGCTCAAAAATAGGTAAATTTTCATGGAGGTAGTTCTGTATTTTTTGTTAGTAGTGCTAAACCATAACAGAACTTATTAGCTGCATTCAGAGGTGTCTGGCAAAACCATCAACATGACTTCATTACCTCTTGAGCTGCAGACTTATATACAAAATTGATTTTATGTACATAATAATTTCCATAGGAAGTCGAACTTCAATCTGCTCTTACAGCAGGCTTCTGCTGGTTAGCTCAAATAGAAGTCTTTGGAATTATTTCAGTACTATCTGTCTCACTTCAAACATCTAGAGATTTTGGTGGTTTTTATGGAATAAACTGTTTTCTTTCTAAATACTAAAATGAGCCTTCTTCAAAAAGGGGAAAAGGTGAAATGAGATTGAAAGGCAAACAGCAACAGATTTGCTGCAGTTACATTTTATAAATACAACTGTGCAAATATATTTTAGCTCTCTACACTTGCAACTGTGACATGAAAGTAGCTGCAGTTCTAATTTTAAACATATTGTGATGCAGCCAGTTTGACCCGTTTAAACCCCACCTTTCCACACTGGGATTCTCACCTGCACTTCCTACTGAGTACTTCACTGAATGGATCTCATCCACTTGATGCTTCAGAAAACACCCCTTTCTTGAAGCTGAGTAAAGTTCAAGGAATTGTTTTCAAATACCTCAATGACAGTAGTGCACAGCAGTCTATTTTGTTTAAAGTGGGAGGAAGAAAGCAAAGACACTATGCTAAAAGAGGTGAGCAAGCCCTCTTTAATCCCACACATGCCTAAACCCAGGCTGAGATCTCTGCCTCCAAAGCCCGGTGTCACTGCTGTCAAATTGTGGCTGATCACCCCATTATAAATAAAAGTCTACAAAGGTTTCAGTGTTTTCCTTTGGCCAGCCAGAGGCTCCTTCCTCATGTGTGACTCCTTCCTGCAGTCAGTTCAAGTTGTCTACTCTGAGAACAGATGTGAAGGCACACAGAGACTTCAGGGCCATATTCCTCCCCAGCACAACTCCTGTGACCTCTGAACAGGACTGAGTCTGGTGATAGCAAATACTGTCTCTGGTTTCGGAGCTGCTTGTCAAAATATTGCCTCCTTTTCTTTATTTTTTTTTTTTTTACAGAATATATAAATTATCCTGAATTAAATTTTATCTAGACTGTAGCAAGGCAATTTGTTTTTAATTTGCTCCTTTGTCTTCTGGTCGACCTTACATTTCTTTGTATTAAGAGTCAATAAACTTTTAATATGTTTAGAAGATGGTTGTAGATTTTAGGCATGGCAAGGAATTTTCCTACAAAAATTTTAGATGGTAAATCTCTTTAACTGTTGAACTAGGTGTTTAATAGCCTCTAGTGATACATAGAGAAAAATGGTACAGTCTCTATATTTTAAAACAATTGTCGCACTGAGTCCCATAGTTTATATATTGTTAATATTTTCATGAAAGCTTTAAATGTTTTTCAGAAGAAACTGTGGTGACTCATGAATCTTTCATGAGGTGTTATGCATTTTTATGAACATATGATGTAAAATTCATCATTCTGAAATTCACAGATATCCATGAAGTGCTACACGTCTCTCTTTGGTCATGGATATTCATGACAATACTACTTCTGTAAGCATTTAAATGCCCTTTCATAAATATTCTAGAATGTAATCTTCTGATGCCATGTAACATTTTGCTTACGTTTTATGAGTACTTCACTTGGGCATTTTCCACTTGATAATGAAAGCAGAGCCTTCAGGGACAGTTATTGGTGTATATATAAATTATGTGTAAAACTATCTCATTGCTTTGTTTTTATTCCTAGCATTTTCTTTCTTTGTTATTGCTCCAAGTTCAATGAATTCTTTGAGGGCATCTTGGGAATTTCAGGTTTCATATTTATAGCCAAGGATATATTATCAGTATGAAGTACCACATGCAATAGAATCAAGATTCTAGAGTGTAGTAAAGAATTCAAAAAGTATATGTAATGTCTCATATTCCTTGTGTGAAACTTAGGTGTTTCAGCTAGTTGCTGGAGTGTCTGATAGAATCATTGGCAGGATGAAGTCTCCCTTTGATACGTACTCAAGTGTCAGCAAATGACCTTTTGCAATGAAAGAACAGTAGATTTAGCATTTGAAGGTTGCACCTGCATCCCCTGAAGTCGTTGATAATCTTCTTATTGATTTTGGCCTTGCAGAATAAAGTCTCATAAGCCTTTATCGATGCCTGTAATCAGCTTTGAGTAGTTGACAGATCCTTTAACTCTGTGTTAATGTTCATTTGTACAATGAATGATCCTTTGTGCTTTGGCATTAAATAATGCCCTAAATTCGTGTCAAATTAGCTTCCCATTCTGATTATGGCATTTGATGTATAAAAAGCTTTTTTTCCTTTTTCCTGCACTGCATCCACCCAGCCTGTCCAACCCAGCCCGTCCAACCCAGCCCATCATAGATGTGCTTGTGTTTCTTTCCCATCCTCATATCCCTCATTTTAGCTTAGGACAGACCTGTTTGCATTGTCCCTGTGCTCCACAGTGGGGAGTGGTTAAAGATGAAGCCTCAGTGGTTTCCCCTCCCCCTGTGTCTCATTCTTTTCTTGCAATGTCCTGACCCATAAGGGGGAAGAAGTCACAAACTCTGGATAGGAGTCAGAGAGAAGATCACAGTGAATTGTCTGCTGTTACCAAGTCTTGCAATAGTCTCAGAAATGGAGGGATTAAAGAGAGAAGAGACTCTCATCTTTACTCACAGCCTTTGAGACTGCACTTATAAAAAATTTAGTAGCATCCAAAAGACTTTTTAATATCATGTTATTTACAGGTCTAGGACAGTTTAGAATGCTATCCATTAACAGCTAGATAATTTCACACATACCCAAAACATATCTGGAGTGCATAAATCACCTATTCTGATTTTTGCAATTATAGGGCGTATTTAATTATTGGACTTGTATTTCTTTAAATATTGCTTTAAATGCAATGTATATATATTCAAAATGAGTTAAAAAAGGAGAGCAGTTTTCAACAAATCCCATCACACTGCAGATTTTGTTTTTTCTAGTGGAATATGGAATTTGTTTCTGAGTTGTAACTGTTGAGTGTTTTTAAAGGTCAAAGCTATAAGGGAATTTTAAAATTAGTTATTCAGGCTGACTAAACAGTAACACCAGTGCACTGGTAGCTTTATGCAAGCAATTTCTTTGTTCTTGAATATAAAACAAATGTAATGTCAAAACTGAGGAAGAAAAATCATCTGCTGTAAATATTCTCCTACAGCAATTTTTTTCTCTATCAGGAAGTTAAATTGAGTTCTTTTTGCTTTGTAAGGTTAGTTATTGTTTAAGGAAAGTCTCCAGAAACCCAAAGCAGTTGGAAAATGAAAAGGCATAAAACCCACAGAGGTTAATTTCACTTGAATTTCCTTGAGATAAATCACAACTTTCACTAATTGGTGTCACTGTGGCATATCTTTAAATAGAGGAGAGGAGAAAAGAAAAGAAAAAAAGAAAAGGAAAGGAAAGGAAAGGAAAGGAAAGAAAAGAAAAGAAAAGAAAAGAAAAGAAAAGAAAAGAAAAGAAAAGAAAAGAAAAGAGAAAAGAAAAGAAAAGAAAGCCTTTGCAACAAAAAATATGAAGATTTCACCAAGACATTTTTGTTTCATTAATGACTTCCTGAACAAAGAAAGACAGAAATAGGATGCAGGAAAAGGCTGACATTGATATTTGTAATGAATGCAAGTATCTGTACCTAAAGAATCCTCAAAGACTCTTTCTCTCAAAAATCATGGTCTGTTTACATGAATTCTAATATTCTCTTCCCATCAGCCTTATTAGGACTGGGAAGTTCAACAATTTGCGATAAAGTTAGGTACACCAAGTTTAGTGTAAATGCACAAGTAAATGCACATCTTCACATTAAATGATAGATCATGGTAGAATGGTAAAGACTGGTAGAATTTATATATCTAAATCCTTAGATCTCTTGGAAAAGCAACGCCCCCCACAAGAAGAATAAGGCTATGGTGGGGAACTGCCAGTGAGGTTTGGGTGTTGTTAGTCAATGATAGATGAAATCAGAATTTTATGAGCAGTATTTTATGTAAAGATTGATGTAAAAATAGGCATATATCACTGTCCAGAGCTCTCTGCAGCTAAGCTGGGTTTTTCTCAGCTAACAGTGAGACTGCTTGATCAGCGTATCAGGTGCACCATAGCACGTCTTCATATCTCAAGTTCTGCTAAAAAGGAAATCTGTGCAGAATATATGATAATTAAATGAAATTATATTTTTGTCCTTTTGGTCTTAAAGCTCATGAATATATTTTTGGTTTTAGGAATTAGAAAACGGTTTCTAGCTTTGCATCTTGTCCCACAGTCAGACATTGCTTTTGCCTAAATTACAGAGGAAAAGAAAATGCAAGGGAACTTAGCAGGCTGGGAATGATCATAAAATATCCACTCCAACATAGTACAGATTTGTGTCTGTAAAAATTGCCTCTAGGTATTTGTGCATATATTTTGTTAAAAGCAATTATTACGTCAGTCATGCTGCAATATTATCCCTAATCCTGATCCACTGACTTACGGTGACAACTGGTTATGACTTTGGAAATAGACCAGCTTCCATGTTGAATTGCATTATGACACTAGTTTACCTCAGTTAAAAAAGACTGAGAATGTCAACTTGCAGTTGGCAAAGTACTGCAAGAGCTAACAAGATATTATTTTTAATCTGCGAGCTGTTCCTACCTTTCAGTAATGGACTCTAGCAATTCTGCCCTTTCGTTTTGTGACTGAGTTGTTTTATCATGGTCAAAATATTTTGAAACAATTCAGACTTCATTTGCAGACTGTTACTATCTATCTTGCATCCTAAGTTTACAAATAATGTTTAAAAATGAAAACTAGCTGAAGTGTGATCCATGGACTGGAAACCCCCCATTTAAGCATATATAGAGCATGTAGTGGCTTGCAATAGCAATCTTGTCTCCATCTTTTCAGTATCTCAGTGTGCCTTAGACCTTATTCTTTTCAACTACCTCATAGAAGTGAACAGGCCTCCTGAGACCCTCTGGTTAATAAATGAAATCTGTGCGAAAACATGCTGGCAACAAAAGACATACCCAGGACATATACTGTCATATGAATGAATCATCACTTAAAATTAGGAAAAAATATTTCCAGCATTAGCACTGCTCATGACAACCTATTTTGGCAGCAAAAAAAAAATCACAAGATATATATTTTAAAACACTGCACAGCTCTGTCTGATATAGATTCTCCTCTCCCACCCTAGTACTTGAGTGCCTTCCAGAAGCACATTAAGCAACATGACTAATGTCTGTCTCATCTTCCTTCTTTTACTTGAAGTTGAAAAATTACATTATTTTTCAAAAACTACCTGCAAGTTGATGAAATATCATCTTTGCAATGAACATAAAATTTTTACATTACTGTGAAGACCATGGCAAAATTCAACCTTTACAGAAGCACACACAGTTTCTACTGATGTAAGTGAACAAGTGCTCAGTTACACCAGGACACAGTTTCTATACATAAGCACTACAAAGCAGACTACCTTCTTGACGTGTGGGAGATTTGCAGACTAAAACAGCAAGCAGTCCTTCACAACACCATTCATTTTGCTGGATGGGAGTTGACTGAGAAATTCGCACAACATGGGAGATGTCTTTCTGTCTGGAACTAAAAAGGTATCCAATTTTGTAGTTGCTGTTGATTTATTATTCTGATCCTGCATGGGGTTACTGATGCAGATAGCTGTCTTAACTGTCTTTTGTGTCAAAGTGTACAAAAGACTCACACTCCAACTTTTTAATGGCATAATTTACCTTTAGCAGTAGCTCTCAAAGACTAGAGACCTGTAGGAAGACTAAAAATTGAATAAACGTGCTGCTGTTTAGAAGACATTAACTTTCCTACAAAATTAATATGTATGGCTTCACATTTGGGATTAGCATGAAATTTAAACTTGTAGAGTTACTGGAAATGTTTGTACCACAGTATAATTAAAGATTGTGACCAGCGTGGACCACATTTTGCTGGATACTGTACAAGCAGGGAAAAAATATCTATCCCTCCCTGAAAAGTTTGGTTGGCTTCCAACCAGCTGACTGTGAGACTGCTAAATAATACACCCACACAAAGAAAGAATGAGCTAATAATGTCAGACAAGAGAAGCTGGCTGCAAACTCAGTTAAGCTTTGCTGTGACTGACTTATGCAGTGGCATGATCCTTTAAAATAAAGAGTGGGATTCCCAGTATAGCTATGGATTGTGAAGAGCCAGCATGTGAGTTGTTTATAGCTGCCTCCCAACATATTCAGGCTTATGGGAAAGAAGTCAAGGGGCCTGGATTCAGTG
This sequence comes from Irena cyanogastra, assembly GCA_013397155.1. Classification (NCBI taxonomy): domain Eukaryota; kingdom Metazoa; phylum Chordata; class Aves; order Passeriformes; family Irenidae; genus Irena; species Irena cyanogastra. Next base: position 395,635 of record VWZV01011283.1, on the reverse strand, counting down.
GTTTTGTGACTGTCTTTCCCTGTTGTCATTCAATTGCACTGGTGGGAAAGCCTGTCTCCAGCCTTACTACAAATTTTAATTTGATCCCCGGGTTCTCTGCCATGTTTTTGCTTTCTGGATTGTGTGACTAGAGAATTAGGTGTATTCAGCAGTGCATTCCGTGTGCATTATTTCTAGAAGAAGAAATGCTGAATGTACAAAATAGTAATCATGGTGATTTAGATGTCAAAGACACCACTAGATCAGTGAAAAACAGCTTTGTTTCACTTTTCTCTTAAACAGAAGCCTATATGTTGTAGACATCAAATAATTATATTTGGCAAAAAAAAATTCATTGTGGGTGTCTTTTTTTCACTTTTTCTCTTTCCTTTTTTTTTCCTTTTCCCCATATAAACTTTTGGCAAAACCATATCCATTTCCAAATGTAATTTAGTCCTTATGAAGAGCTGCAGTTTTAATGACAGTTTAGACATTGATATATTTATAAGACTATATTTTCCCTTTGATAAATGCTTTGATGGAGCCAGTATGTTCTCAGTCTTCTGTGTATACACTTCCATAATAACCCCTTTCCAGTTATCTGGGAGATCAAAGGCTGCAGCTCTGCACAACTTCTGCCAATAATAAGAGATTCTTTTCTTACTGAGTCTTTGTAGACTGGTCCACAGTGTTTGGTGGATTCTGCTTTTGTCTGATCACAGTTGCAAACCCTCAAATTTAGTGTAGATTTTTTTCTTACTTAGTCTTAACTTCTATCTTGTCTTAACATTGCAGTGGTTCTACATTTTTATAAGTCGCTGTAGCCATAGCAGGGCCCTGTGTTAAAGGAGTATTCACATGATAGCTTTAGCCAAGAGTGTGAGAAGTCAGCATATCCCTGCAGTTAGCACACACAGATGTGTCCATGGGCAGTGTCCACAAATTAAGAATCTGGTATCCCTGATTTGGCATGTGATGAATCCTGCTTCACTGCAAATCATTTAGTTGCAGCAAGTACATGTTTTGCCAAAGGTTTTGCCATCTCTGCCTTGCTGTCTGCAATGCCTCATTTACAAACCACAGCAGTTACAGGACTCTTTTCCAAAGGTGGTTTAAGAAGGTTGACAGCAAGCCCTGTAAAAAGGTGGGATCTTCTGAAAGCCGGGAGATACTATGCCTGCTTTGGTCAGCTGGGTTTAAGTAACTGTTCTACACACTCAGTGAATTTTTTGGGAAATCCTAAGTACCATATTGCAATTAAAAAATCTGAACAGAAGAGATGATTACATATTTCTACTTTATCCCATGGGCTCAGTTTCCAGTAAGAATGATTTCCACAAGCCAAAATTTAGAAATTGTTTATGGTTTAGGCCTCAGTAGATAAAAGGCACCGAAGCAGTTGTGTGGAATCCTTTCAAGAAAACCTTAATGCCAAAATAAACAACTAGCACAGACTGGAATTAGTAGAATGGTTGTGACATGACTGGTGGAGGGTTCTAGCACTGCTCTTCAGTGAAGTAAAAAACTATTGAAGATACTACATTTTTTTTAGCATTACTTAGATGTGCGACACTTAAGAAGGATCCTTCTCACTCAAGTATTTTTCAAGTTCTCTTCAAGAATATATGCAAATAAGTATTCAGATTTATTTCCATGGTTTGCTTCTACATTGTAAATGCTTGATCAAAGTGCAGTCTAAATTCTCAAATCATTAACTTTTCAGTTAAATCATCATATTAGTGACTTTACTTTTAGCTTAGAAGATTTAGTATAATGGCTGTGGACAGCAATTGCTATGTTCAAATAGTATACATGAAGAAGTGGAACTACCCTCACTGAAGTTCTTTTAAATGGTTTTTCTGCTCAGTGTTATAGGTTCTGCATCCCTACCTTGATAGGGAATTCAGTTTATACTCTATTTTTCTTTACCTCTAAATAAAGCCATTTCCTATCCAAATGATGAATTTCACTAGTAAAGTGCTGTGGTATGAACGTATTAAGACAAATTATGATGAGTTAGGAATGCAGTAAGAGGAACCCTTCATGCCTTACTCTTATGACCATTAACACCTGCTTGTTTTCCCTGCAGAGTTTTTCCGAGAGCTCCTGGAGAACGCGGAGCGATCCTTAAACGACATGTTTGTCCGGACGTACGGCATGCTCTACATGCAGAACTCTGAGGTCTTCCAGGACCTCTTCACGGAGCTGAAGCGTTACTACACAGGAGGCAACGTGAACTTGGAGGAAATGCTGAACGACTTCTGGGCGCGGCTGCTGGAGCGGATGTTCCAGCTCATAAACCCCCAGTACCATTTCAGTGAGGACTACCTGGAGTGTGTAAGCAAGTACACAGACCAGCTGAAGCCGTTTGGAGATGTTCCCAGGAAGCTGAAGGTTCAAGTGACTAGAGCGTTCATTGCTGCACGGACCTTTGTTCAGGGGCTGACAGTAGGCAGAGAGGTTGCGAACAGAGTATCCAAGGTAATCTAAAATCGGGGTGGGGTTCTTTTTAGCTTGAATTTGTTCTCAACTTGCCAGGCAATTGAAATCTGTCTTTGTGCATTTGTTTGTTTTTTTCAGTACAAGGAAGTGGTTTTGGCTGGTTTTTATGCCTACCAATATACTCATCCTGAGTTCATAAATAGGGGCAACAGTTATTTTCAGTTCTTTCTGTGGATATTAAGGCAATACTGACTGGAAAGCATTTCTCTGTGCTTAGGACACAGTGAAATACCAATATACATCAATGTTATAGCATGGTAACGATTGTCATTTGTAATTCAAAACTGGCTACGTATATAAAAGATGGGGATTAGATCAGAATTTAAGTGTTTCGAGCAAATTTATTCTGCTGTTCATTAGGAAAGTACAGCCCTCACAGCATTCATTCATCATGCAGCTGGGTGATGGATTTTGTTTGAAATGTCTAGTCATGTTTCTGATGAGAAAATAGACAAACAGTGACACCTCTGAAGCTTGAGCTTTCCCAAAGGATGGTTTGATTCACATTTATTTTAGTTTTAATTATTTATCTATGCAAATATTTATGACAATTATAATCCTTGAGGGCTTCACATAATTAAAGAAAAAATGTGCAAAAATAACCCATCTGGGCACCACAAATGTGCTTGAATGACTTTCTCTTACACAGTATTTCAAAATCAGGTACATTTTTCTGAATTGGTGTTCCAGCTATGTAGTTGCTCTGTGATCTCGCTATTTCACAATCCTTGTAGTGTATTGGGACCTTGAATTCTGAAATACTCTCATGAGATCCTCTGTGAAATGCTCAAATACTCATTTCTGAACAAAAAGTGCATGAGTAATTTGGATGCTTGGCCCATCCCATACTTTCCCATATTTACAAGCCTAAGCCACTCCTCTGCCTCAAGAGGACTGTCTCATTTGGTTCGTTTAAACCATGGTTAGAAGGTGAGGTAGGCTCGATACATTGTGCAGTAGACTGCAACTCTAGCACTCAACAAGATGGGACTTTTAAACTTTTCTTAGCCTACGTTATGTGATGTTTTGCAATTACAAGTTGAGAAGCCATGGAGCTAGAAATGTAGTCAGGAAGGGAGAGCCTGATTTTGCATCTAGGAGACTGCATGGCAGAAAAAAGTCATTTTGCACTTAAAATTCAGTGGATGAGGTATGTGATCCTTGCTAGTCAGCTAAAACCAAAGTCTCTTCCTCCTAGTGCCTTCCTGAGCTTCAGAGTTGCCTTTCTTTGATTTCTGGCACTGTCAGTCTTTCTGAATGGTGCCAGGGTATCGCTGTGAGACCCTGAACTGCCTAGTCTAGCTGGGGCCAGATGCAGCTTTTCAGCCTCCATATGTGCAGAATGCATCTATCTACAGCCCCAGATTTCCCCTGAAGAGCGTTGGTGTCCCGTGGGTCAGGTTCCAAGTGAAAGTACAGAGCTCTGATGTCACTGTAGTCAGCAGGCATTAGGTCTTGCTGGATCAGACTGTAGAGAGTAAGCTATGTAATTCATGTAATAGATGCACAATTTGTGAATCCCTCACAGATTAAGGTCTGAATTGTCTGCTGAGATGTCACTTTCTCTGTATATGTACATGACTGTACAGAATGTGCAGGTGTCTCCTCTGTCATATATCCAGGCAATGTTTTCCTCTCAGCCTCTGGGCTTTGGGTACATAAGCCCTGTCAAGAAAAGGGTTTATAACAAGATCAGTAAACGATCCTATGATCCTGTAATGTGAACTGCTAGCTCTGCAATGATACAGTGGGTCTTTATGTAGTGTCAGTTGAAGATGATACCAGTAGCTCAGTAGTGCTTCTGTTGTTTTTTTTTCTTTTAACATGAATGAAACACTTGAAATCATCGTTAAAAGGGTTCAGTGGGTGGTGCAAGACACAATAGTATCTTTAGAGACACTATATAGTACTATAGTGGTACTCCATTAGATTACATCTAGAACACTGTGTTCAGTTTTTGGCCCTTCCCGTACAAAACTGGAACAAGTTCTGTGGAGGCCACCATCATGATCTGTACTGGATTACTTGTCCTTGAGCCTGTGGGACTGGGGCTTCTTCATTCTGGAGAAGAGGCTACTTCAAGGGCACTTAGCAGTTGCTCCTGGTGCCTCTAGGGAGGTCATTAAGGAAACACGGGAAAGCTCTTCACAGTGGGGCATGGTGTGATATGATGGGCATGAGTTGAAGCATTTCCTTTTGTCCTATCACAGCAGGCCCTAATAAAAATCCAATCCCCATCTTTCTTAAAAATGCCCTTTAAGTGCTAGAAGGTTGCTAATAAGATCTGCCTGAAGCTTCTCTACTCCAGGCTGAACAACCCCAAATCCCTCATGTCTTCATAGGAGAGGTGCTCCAGCCCTCTGACCATTTTTGTGGCACTCCTCTGGACCCAGTACCAACAGGTCCATGTCTTTCCTGTGATGCTGAGAATTCCAGAGCTGGATTTATTAATCCAGGTGGAGTTCTTCTGAGAGCAGAGTACAGTGACCTGCTGGTCACATTTCTTTAGGATCATTATCCTATGATTCTATTAAAAAATTAATAAAATCAACATTTTGCTTAAATGTAGAAGATACTTTGATTGTATGACTGTCTTTGGTATTAAAATCTCAGTGGCTGTATTCATACTCACAGCATATACCAAGCAGTAGCTGGCCTTAGGGACTTTGTGTTACATGCAGCCTGGTGAGGCAGATATGAAGGTGCCCAAGTGGCACCAAATATTCAAGATTAATAATTGTCCTGTGGAAAAGCTGTGATTACTCTGAGAATGAATAGTTCATTGCCATATTATAACTGTGGACTTTTTTGCTGGTTTATCTACTGTAGAAAATGACAAATCCTTTTCTTTAAACATAGTTTTAAAAGACTACAACCATTTCTTAGAGTTAGCACATAACTGCAGCCAAACATGAGGCAGGTAAACATCTTTTGTTGCTATTTTGAAAGTCATCCAAATTCAGCACAGATTTCTTTCTCATTGTAATCTAATGTTGCAAGATTCTGTGATAAGGATGCCACATCTGGATAAGTCAGGAGAAATGAATAAAGACAAAAAATGAAAGGAAAAACTGTTGCAGTTCTGTAAAATCCTTTGTCCATTCTCTGCACTGGCTGGGAACAGAGGGGGATCTTCTACCTGCAACATCACAAGCTTAAAAGATTTTTTGCTTTCTATTTGTGGACCCATTATTTCACTGAACCATCACTGACAGAAAAGAATGTTGAGCCTAAACCTTAAACACCATGAGAAAGAGAGTGACTAATGAGAAAGTTGGTAACAACATCTCCTTCGGGCCTTTACTGTCTCATCATCTTCTGAACCATTTCTGTAGAGGAGTTGGTGGGTCACACATGAAGGATTTGTTCCCTCTCTAATGTCAGGGACATATCTGTTCTAAAGATTTTTCCTCAGAGAGATTGTAATGTCTGGAAACAATGCAGTTGGTGTATTCCTTGCAAAGGAGCTACACTCCCTCTTCTTCAATGAAGTGTGTACTCAAGCAAAGGAGACAACACTTATGGCAAACATTTTCCTCTTACAATAGGATTTTGCAGTTTGGCAATTTGTCAGTGAAACTATAATTTACTAAGTCACACTTAGATAAATGGGGAGGGAGGGTGGTTAGGACATCTTATTTTTGTAATTTTTTTAATATTATATTTCAGTTGCAAGCAGACATAGTTGCTTTCATCTGCATGCAGTTTTATTATGCTGTTTTAGTTGAACAGTATTTTCATGATCTCTAAGTCTAATTACAGTCTTTAATCTTCAGAGATTTTTAAATCTTTTTATTTCTCATTCTAATGCATTAAATTTGTCAGTGCTATGTTGCCATGCTGCTTATCTCCACTCAGTGCAGTGTATTTCCACTGGCTTGAATGGACCAGCTTGCTAAATTCTATATATATTCTAGAAAGTTCTATAGGCATATGAGCAAAAAGTAATTACTTCTTAAACTGAGAAAATTAACTCTTAATTTAAATCAATTTATTCATTAATATAGAAGAATTCCAAAAATATCTCAAGTTGAAAGGGCCCTGTAAAGATAATTGAATCCAACTCCCTGCTGCTTGCAGGACTAACTAGAAATAAACCATATGACTAAAAGCTTTGTCCAGATGCTCCTTGAACTCTGACAGGCTTGGTTCCATGACCTCTTTCCTGGGCTGACTGTTCCAGTTCCCAGTCACCCTCTCAGGGCAGAACCTTTCTCTAATGTCCAATCTGAACTTCCCCTGATGCAGCTTCAATATATAATATTCAGTATGGAACATCAGAACTGTCATTTTGGGTATGTCAGAGGTCTGTTTAGTTGATTTTACCTCAGTGGCAGTAGTTTAAAGGTCAGTATAGGAGCAGAGCTTCTCAACTAGTATACTTTCTTGTATATGATGTTTATGAACATTTTGAACTACAGTTTCAGAAATATATAGTTAAAATTTCTACTACCTGTTTTTTTCAGAACTTTATTAGGTTCTAAAAACCTGGCTTTTCTGTTTTGATACCATTTGATAAAAAAAAATTAAAAATAGTTCTGTCCTTCCCTGTTCCTCTGTAAAAGTGTAGCATATTAACATGTTATTGTTATTAAATTTACTTGTTATCAACTTTTTTTTCTAGATAAGTAAATAAACTAAACAAGAACAAAAAACACCAAGCCTTCCTGACAAGCTGTGATTTAGTATCTAATGTTAAGCTGGAGAAGCTGCTGAAAATATTTCTGCAGTTACTCTTAGCTGTGATTACCAATAATGTTATAGAAAAGACATATGAATACTTTTCATGTTCATTTTTACTGTGTCTGAGCTCCGGACATTTTGTGAGAAAACAATGCTAAGTTATTCTCTCTGACTCTAAACAAAGCATTCTCAGTTATCCTAATAATCCCTGTGACCTGTCACTGAGTGGCAGAGGGTGTTAGCAGAAAAACACAAGGGGAATTAAAATTTTTAGACAGAAGGATCCAGGATTTCCAGGAGCATGTGATTCCTGAAATACTTTTCCCAAATATATTAACAGATTAATTACAACAATTATAAAGCTAATTGTAATGGGTTTTTTTCATTAAATAAGGAAGAGTTCTGAACCAAACATGGCATATGTAAAACAGAACCAGTTCCCAAGGAAAGATTGAGTGAAGCTAAGGCTATTTCAATATTTCCAAAAATATTGTACTAGTTGGTAAGGGCAATACTCTAGCATGGGTGTTATACCATCAGGTCAGCATTCCAACCAAAGGAAATACTTCCTGGAAATACTTTCTTTCCATACACTTTTAAAAAAGTGTAGAAAAGGAAATAGAATAGGAAAGCTGTAGAAAATAAGAGAAAACAAGCAAACAAACAAGCACATGTTTTTCTGTTCCTTGAGCCTAACTCCTCAGTTCTGACTTGTGCTGATTCCATGTGTTTACCTGGGTGAAGTCACACTGAGAACCTGTGAGTTTAGCAGGAAAACACAAATGTTGGAGTACAGGCGGTCAGTCCTGTGCGGAAGCACAGCCATGACCCCAGCGCTGCCTGCAGCTCTGACTCCATCCCAGGCAGAAAGTTACATCTCCATCTGCTCTTGCACTAAACCTGCCTCACTAGGACCAGCAAGTGAGTGCAGAATACTTTCATTTACAGAGATCTAGGGGTTTAGTTATTGTTTGCTAGTTTTGCTTTTCTCTAAGTTTGGCCATTTCGTGGTTTGTTTTTTTGTCTGAATTTGAGCACTTGTATTTGAGCACATTGTATACTGGGATAAGGAGAAGAAGAATTGTTCTGAGTTTGGCTTTGACTTTCACACTTGAAAATTCATGCTACCAGCAACCAAAGTAGTTTTTTTACCAGGAGTAAAGTGAAGCTTAGCTCAAGGGCATCATTAAGAGCAGTTAGTGATTTTGTTAGTGGCATAAACATCAAAGATTTGTGACCCAGCCACTAAGAACTTATTTCATTAATGCATTTAAATATTAATTATCATTTATTACAAAATAAAAAGAGGCTATTATAATACTTTTCTCATTGTATGGCATAGGCTATATATCTCCTTCTTTTTAAACCAATTAAAACCATTCATCCCCTGAATATTATTAAATTATGTTAATATCAGACTTCTTATTAGGAACCTGGTGATATATGAGCAAAGTGAAATAAATTCAGTAATACAATTATAAGGTTAAACCCAAGATTAGTAGTGAAAAGCAGTCTCTAGTAATTGCCTGTGATTACTTCTACTTGCAGAATGCCAGGCCACTGCTTTTCTAATACGCTGAATCAATATTCTTACAAACTCTGCTTTTCATGGTTTATAAATAAACGTTCAACATTTTGTGAGAGGCATAAATAAAGGCCAATATTGAATGACACAGTGATTCAGAATGTAATTATTGCAGGGGGGAGGGAAAATGACATGGTGATAAGTCAGGTAATTAAAAGCCAAAACAAATTGTACTTTAAGCCTGGAAAATGTGATTTGCAGGGTGTGACAGATAAAGAGCTATGTGTCCTGTATATTTTAACTTCATTGGCTGAAGAGATTTGGCTTGTTAAAGCCACAGAGAGAAAGGAAGTCCAAAAAGACTATGGTTTTCAGCAAACTTTAATCCTCAGTTCAACTGTTGGTTTAGGAACAGCCCAGCTGAGCAAGCATAGCTTTTATGATTGCATCTCTCTCTGTTGTTTTAAGGTTTTTTCAGTCATTAATTCTTTGAGTTTTCATTGAATTAACCTATATTTACAAGAACTGGATCACACTATGACATGAATGGGGCCACATTCTTTTTTCCTCTTCCTTTCCCTTGGTGTTTCTTAGGCGGTGAGTCCAAGGATTATCCAGCCAGGGGAGTTTCAGAGCTCTAATGTGTCTGTGGCACAAAAGCAGAAGTTAATTGTATTCATACTTGAGTTCTTTCTGGAAAGTATCCTTTGAATTGAGGTTCTTCAGCTGTGCTGAATATCTTTCCTTCTTTTTTGGAAAGAATAGGCACATAAACTGATCTAGTTAATTGCACACATTTCATGGAGAAATAAAACAGATGCCTTCCAGATATCACAGAAATACTGCAGGTGCACTTATCTATTTTCCACTTTGTGTGCACTGGAATCGTCAGATGTTCCAGAAGAGCAGTTCAGGAGAAAAGGCCTAAAATGAAACAGCAGCTTCAACAAAAGGAAGAAGGCAGTAGGAGGTCTACAAAAGCTTTGGTCTATGTCCTACCTATGAGAATTGTTAGATACAATGCAGCCTGGCCTCTCCATCTCATAGGTCTTTAAATATCATTTAGCTACCTTGGTATTGAACTTAATAACCCAAGTTTAACTGAGTCATGTTGCTCAGTAGGACAGCCAGTCTTGATGACTATCCCTCTAGCTAGGTCTGCTGTTTGGGTTTATTCCTACTGTGTGCCACATCACACCTCAGAATCCAAAGCAGTCCTGTCTTTCTGGATTTTTTGTATCATTCATAAACAGAAACCTTCTGAATGCAGTTCTTTTGCTCAGTTTGTGTTTTGAGTTTTGCTCAATTCCTACTGCATAGCAAATATCCTTTAGTTCAGCTTTGCATGAAACTTCTAACTGTAAATTAAGAACTGTAATGAGACTATTTTAGTTTAACAACATTATTAAACGCTGTCATGACCCATTAGAAAATTAATTGTTTTAATCAAGGATTTGTGCAGGATTGCTGAAATGCACATTTTACACACAATCCTTCAAAAGTCTCACACCAGATGTATTTACCACCTACAAGAGATGTTGATATGGCACCTGAAGAAAATATATTAAGAAAAAAACTAGAACTTTTTCAGAGGCATTCCTGAAAAAAAGGATGTATCCTAATGCATGTCATGATACATGGTGAAGTCATTATAAAAATAATGGTGAAGAAACAAAGCTCATCTAGGAGTTTGCTGACACCACTAAATTAATCTTACAGCAGGTTTTACATTTTTGCTGTTTTAGCACAGGGAAGTGAAAGAAAATTCAGAGGAATCATATGGAAATAAGAAGGAGATTAAAAAGTCTGAAGGTTAAGCAATGCAAGGAGATTTAGATCATCTTACAACTTGCTGACTTTTTAGAATGACTCCTTTTACAGATTGTCTTAATTCTGTTTTGAAGACAGCCTTCAATCATGATTTGAGAAAAGCAATTAATTTTATTTCTCATGTAAGCCAGAAGCAGAAAACAAATCCTAATAGATTATTCGGCCTTCAGGTTTCTATGGAAAACATTAGCCAAGAAACTATCTGATTTACCTAAAATGCATCAGGAATACTAACTGGAATTTGAGTTCATATCTACTTAAGTGTTGCAGTCAACAAAGTCATCAGCAAAATAGTGAAGAAGTCAAATTTCTTTGAGACTTTCAGATAATTAAGTCTGAAATCAACAATCTGGATCTAAGTTCAATTCTCAGTTATTCAGGGGTCATTTACAATTGGCTTCATTGTCTGCTTAAGTCTTGCATCTCAAAATATATCTCAGACAAAAAAATGATAGTGTGAACATAGGAATACAAAATGAAGAACTTAATTGTCAGGAAAATAATTCTGGTCATCTGTGAAATTTTAAACTTACCCATATACTGCAGTGTCTGCTTCATATGGGAGATTTTATAACGCAAGCTTGCTGAGTTTTTTCCATAATCTTTTCTGGAAAAAATAAAATGTCACTTTCATTTGGTCCACATGTTTAAGAACATCTTTGCTCTTGCTTCTTCTTCTCTTTTCCTCCTCCTCCTTTTGTTTTATTTTTAAGCTCTTGAAAAGAATGGAGTGCTTGAGAAAAAATTAAATGTACCAGACCAAACTGGGGAACAAAAGAGCTCTGAATAAGATAGGAGGATTTAGCTGACCTCAGATGAACTCCTGTCACCTTTAAGTGGCCCAGAGCAGAAATTAAGAATATAAAGTGAGGATTTCAATGCAGCACATGCCTGCTTGTCCTTCATAATTGTTTGGCATCCTTTGGCCACTGGTGTAAAAGACTTTGCATTAGCCCAACACCTCAGTGCAGTTTTAGCCTGCAAACAACTTCCCAATTCTTGAAAATGTTTTTTTTCTTTCAAAACTGCTAGACATGTTTTGATATTCTGGACTGCCCTATACTGTGCAAGTCTGACTTCTGGTCTTTGATTTTAGAAGGTTTAGCAATTTTGTATGAATACACCAGTGAAGAAATTGCCGGATTTCTTCAGGAAGCTCATACGGACTCTCCACTTAACGCCCACTTACGTGATCTTCAGCATCAATCAGCAACAGAATTGCATCTACACTTGCCTATTGTGTTCTTCATCCCACAGTTCTTTCATCCATATTCATGTATTGGCATTATCTGTGGATCCAGAAGCGAGTGTGTATAAGGCAATTGCTGGCAAGCTGACAAAGCTGAGCAGGACTAGTGTACTCTAATTCGCATTTCCTGAGTCAGCTCTCTGCATACCGAGTTGTTAGGCAGAACCATCAGCAGCTTTCTCCACAGAGAAGACATCAATCTAGTTGTCCTATTTCAAATGGAGCTTTTATGCATCTAATTGGTAGAGAGAAGCCTGAGCAACCAAAGACATTTTCTGAATTTCACAAAAGTAGCTTTAAGTGTTTAAGTACCACAAAGCGAGAAATGACAAACTGTGCTCTTCTTCCCTCCAGCAATTTGCTGATTCAGGAGTATGACCACTCTCTGTAGATGTTGTGGAACACCAAGTCAGCTGTTATGAACCCTGTTTTTCAGCCATGTCCCAAAACAGTGAATGCATATGGATCTAAGTGCTGGATTGTCTCTGCCTGGGGAATGCAAAAATTGACCTGCTTCGGTCTGTGGCATCCCAGCTGCATTAACTCACACCAGCTCAAGCCTAGGAGCCATGGAAGCATGTATGGAAAAGCTGCTCAGCTCAACTGCCATCTTCTTTTAGATCTAAGGTCTTCTATGGGAATTAGGTTGGATCTGGCCACAGTGCCTTTCATACCTGCCTATTTCCTAGTCAATGAAAGAACTTTTAGAGGTATTTATTTGTCTGATTTCTTCAGGCTAAATCTATATTTTGTTGTTGCCGGCTTTACCTGATTATATTAACATTAGAATGTCATTCAATCCATTGTTTATTTGAAACAATGATTTAATTTTGTGTGCTACTGTGCAAAGGACAGCATGAATGCACTGACATTTTCTTTGAATAAGTGGTGGCTACTTTACCACTTAGCTTGAAATCCAGCAGAGAGACAGCTCACAGCACACTGCTTTGGTCCTCGAGATCTTAAGGTAAACTTCAAGATAAACTGATACCACATAGGGTATAGGAAGACAGAACCAAAACATGTTCAGAAAGCACCTGGAAACCTACTCATCATCAGTAAAGGTGTAGTTTTATAGGAAAAATAAGCCACTGTATGTCTTTCATGATCACACATCTGTTTGTAACAGTGCACACATCTGCTTTTCAAGGACACTGTATAGAAACCAAAACACAAGAAAAACTGCTGTCAGAAAAAAACTACCTTTCACACTGCTCCTCAAAACTGAAGTCCTTTTGTGAGCCCTCTGAATGTTTCCTGGGCATAAGTGCAAGGTTAAAGAAATCTCTTATTACAACATTTAAGGGTTACATAATTTTTTATATATCATCAACATCGAAATCTATGATAGAATATGCCAAATGGAAATTAATGCAATTCAGTTTTTCACTTAAATCAGAGTTAAAATTTTGAGTGAAGAATGTTTGCAGATTTATTTATATCCTGCAGCCTCCAAAGTTAACAGAGGAAACTGGCTGCCAGTCTCTACCACTAGGCAAATACTTTTTCTTCCATATGGTTACAGAAATATATTAAAAATATTAGGAGTATGAAATGATAATTTATACAATAAATTTTATTCCAAATCAGAAAAGAGGGAGAGGAGTAGGGTCCCAGACAATGAAATGTTAATACCAAAATGGCTCAGTTGTCTTACTGTTATCCTTATCCCAAAGAAAGCATCCTATGGCCATATCATATTTTCAGTCTGATTCCCTAAAACTACTTTTGAGAGAAATGTCTTCTACACTTAGACTAGTACTGAAGAACTGTGAATATACATATGTTCCTACAATGCCTATTTTATCTGTAAAAGTCTATTCTCTATTTAAGATTCAGTGTGTGCCTCCTGCTCTTCCTCCCACTTTCACTCCTTTTGACTGAATCAGTAAAAAGAACCTTAGCCATTGACTTCAATGTGAACTTGATTAGGGTCTGATTGCTCAAATTTATACAGAATCAGTTTAAAAACAAAGGTTTTAAGGCCAAGGTCTTTACAGGGAGATTGAAGAACTGATGGAAACATTGCTGAGGAAATTTGGGTAGAATAAGAGATTTTCAGTCAAGAAATGACCATTTAAAGGCATAAGAGCAGCACTACATGTAAACATAGATAAAATGTTTATGAACTACCTGTATGTAGTAAAATTTGCATAAAATCATCATGAGTGGAATTTCACACACATGATATTTTAGTTTAACATGCTGTAGAAGTTTAATACATTTCTGAAGCTTACAGCCTTACCTGCCACCAGGAGCATGCCCCAAACAGGGGAGCACAGTGTTCACAGTTTCTAAGGGCAATTCCTGTGGTTTCCAGTGAACTGAATATGGGCTGACAGTGTGCCCAGGTGGCCAAGAAGGCCAATGGCATCCTGGCTTGTATCAGCAATAGTGTGGCCAGTAGGACTAGGGCAGTCTCTGTGCTTGGCAGTGCTGAGGCCACACCTTGGGTACTGTGTCCAGTTTGGGTCCCTCACTGCAAACAGACACTGAGGAGCTGGAGCCTGTCCAGAGAAGGGCAGTGAAGCTGGTGAAAGGTCTGGAGCACAAATCCTGTGAGGAGCAGCTGAGGGAGCTGGGGGTGTTTAGCTGGACAAAAGGAGGCTTAAGGGAGACCCTATCACTCAACCACCTGAAAGGAGAGTGTAACCAGGTGAGGGTCAGTCTCTTCTTCCAAGCAAGAAGCAATGGGATGAGAGCAAATGTCCTCAAGTTGCACAAGGAGAAGTTTAGGTTGGATATTAGGGAAAACTTCCTAGTAGAGAGGGTTGTCAAGCATTGGGACTGGCTGCCTAGGGAAGTGGTTCTGTCACCACGTGTAGATGTGGCACATGGTTTACTGTTGGATTTGGCAATGTTAATTTAATGGTTGAAGTCAATGATCTTAAAGATCTTTTCCAGTCTAAACAGATTCTATGATGCTATCATTCTCTACACACACAAAATTAATAAGCCTTGACAGATATATTTTATTAGTAGTGCTGGTGTTGTGAGGTAGAACTTACGCAGTGGGGTGTAAAAAGCACTAAGTTATTCTTGCTGCTGACTAAGATATGACATGGAAGAGATTGTCACTTAGCGGGAGAAAGAAACATATTAACTAAATGTATTAGATTATTTTCTTTTTTTACTATCAAAATTATTTTCCTGGTGACAGTGTATTGGTCCTTAGTAGGAAGAGTAAGTACCTATCAAGGAAAGACTAGATTTCTACAGAGTGATTGAGCTTACTGCTTAGTCAAGTGACAGTCCATTTCAGCACTTCTTTCTCTTGTCTTGTCCTCACATTCCTGCATGCACACACACACACACACACACACACACACACACACACACACGTACAGGTTCTCAGGTGTCATGCTGGCAGCTAAAGGAGTGGGAGAACTTGCTGTGTTGTAGGAGAGATGAACTGGATGATCTTCCTTTGCACGAACTCGTGGCTGTTGAGGTTCACTCACCTGTGCTTATCATCAAATATATTTCAAATTACTAATAGAAAGAGGGGACTAAAGTGTATATAAGCCTATAGGCACCCAAACTAGCTGCAGGTAATGGCATAAAAATGTTGCTATTTGAGCTTGTAATGGCTGTGTTATTATCACTTGATAGGTATTTGTGTATATATCATAAAATGTTGATATATTTATACGTAGATCACAGAAAGCACTACTCTGTCCAGTATTTTTGTAGGCAATTGTAATACAGAGGAAAAAAAATACAGTCAATAAGTACAGTAAATTACTTCAGATTTTCTATATTATGTAGGTTTTGGTTTTTGTAGCTTTATTTTTGTCTTTTTGGGTCAAAGCTGGAGCATTGTTCAGAGCCATACTTTCTTGCTCATTTTTATCAGTGACTAAGGACTCAATTGTACTTTGCTATCAAGTTGACATCCTATAAAAAAGTGAGAATAAACAAATGTATTTAATGGAACCATTTTTCACTATTATCTTTTCACCTAAATCTATCTGCAGCATGATCCAAAAAGCCTTAGAATAAAATGTTTCCTAAATGCTTTAAGATACTCAAATATAATGCTGTGTTTAATGTGAAAGTGGCAAGTGGACAGGGGTTGAGAAGAATGGAAGTTTTGGCAGATGAAAATGCTTATAAATGTGTTTATTAGCAAGAAAAGCTAGGGGCTTATAATTCAGAGAGTATTATATGAGTTGAGAAGCTTGATGGGGGAAAAGTAGAGGAAAGATGTTCTTGGAAGCTAAAATCAAGTATAATGCTTCATAGCCAGAAATTCATATCGCCTAGGGTCGGCACTTACCTAAGGTAACTAAGTTAAAAACTGAGTGACCTGATACTGTTTCTATGATCACTGCAGAAAATCAGACCTCCCCAGGGGAAAATCACAGCTTGTGCATGTTCTGTCGTGTTCTAGAGCGGATATTCTCTCACCAGCCAAGGAGAGGAAACAGAGAGCCACCAGAGGCCATTTAATGCATGGACTGGCCTTTAACTAGTCCAAGGTAAAACTGCCCAATAATGTGGACATCCCACAAACTTAACAAAACTTCCTCTAACTGCAAAGATGGGAATTGCCTGTATTTTCCTTTTGTCACAGAAGTCCTAAATTCTTTCCTTTCCTTTTTGCACAACTGTAGAAAACACACCTGTGCATTTTGCTTTTTTTTTTTAATGGGCTTTTAGTTCATGTTTTTTAATTACTCTGTAAGTTGATATTTATTTATTATGCTTATGATTTCATTAGAGAAGTCAAGAATAGTGTTCACACACTTCTTAAAAGCCCAGAAGGCTAGTTTCTGCCTGACATATAGATCTATAGTAGTTATTCTTACCAAAAAAAATATTATTAAACTCAAAATTATACTTTCTGGTTTTATCCAAGTATTCAACATTTCAGTAATCAGAAGTTAACTTTGCAGATGATGGATAAAGATTAAACAAGGCAGAATCAACCTTAATTTCTTTACATGTAAATGTGGTGCTTCATAATTAACTTAGAAAGTGCAACTGCTGTTGAAATGAAATGGAAAATGTCCTCTTTAATCTGTTGCTCCAGGTGTATGTAGATTATTCATTACTGGAATAAGGAGACCTTGTAACTTAAAGAATAAGTGACACAAAAAAAAAGAGGAGAGGAAGTATATGGTTTATAGATTTCAGCTGCTATGCATACTTGTGACAGAATTGCAATTTGATTTTCTTAGTAATCTTTATAGAAAATGATTTCTAAACTGGTGACGTTAAAACATAACTACGAATGTAATGGGCAAAAAACTTACAGCTGTTGGTTAATACCTTTGGAGATGAGCAATGCCTGCTTATAGAATCCTTTTCAGCATTAATATTATTGACTTACTCTTTTCCAAAAATAGGAATCTATATCCTAGGACATGACTAATTTTGTTCTGTTTGCTATCAAAAATATTTCCTGATTTTTTGGCATGAGGTAAAGGGAGGATTTTTGAGCCTCAATTGAAATTGTCAGAGAGCAGTAACAGCAGGAAAAAGTGAAAATCTCGCTTCCCCATCTCTTTACTGTGAAGGAAGTGGGTCAGAAATAGACTTTGGCAAGTATCAGCCATAAAGCAGCCAAGAACTGCCCTTGCAAATATTTAAATGGTAGTGTTTGCTGCTGGTAGGATCCGAAAACAGGTGTAATTTGAAGTTTTTGCCAGAGTAATTTTTTTCTAAATGTAAGATTTTTTAAAACAAATGCACTAAAAAGACGTGTGCAGACAAATTGTGCAGATAAATGAGTTACTTGAATATCAGTACATTTCTGCCTTGTTATTTTGTCTTTTCAAAATACTTATGCTCCATTTAGCCGGGAAGATTTGTCTTTGAATATAATTCACTTTGAGAAGAGTGGTTGTTTTTCACCCTGTGACCATAATATCCTTTTGGTGTTTCTTTTGCTTGTTTGTTTACTTTGGTTTTGGGTTGGGTTTTTTGTTACATTGTTAGGTTTTTTGTTTGTTTTTATAAGACTTGATAGATTTCTGGGTTTTCTGGTTTTTACAGAACATGAAATTAACCTGGCAAAGGAGTCACTGCCTCAGTAAATGTGAACAGCCGTTTTTGGGATGTGCTTGGAAATTTTAATAGGTCTCATCTCAAAGCATGTGATTCAGCTAATGAGAGAACTGACTTCAGATTGTTCCAGAAATTGTATTCTGGCTTAGTCAGAAAGATGTAAACTGATTTACTGTGAGAGAAATCTCTTTTGCCTCAGGAAGCTGTGGAGATGGCAGGCTGTGGAATGTCCGCCACCATTTCACGGTGTTCAAAAGGGAGCTGTAGTTGGAGGCAACAGCCTACACTAGCTTGGCCTTACTGTTCGATCATGTAGTCTCATCTCCACACCTTATCAGTCATCCTACTTCATCAGGTAGTGAACTAAAAACTACTCAGAAAATTTTTCATTGATCTGATAATATTGTATATGTCCAATAATATAGTTTGAATCATTTATTCAAGGGACTAAAACTTTACATTGCACCAAAACTTACATTCTGAGCTAAAGATTAATTACACAAATTGGAAGATTTCTTACCCTTTTGTTTCTATAACTGGGAAAAAAATGCATTCCTGTTTCTCTTATGCAGGTTTTATATGTTTTATTTTAGTTTTAGTGCATGTTTTTCATCAAAGGAATAAAAAATCTCAGTGTCCTTACTAAGCTAAGAAACAAAGACTTGTAGCTGAAAGCTGACCTTACTGGCTTATTTATTTTTGTAGAGAGTTGTTCAGAATCACATTTCTTCAAACCTGGAGGCCTTTGGGTTGGCCCAGCTAGTGTGGTTCATTTAGCTAAGTGTATTACCTTATGTAACAGAATTTCAGATGATCCTTACTTTTGGTGAGCCAGGCTACCTTATGTTTGGAGTGTATTTGTCATAGGCATCTTCAGATAAGCAATGAGAAAAGTTAAGCATCTCCAAAAAGCAGTACTCATCTCCAGTCCCATTGATTAACTTTAGGATGTTTCTCTCTTTCTTAACCAGCTATAGAGAAGAAAATAATTCTTCTTTACATTCTTTATCTGTATGCATGGCATTAGTTGGGGAGAAAATCCAGTCTGTCGATATTAATGTGCAATATAGTATTTTGTGGCTGTTAAATTAGAGATTGTTAGGATTTTATCACAGGTACTTACGTTAAAGCTGCTCCTTCTTAAATGACGTAAATACAATTTTAAATGACATTTTATTCAGCATTTATTGGTTAGTCATTGTGGAAATTATTCCGAAAGGAGAACAGACCAAGGTAACGATTTTCTGTATAAATCAGCTGCTTTAAAGGCAACAAATGTTCAGTTTTAATGCAGTTTAGTGTTCTGGTGTATTAATAGAGTTGACTGAATAATAAAAAATAGATTGTTGAATATGTTTGAGCAAAAGTAGACCAATTTTCCTTTATGTAAATTAGTATTTCTGAAAATGCTCAGTTTTGTAAATTGTAAATGAGTTAATCACAGTATTTATGTGAGGAACCTGCTGTTAGTTGGTCAGCAGCTGAAGAATTTTTCTTTTACATAAGACATCTAAATACATGGCTAACTAGTCAGGCATAAAATTATCTAATTAAAATACACAGTCTGTAAATAAGTCAATTGTAAACATAATCTCCTAAATTCTGGTTGCAAATACTATTGAATAATGAGGACATCAACACAAATACAAAGTTACCAGCATTGGGAAAACATCTTGAATCTTACAACCTGTACAACTTGCAATGGTATTTCATCACTTATACTGATTAGGATTGTGATATAGAGTTTGTATGTGGTTCTAGCCATGAAAGTTGTTTAGTAATATATTTTCTGTTTTCATCATAGTCTGTCATTCACATTCTCCCTGTTGCTCCTCCACAGGCTAGATGACTCACACAGTAATTAATTTGCGGGTTTTAGGGGTTTGGGTTTTGGTTTTGGTTTTGGTTTGGGGTTTGAGGGGTTTGGTTTTTTGTTTGTTTTTGTTTGGTTTTTTGATGTTTTTGTTTTGTTTTGTTTTGTTTTGTTTTTTAAGAAAGAACCTGATAACTCAAATAAATTTAGATGGCTTATTGACTGGAAGCTCAGTTACGCAATCAGCAGCATGGATATAAATCGCGTGTAGCAATGCTGCAACTAAGTCATGCAATAGATCAAACTCAAGATGTGAGTTTATGCAGTACTGCTGCAGTACCTCACTTGTTGATCACATTGGATGTGCTTAGATTTTATTCATCTTTTTACTGCTGGCTTTTGCTGTGTTCGTGGTGAACACTGCAATTAGCACAGAGGTCTTTGTAGCACTTACATTAAAAGCATAACATTATTATGAGTGTTAAGTGTCCTGGGAATATAGTTCGTGTCTGTACAACTTAAGAATTTATATTGCTGGGAAGGTTTTTAAAACCCAACTTTAAAGAGTTATGTAAAAAGTTATGTAAGTACATAAAAGGATACATGACTTTGGCTGGCAGAAAAAGTCATGACCAATAGGAACTGGAAACATGACTAAGGTTTGTACAAATATTGTATCTACTGAAGCCTTTTTTTGATACCTACTGTCCCATAATCAGTCACGGCATGTGCTTAGAAATTTTCTCAAGCAAATATGATCTGTGAATCCTGTGTTCCTTTACTATAGCATCTTAGTGCTTGAGACAGTTTTCTCCCATAAATACACGTGTGTGAGCCCTTGAAGATTGTGCCTTTTGCAGGATATGCTGGACACTAGTGTTCTTCCTGGGCTGCTCAGGATACCTACAGCATTTCACCCTCTGGCAGAGTGAAGTGCCTGAAACCACCACATCATCCTCTCTTCTGTTGTTCCTGTATCTCATTTTGGCTTGGGTGCTTGGCACTGGCATGCCACTCTCTGGGAAAAAAATGTTCTTCGTGCAGATGGGATGGCCTTGGCAGTGCAATGTACTCTCCCCACCTCAACCCACAGTTGACTGGCAGCTGTGTCCTGGAAAACTGGCATATTACCTTGCAAGGGGCACGCTGCCATCCATAGACAATCAGGCACCTCGGCAGCAAAATGATCACAAATGAATATCAGCTGTTAACGTTCAAGGACTGATTCCAAGTCATTTGGGTTGGCTAGAAGCATGAAGTCTTTATTCTCTTTGTTGCTAAATGCAGAAGTCTCTATTGCACACTGCCTGCTGTCTTTCTCATAAATAAGTCTAAATTGAAGAGTAATTCTCCATACAGTATTTACAGCACAGATATCTGTGCTCTTTCACAAATACATGGAGATAGGCAGTTTTCAGGAATATTTTGAATTGAAAAATCAGAAAATATACTGAACATTTTTGTCTTTGGTATCGTATCTTACCCATGTTCTGAGAAGCAGTCTGTGGTCAGTAGTGAACCAGACTGTTCTCAAAGTTAATAAATGAATGTTTCATACCACTGTCTTTTCAGAACAAAAGGTAGGACAGAACTGAATGATCTGACTCTTAGTCATGAGTGCAGACTATACCTTTCTTAACCAGGAAATCAGATAGTGCAATGAAATAAAGCAGTGAAAAGCATATATTAGGAAAACTTAGCTACCATTTAAAAATGTGATTTTGATCTGAAAAATGTGTCAGGAGACATTTTGAATTAATTTTTCTTCATAGATTTATTTATCATATTTTAACAGATTTCCTAAAATAAAATAGAAGGAGCTTTGAATAAGCAAAACTGAATATTGAGATAAGTTTGGCTCATATGAAGATTTACTGAGCCAGGGTCCCTACATAGTTCTGTCTTGTCTCCAGCTGAATGGGACATTTGTGAAAAAGTTTAGGGTGCTACACTGAACAGTTATAGAGACCTAAAAGCAAGAATAAAATTGAATTCCTTCTTTTATATTTCTGTGCAGTTTGTAGGGCTAAGAAGAATGGATAAGACTGGTCTTTGGTTTTTCTTGCCAGACACTTAATGCATATAGCTGGCTGGAATGCTAATACCATGATGACATTTTTGCATACTGTATTCTCGGACTAGAAATGAATTCTGATTTATCATACAGCTTTTAGGGCAATTTTATTTGACCTTTTCTAAATACTACATTCATTTATCTCTGGGCAGCTGACAAAGTCTCTTTTCCCTGTGACATGGTATTAGAAAATATGAAGGTTGAGGTTGGTTTAAATTACTGGCTTCACATAGTTTTATTATGAAAAAGGCTAATAAAGTGCCCTCCCCACCCCAATTGTTCAGTATTGTTGGAACGTTTTAATTGTGGGGTTTTTTCCACTGACTCATTTTTTCCCAGGTACTTTTAGCCAAGGTACATGGAAAAATAAAAAGGGATGGGGGAGTGAGCCCTGCCTTCAAAGTGGCACAAATTAACTCACATTAACAGGCCCGTCACCATGTAGAGTGAATGATATCTCTACACATTTATGCACGAACTAAATTTCTTTTTTTTAAACAAGGGTGAGTAGCCTTGGATCCTGGGGGGAAGAAAAAGATGGCAGGGAATGGTACGTGCCAGTTTTCAGCACCTCTGTGTCATTTCACAGCACAATGTTATCAGGATCATCATGTTGAATTTCGGCTGGGCTTTGTGTTGTAAGTGCCAGCAGAGTAGTGATACACAATAAGCTGGCTGCCAGCTGGGCTGAGAAAACTCACAGCAGGGTGGGCAAGTACACGAGAACCCCATGTGGAAGGACACATCCGAAATACGGCTCTCATCCAGCCGCTCTGAGGATCTCTGGAGTGCAGTCTCTCCAGCTGCAGCTTTCTCACAAACACAGAGCAAACAGTATGAAATTTTTGGGCATTCCAGTAAGCAACAAATTTACAAAGGGGAAAGAATATGCTGTCAGCACTTTGCTCACAGTGCATTCTAAGGTTATGAGAAATCAGGCTTAAAAACCATAGGACCGTGATTTTTTTGAGAATGACTGAAATCTCAGTAGGTGGAGGCGTTCAAGTTTATGCCCTTTTGTTTTATAAAGTCAGCCCACATTACTAAGCTCGCAAGGTGAACTCACTGTGAGAATTAGTATTCACTGTTTGCCAAGTTTTCTAGGCCTTTATTTCAGGGAGGGGAGATGGTGCTAATTACAGGGAGTGGGGCTGTGCATCCGAGGAGATATGGGGGTGATATTGTGTGAAGGTACCCATTCCACATTCTAATGGGAAGGTTAAACATTCTCTGCTCCCATCATGATAAATCCTTGTCTGCCTGGACCACTGAGCCGTTCCTCCAGGAGAGACATCATGCCTATGAATAATTCTGGCAACATTTTAAAGCAAATTAGAGTATGGCTTTGTGGCATTTTTCACACTATCCTCACACAGAAAGGATTATAGATGTCAATTACTTTATCTTTTGAAGGGAGAGATGAGATTCTCTGTACATTTCTTGATCCACTGCATAGATGAAAATGCTGTTATGATGAGTTTACAAGACCTCTAAAGCTGATTAATTGCACATAAAATAGTAGTATGAGAGAATCCTGTTATGAACAAAGAAGCTATAAAATGATCCAGATACAGCTGCATCTCAGCATTACTTCATATTCTGCCTGTTAAACATCTTGAAAATGCTGTTGACTCCTCTTGAATGCAGTTCTTGTTAACTGTACATTAATCCTATTTGTATGCAGTGGCTCTGTAAATTTCTTTTTGTAGGGTTGTTTTGTCTTTTTTTTTTATTTCCCTGGAAAATTGCACTTGTATACAAGAGATCCTGATATGGTATTCATATAAGGAACCAATATATTACACACCAAGGGGCATGACAATCAATGCAAAACTCTATTATGAATCTCAGGTGAATGTCTGAGACAATGTTGTAGCTTAAAAGAAACAGAATAATCTCTTAATAAACTTACTGTCTGAATATAACATTCAAAACATATTTTATTGCAATGAGCATTCTTAGGTATTTTGTACTTCCTGTTCTGTTACTGTTTGTGACGTGTCAGTATGTTGGCTTTGTAGATTAGTTCTGACCTGGCAAAAGACCTAAAAACATACTCATCTTTAAATCTGAGATGGTGATTCAAAACTAAGAGCATCACTTAAATACTTTCCTAAATCAAGGCCAGAAAATCCACAAATAAAATGTTATATGAATATCAAATTTGCAGAAATAGATTTTTCCTTTTAAAAGTGAATGAGATTTACTACTTTTACACAGTGTTTTTGGAGTGTTTCACTACTATTTAGCAGAAAACCCATAGAAAGAATAAGTATTTTTTCTACAGCCAGTGATTCATGGCTTTTAGCATGCCAGTGCAAGAAGACATTGTTTTCAGAAGTAATGTTAAACAATTAGTACTCAGAGAGTGCTGTCATGCTCGTTGTTATGGCAGATTAGTAAGGATTAGTGATAAAATGTATTTTTTTTTATTATATAGATAAAAAGAAAAAATATTACCATGTCTAAATCCCTCCTATTTTAAACTATAACTTTTTTTGAGGCTAGTGTGCTCAAGAATTGGGACTACTATAATACTTAAAATAAAATGATTGAAAATACACATGATGGAATTATGTAACCTGATGTTTTGCTAAAAATGAGATTTTTCTAGAGTTTGAGAGAAGCCTGCATCTCTCTAATACAAAGTTTAGCTCTTCCATTGTGGCATGATTTCGGAATGGTGTTTTCCAATTTATTGCTCCCACTAAAACCATGGTGCTGCTTTCTGCCTCTCCTTGTCCCCACTTCCCACCATGGGTGGCTGGAGAAGAGAGTTGGAGGCACAAAAGGTAAAAATTTACTGGAAATAGCAATGAGGTAAGAAAACCTCATAACCTATAGTTATAGAATAGTAACAGCAGTAATACTAATAACAGAAGTGTACAAAAGAGAGAGAGTGATTCAGGTGCAAAATGCTCCTCGGAGCCTGACCCAGCCACACTACTCTGGCTGGAAGAGACCCCTTCTCCTGGGAAGAGGCTCCCTTCATCCCACCCCTGTCAATAACATTAGGTGGAGTAATCATAGCCATGCCCCCTCCTGGCTACTGCAAAAAACTAACTCTGTCCTGGTTGGAACCAGGACACGTTGCAATCACAAAATTACGATTCACTTTTGGATATTACACAGATGTGATTAAGGCTGAGTATTAAAACAGGTAGAGATTTGAGTGGTTTGGTTTGAGACACCACTGAAGGATTTCCCTGCATACTGAAATGACTCAGTTTCTAAAAATTAGGACACTGAAGTGCTCATTCTCTGGGCGTCTTCTAAGTGCACTAAATTACTTTCTGGAGACAGAGGCGATATTCTTTTTTCTAGACTGTGTAAACCTTACTTTAGAAAATTCCAAACTATCTAGAGTAAAGCCATGCCTATACTTCTGATCTATATTTATTTCACTATGGACTGCTAGCTGACCTGGGAAGTTCTCTTTCTGCTTGTTTTGAAATTATTTGTGTATTTACACCTAACAGAGCATTCTTCTCCCAGAACAGTTAGGTAAAAGGAGCACCATGGTGGGGTGTTTTGAGAACCAGCAACCTGGTGATTAGAGGGGGAAGATCTTAGAATAAAGGTAGTTTTGACTGATGT
The DNA here is from genome assembly GCA_013397155.1 of Irena cyanogastra. Lineage (NCBI taxonomy): Eukaryota > Metazoa > Chordata > Aves > Passeriformes > Irenidae > Irena > Irena cyanogastra. The sequence continues at coordinate 370,371 of VWZV01011283.1, read as the reverse complement.
GTCCAGTCTGACTTATTTGTCTTGTTTTTCCTGTATCAAGCCAAGGTAAAAGCATAGAGACCTTATTGATTAATTATGAGTTGTTTTATCTATAAAAATCGGTCTGCTGCCCTTAGAAGAACAGAATTGGATCTCTATAGAGGGAAACCTTATGGTTTCTCACTACATGGCTGTAGTGAAAGAAACTGAACTTTTCAAATATTTGTAAAATACGGAGAAAAATTGAGATGGAACATAGGACACTCTCTTCCTATGTGGAAAGCGCAGAAATTAGAATTCTATTTCTGAAGAATAGCGGCTAGCAACTTCCTGACTCGGAAAGGTTGCTATAGATGAAAAAGAACTGAGTACTGACAAATAAACATTAATTGATCATAAAATGAGAGGATAAAAATGCTTAGATATGAGTCGGTGTAACTGGGTTGTATTTAGTCCAGTCTGAAAAAAGGTTTGAGGATATCTTTGATTGGAAAAAGTCTTCCCAGTTTCCATGTGTCCACAACCCAAGAAAGATACTGACAGAGTGATGAAGAATGTCATCATAATATTTAGAAGTACTTAAAATATGTCCCATAGGAAGAGAGTGAAGGAATGAAGTCTATCTCTTTTGGAGAAAAAAGAAAATGTAAAAGGTGGTTTAATCATGAATTTTGCACACACAAGTGTGGAACAGCATTTTGATGATTTCTCTTAATTGACTAAGACACATAAAGATCCTCTGGCTGGAAGCTGAAACTACATAAATTCAGGCTCTATTCACTACACACATTTTTAATTGCAAGGGTAATTATCCATAGAAACAGCTATTCAAAGGCCATGATGGCCTCCCTAGCACTTGAAGTTTTGAATATTAAATTGCATATTTTTTGAAATAGCTTTCTCAAAAAGCTCTGCTGTGTTTTTAACCTAGTTATTTTTTGGCTGTGTTTTGCTAGTCTTGACATTAGATGGCTGCAATGACCCCCTCTGGGTTTAAAATTCTACCAAGATATAAACTGAACTTTAATAAGTGAAAACTTAGTCTGATCAAACTAATTTGCTAAATAGTATGGCCCCACTTGGAGCACCTAGATAAGACAGCACAGAATACGTTCAATGAGGGAGATTTGTCTTGAAGTAATTCTCGTAGCATTTTGATCCCATATTCAAGGGAACTGAAAGACCCTCACAGAATAATTTAGCATGTAATACAGTAGAAAGTATGTAAGCTGTGTAGACAGCCTGATATTATTATTAATCATAGAAACACATAATGTGTTGGGTTGAAATGGACCTTAAAGATTATGTAGTTTCAACACCCCTGACATAGGCAAGGACAGCTTCTATTAGACCAAGTTGCTCAAAGCCCCATTCAGCTGGACCTTGAACACTTCCAGGCACTGGACATTCTCAGCTTCTCTGGGCAACCAGTACCTCATCACCCTCACAATAAAGAATTTCTTCCTAATATCTAATATAGCCCTACTTCCATTCAGTTTAAAGTCCTTGTCCTCTCACCACTTGCCTGTATGAAAAGTGCCTCTTCATATTTCTTTAAAGCCCCCTTTAGGTACTGGAATGCTGCCCTAAGATCTTCCCAGAGTGTTTTCTTCTCCTGTCTGAACAATCCCAACTCTTTCAACTCTATTAATGCTGATAATCTGTAATTTTATGACATGTATAAGACCTCAGTCCTAGACTAGAGACCCCATGTGTTTGGTACTATACAAGTAGGGATTTTTGTTTTGCAAACTCTGTGTGTGGAGGTAAAAATCTCCGTCTTGCTTTGATTGCATACCTATACCAGGACAAAAAATGTCTCTTCAAACCAAAGCCTATGCCTCATGTTGTTTCTAATTCAGGGATATTGTTTTCCATCCAGGCTAAGTGGGGTTTAACAGCTGTGCCCATGACCCATGAAATAAAAAATCCCTTCCTATTGCTTTTAATTTTGTAATGTAAAATAGTTCTTTAGATCATGGAGAACATAATCTCCAAGACCTCATCTCCAGAGTAAACCTGGTGGTAAGATGTAGGGCCTTCCTGTTTACTGAACAGGAGCTGTGGAGCTGTACCGCAGAGTATAACCTGGATTTACGCAGCAGAATACCCTGCTGGGAGTTTCAAAGCATACACAGGTTTGGAAAGTGTGCTATATTCTCAAAGAAAGCATTAGAACAATAAAAACCTTTTGATCTTGATATAACCTTTGCTTGAATGAAAAGAAAGAACAATAACTCCTCTTTCAGCACAGTTAAACTTTTCCGACAGTTCAGCCAAATGGGAAATGTCTTTATTCAAATTCCTCCCCCCTTCAAGGGGGCTGGTTAAAACCCTTTTTTTGTTGGAAAAATCACCTTGCTACTTGAGAAACCCCTGTGCTATCTGAGGTGTGCATATTTCTTTTTCAGTGAGTCAGTTCTTGCAGTGTTAGGTGCACAAGCTGCGTTCCCAATTAAAAGGGCAGAATGATTATGGAGTCAGCTGATCTAGAAAGACATCTCCATGGAAGGCAGATTAGTTTAAAAGATACTTTGAATATGCACTTAACACTAGTGATTAGTCAAATATGGGTATTTGAATCAGACAATTTGTTATTTATGAATGTCAGATTACAAAAATAATTTGAATTTATGACACTAAGGTTTAAACAAACATCAATCTAAATGTATGCCTGAAAGTCCTTGTGAGCATTTAAATAAATGACGCCATCCTTGGTACTTCAAAAAACCAGGTCACTTATTTTTGCACCAGTAATGATATAGGAGATTTGAATGAGGCGTTTTTATTAAAAAGCTTGCATAGGGTATTGAAATGACTGGTGTAAATGGCATTGGCAAATGCACAGAACCACAGAATGGTTTCAATTGGAAGAGACATTAAAGATCATCTGGTTTATTAAAAGTAAATGTAATCCATAGTGCAGTGTGTGATGCTGCATCAAGTTGAACATCTTGTTGCATTTTCCTGAGTAGCAAGCATGTAAAACTTTGTCTCTCTGCTTATCCTTTTCAGCACAAAAAGTACATCATAAAAAATGATAATATTTGTATTGTTTGCCGAGAAACACAGGAATTTTTTTAAAGTTGAAAGCAAGACAGCTCCCAGCTCTCTGAGAGACTGTAGATACTGAAATATCATATATTTGGAAATACTCAATAATCAGTTGTGTGCAGACTTCTCTAAAGCTTTTTTGAATGCTCTAGGTGCAACACCAAACACAATTTTCAGTCCTCTGCTCATTATAGAAGAGAATAAAGGGTTGAAGTTATTGAAAAACATGCAGTTGGCTTCAAAACAGTTAGTCTTCAATGCATTTAAAAGACAAATATTTGAAATGTCATTAAATATTAGCAAAACAAAAGAACAATTGTTTCTTACAGGGTGTTTTGTAAGTAATCCACACAGAAACAAGGTAGGAAAAAAGGCAAATAGGTAACTGTCTTGAAGTACTCAGATAATGTAATTCCAGAAACATTTACGATCATAAAATGTTTGTTTATTTTCTTTTGCATTTGTAAATTTGAAAAGTAGTTCTACTGAAATAAATTTTGATGTAGGGAAGAGATGCTGGCTGATTTGATGTAAATTCCTCCAAATATATAAATAAAGTTTAAAACTTTGGTCTGTACTAGTCACAGAGCTTTTGGGGGTTTATTTTCAACACTAGCACCTTAAAAAGCAGAATTGCCATGTGTTGTCACCTAGTCCACCACAGGACATGGAAACAGTACCAGGTAACCTTTAATACTGCAGGATGTGATTGTATGGTCCTTAATGAGGTTCAGGCTGAACTTTCTTATATAACCTTGGGACCTTTCACTCCCAAGCTGTCTTCGGACAGGAGCACTAATTTTGTTTCATTATCCTAATATGTGGCTCTGTTTACATCCTGCTTTTCAGCAAAGGTTCAGCTGTGGGCTATGGCCCTACCAGGTGGAAATGCATCCAAAGTCAGCAGGGAGGCAGATGGCAGCAGATTCTCTGGGTTGTGGCAACCATTAGTAACTGTCACTTTTCAGCTCAGACCTGCACAGTTTTCTGTTTCCAGATGGCTCTGTTAAAGCATTTGGGTTTGTTGCTGGTTGGTTCTCAGCAGTGCAGGAACGAAACCTTTGCACAATGAGGCTGAGCTATTCAACCTGGGTGCTGTAAAATCAGCTCCCTTCCAGGACAGGAGCCTGATGACACTCTTCCACTCTTCCTCTGCTCTTTGCCTGAGAGACCTTTCTCTTTAAGCAGTAGTCTCGGATTAAAGAGGCAGTTAGCAGTTGTCTGCTATGAATGGAAATGCTCCTGTATCCATATCCTCTTCTCTGTTGGGAAAAGACAAATAAGAGCTGAGGTCAGACGAGAGCTGAGACTTTGCATCTACTCTGTGTATTAGAGGTTGACTGGGTGGCAGGTTTGTCTTGTTGTCTCCTGACGTTGCAACATAAATGCTTAAGTGCCTTGCAGTCAAATGGTGTGCACTCCTAACAAATTAGGATCTAAGCCCAAACTGTGCCCACTGTAAATATATTATATTGTGGCAAATATTATAAAACTATAAATATATGCAAATAGTTATCTAAATTTTAACACTGCAACAGTCAGATAGCCTTTAGTTCTCAACCAGGGCATTTCTCTCTTCTAACTTTTTTTTTTTCTTGTAACCACCACTCCCCTTCCCCTTTTGCATGCTTGCATCCTCTCATGTGAATCTTCCTGGACATTGAATCCTCTGAGAATATCGTTTTCCTTACCCATTTCATTAGCTGCACCCCCAGCCTTATCTCCAGCCTGTGTTATTTTCTCTGTCACTGTATTGTCTCTTGCTCTTGACTGCAAGCCCTCTGTTTGTAATTGAAGAGTAGTTTGGAAAGTATCTTTCACACTGAGAAGAAGCTGTAATAAAACCATTATTTTTCCAACATAATGTCCCTCGACACAGAGTAATTTATGTTCCTGGAGTGCTTTCTTGCCCTTCCCTCTGTTTCTTTTCTGACATCCCTCTTTAATTAAGACTTTTTGCCCTCTGTCCTGTTTGTTTCTTTCCATCTGGTGATTGGTCATTAATACATTTGTCCAATTAAGTATCACAGTGGCTTTTATGACAAGTGAGACATCCTAAAGTCAGTAACAGATTCTCTGATTTTTGTTCTTCCAGTGTCTGTACTGACATCTTTAAGTCAATGTTTCCCTAATTACTTTTTGAATTATCAATATTATTATTTTCCTGTTTTCTATCTCTATTTTCACTTAGAAAAGTGTGACTTTTTTAGTTCTTTTCTTGTGGACTTCTCAAGAATTAACCTCACTCTCAAGTGCTGGATTCTGCTAGTTTCAAACACCAGATATCACTTCAAAGTTTAAATCAGTATCACTATTCTGTGCTACAGATGCACTCTCCTCATCCTCTATAGGTTGTCAAGCTTGGTTAAGAAATCAGAAGGAATTGCTATTATCCATAGATAAACTGTGGACTTCACTTCTCTGAATTTCATCTGGGCAATTGGCAATAGATCCTTTTTCCAGAAAACTAATCCTACTGTCCTCACTGATCATTTTGTACAAGTGTTTTGAGAGGGACTATTCTTCGTGGTTATCCTGTGTTGAAAACCACTGTGCTATTTACAGGTTCCTGTCTGGTGCTTTTTTTAAGGTTAACAAAATTGAAGCTACTTCATTTCAGTCAGAAGAACAGTGAAGATAATCTTTCTTAACTTCAAGATAAAACTATTTTTACAGTATCAGTGTGAAACACTTTTGGTCTCACTTTATCATTTTTTGCTATTCTGCACAAGGAGAAAGGGCAGCTAATGCAGTACTGCTATCCTGTTATTCCTTCCTCCTACAAAACATCTATTTCTACTGGAGGTGGCAGTTAACATTGTTTGTCCCACTTTACCTCGATTAAGGTAGCGGGAGGAAATCATGTGTCCTGGGGAGCTGGTCTTTCTCTATTAAGTAAGTGAGTGGGTTGCACCTGGAGTTATAACATGCTTGCTTTCTTCTGCTTCAAGGTCAGTGGGACTACATGATTGATAAATAATGTCTTTGTCCACTACTGTCATGCAGTTAAAAATGCAACTTCTCAGAAGGGATGAAAATCAGGAGCAAATGGAGTCTGCTTGTCTTTTTCTTTTCATGAAGAACAGTAAATTATTATAGTAACATTATATGACCATTTGTTATATTAGTGCTGCTTGCAAAGCCGATTGCCTCAACAGGAATGGCAGAATGTGATACATTATTTGTGGAATGAGAAATACATCATGGTCATTACAACTCTGTTGAAACAAACCTTCTAGTAAGTAATAAAAGATACACAATGAAATTATGAAAGGAACTTACTTAGGCAAATAATCAGAGAGATGGAGCATCTCTCCTATCAGAAAAGGCTGAGAGAGTTGTGTTTTTTCAGCCTGGAGATGACAAAGCTCTGAACAGACTTTATTGAGGCTTTTAGGTATTTAAAGGGGACTTCTAAGAAAGATAGGGTCAAGTATTTTAGCTGCGGCTAGAGATATTACAAGAGGGGATGGTTTTAAAATAAAAGCGGGTAGGTTCAGAGGAGACAGAAGTAAGGAATTTTTCTTGTGAGGGTGGTGAAATGCTGAAACAGATTGCCCGGCCACCTGGAGGTGGTAATTGCCTCATCCCTGGAAACATTCAAGGTCAGGTTGGCTGAGGCTCTGAGCAGCCGGTTTTACTTGAAGATGCCTCTCCTCATTGCAGGAAAGTAGGACTAGATGACACCTTCCACTAGACCGGGTTGCTTAAAGCCCCATCCAACCTGGCCTTGAACACTTCCAGGCATTGGGCATCCTCAGCTTCTCTGGGCAGCCATGTCCATGTCACCGACAATGTTCAACAGCGCTGTTCCCAGTACTGACCCCTGAGGCACGCCACTCCTCACTGGTCTCCACCTGGGTATCAAGTCATCCATTAAATCCATGTCTTTTCATTTTAGAGAAAAGGATGTTGTGCAGAGAAATGCCAGATGCTTTACACAAGTCCAGGTAGAAGGTGTCAGTCACTCTTCCGTTATCCACCAGTGCTGTAATACTGTCATTGAAATTTGCCATAGAATTTGTCAAACACCATTTGCCCTTGGTGAAGCCATGTTGACTGTCACCAACACGTCACCTCTGTTTTCCTTGTGCCTTACCATCATGTGAGGGGGTTCTGCTCCTTAAATTTGCCAGGCACAGAATTGAGACTGATTGGCGTGTACTTTATTCCTTTATAAAAATGGGGTTATATTTCCTCCTTTCTTATCGGGGGAACTTCACCAGCATGGGCAACTCAAATATGGCTAGTAGCTTAGCAGCTTCATTACAAGTTCCCTCCAAATCTTCAGATGCATCTCATCAAGTCCCATTGAGTTGTACACATTCAGTTTCCTTAGATGGTCTAGAGCTTGATCTTCTGTGGTGGGCAGTAATTAATTCTGCCAGTCCCAGCCTTTCAGTTCTCTGAATTGGGTGACGTGACAAGAGCATGTGCCAGTAAAGAGTAAAGGGAAAATAATTTTTGAGTCTGCAAGGTTTATGTCCACAATGGGAAATAAACAATTCCAGTGATGTTTTCTTTTAACATATGTTTATTGTCACTCTTATATCTACTCACTGAATGTCAGACTTCTGCAGTCTGGAGGGGCATCTCACCAACATAGAATTATTTTTTTCCAAACTTTATCTATTTTACTTGTTGAACAGATTCTGTGCTATGGCATCTGGAGCGCTAATCCCAGCTATCTTTGGAGCCAGTGCCCATGTAGCATCAAAATTAAGGAAAACAAGCTTATTCATTTGCATATTTTGCATATTTATAAACCCACTGTTTTTCTGTATCAGTAAAAACTAGGTGCAGAGACAAATGACCCTGGCTCCATTGATTTTAAAGGCCCTGACATGACTGACACTAGAAGAGATTTTGGCCTGTTGTGTTTAGCTCTGCTTTACGCTGAGTCACGTATAGCCAGGAAACATGATGTTGCAAGTGCTTAGAAGTGTTGTAAATCTTCTCTTGAGAAGCTTCTGCACAACAGTGCTAATTTCAAGTCTGTGAAACTTTACAAGCAGAAGAATTGGCATCAAGCAAAACCAGCACTGAATCTATGAAATAAGCCTGAAAATTATTTCTTACAGAGAGTATTGGGATGTAGCTAGTAAAAACTGCCACAGGATCTGAAGTTACACTGCTGTGGCCACTGCATAGGTGGAATGGGACCTCCAAGATACACTTCTGCTGGAATATTATTTCTTGATTTATTTTTCATCTTCCCGTGCAGCTGGAGACTCTCCCTCAGTTTTAATGAAAATAAAAACACAGCTGGGTAGGAACATGATCTCCTGGAAAACAATGAATTCTTCACACTTCATGGAATAACATAAAAAAAGAGAACCCACGGTAGGGTATCAAAGATTACACAGAGGAGTCAGTGACTGACAGAAATAAAGTAAGGAGTGCTGGCTGAAAACACAAGCTTGAGGAAAAACAGTCTCAGAGGAGGTTTTTCTGAGGAATAATGAGGGTGGCTCCAAGCGCAGTTTCCTGGGGAAGGAATGAGGTGAAGTGTATAACTGCAGGTGCACTGATGTGCAGGCTCATGTTGTTCTGGTCACCTGCCAAACCAGGACACCTCTGAAACACGTGGTAAAGGATTGAGGAATGGCAGCTGTTGGCAACCAAACCACTGATCCTCATGGACCTTACTGCAGATGTTTCCATGTGCATGCATGTGAATGTACGTGTTCATTATATACAAACATGCACACGTGTCTGTTGTTTGTATGACTGTCAGAGGTTTAACAGTGTAATTAAATAGGTGGATTAAATACTGTGGTGGAAATTAAATACTGTGTTACTGACATGAGTACTTGATATATTAATAGATTTAAGCATTGTTTTTGAGGACATTATCAACTGGAAATCTCACCTGCACCTCAAAGTATTTTTACTGTTTAAAGGCATACGTTAAGATATGAGAACTGTAAGATAATAGAGCTTGAAATACTTCACCTGTTGTTCTGTTCATTTAGCATGTGTGACAGCATTTCATATACAGTGGGTTTCCCCAGCTACTCAGTGTCACCTTTATTTGTAGAGATCTTGTTGAAAAAGAGAGGAAAATCATTCTCAAGGGGAAAAATATTGTGTCTTTCTCTCATTACTACCTGTCCTTGATCCCGATTTATTTTAAAACTTGGCTCTAAATGTAAGCATAAAAAAGCTGAGGAAAATTGTATTATTTGCATGCTTCAAAAAATAACATTTCTGTATAAAGTTCTCCTCTAGCTCAGGCCCATTGCCAGGGTAATTAATGGGCAGATGCAATCCTTGGAACTACTTTTAACTCATCTCTTGAAACTGATTCAATTTTAATTTGATGATCTCCCTTTAATGGTGCTTACTGTACAGTCAGTGCTAGTTAATATGAGTATTCCCTTCTTAGCCAGGAAGTGGTTTCATATAAGGTATTTAGGGATATCTCAGACCTCATGTCAGATATGATACCTGAGAATTATTATTACCTTCTTAAATGCTGTAGTCCCTTGAATAAAATTTTTGAAGTTGGAAAAAATATGTTGTACTATTTTTCAGATAGGTAATGATATCACAGAAAGAAATAGCACTGTCGTTACACATTTAACAATGCAGCTTACATTTCTTTGATTTTTACAGCTGAAAATGAGCTTTGTTCTATGATTATATCTTCTGATCCTTTTTATGTGACAAAAGGACATATATAAATTTTATCCATCATGATTAACTAAAGCCAAGGCTCAGTAAAAGCTTGTATTTGCTCGAGGTGATCTTTGGTTTACACCAGGAAGAAACTGCAGGTTTGGTTCTCCAAGAGTGGATTGCCTTTTGGAAGCAGAGCTGACTCCATACAGCTGTGTTTAAGATCTGGTTTGAGGGTGGTAATGGTTCAGAAATGTAGAGGAAAGCAGGCAAGTGATTCTGAGAAGGAAATGGACTGAAGTTTATTTTTTCTTGAAACAGTGTGATATTTGGCTCTGATCTGTACCTTCATAACAGGATCCTTATTATACTCTCAGGAATGTTGGTTTTACTGTCAACTTCCCAGACAGTTTTTCAGCAACATCTCTGGTTAGTTTTTATCTTCTTTCTCATTTTTAATGACTCTTTAAAAGAAGACTACTAACATTCCTAGCCATATTTAAAATTCTCAGATCAAATAATTAGAAGAAATAATTTATTTTATTTTTCCCATAGTTATATCCCTTATACTGAATTTTTTGGATCAGTTTAGGCAGTCTTCCCCAGTTTATGGAATACTACAGGGTTATTAGCAAATGGAGCCATTGCAGTTTGTCAACCAATTTGTTGCAAGCAATTTGATCAGTAAGACTGTGGGAGGAATGACTGTGGAGTAAATTATCTACATGGAAGAGAGTAATGGGAACAGACTATGAATTACTTTCCTGTGAACAGAAAAGCTTCTGTTAATCTCTTCAGAAAAAAAAAAAAGCAGTCTGTCTACTTTCTATTTGGTCTACTTCCTTTTTTTTTGAGATGTAGTTCACATCTCAGAGACCATTTGCCCTCTTGGCTTTAGTTAATGTCTCTATTTTATCTCTGTATTTAAATAATTGACAAATCTCCAGAGATCAGGGTAGTTAGGAAGGGTCTTGAACTACTGCTTCAGCTTGGCTTCAAAATAATAATATTAGAAAAGTGCAGTATTTCATTGCATAGCAGTCAAACTACTGTCAGTCAGACAAAATATGAATTTTGTGTTCCAGGTTCAATTTACATAATAAAAAAGAGGTAGGAAACAGAAAATAATTTTTTAAATTAGATTTTTATTTAAAAGGCACATCTTAAAAGGCTGTTTGCTTCAGCAGATTCAAAACATAATTTATGTATTATGTTTACTTTAAAGCATTAGGCTGTCCACAGCAATAACAGCTGAAGTAAAATGTGTTGTCAAGCAAATAGTGAAAGAGGGAATTAAAGGGAACACCTGTGTCTTCTTGTTAGAAATCATATCCATGCAGAACTTGTAATATCCTAAATAATACAAATTTAGCTAGAAGTAACGAAGCAGATGGAAACATCTGTATATTGTACACCATGACAGTTATTGGTAGAGTATCTGGCCCTGGTTTTCCTCTCGGTAAACATTATTTGCATAGTAGTTTTCATCCTTTGTATCCTTAACTCATGAAAAAAATTGGTGTCTGATGAAGACAGAATTAGAATTAGAATTGTTTCTATTAGAACATTAGTACAGGGAGACAGTCTGCTCCTGATACAAATACACAGGTACAGATGTAAGTCATGCACATGTCTAGCACGGACCTACAATGAACATTCTAATGGGCATAAGTGGAAAACATTTGGACTTTCTTCAATGTACCACCTTCTCACTAAGGAAAAATCTTAGGAGAAAGTGTTGCAGTGCCAGGGATTGCTGAGACTAGGACTCCTCTGGCTGTTATGGGAGCTTGGACAGACTTCCCTCACAGACACATAGCTGGTAAGACATTTTAAGCTGGATGTCTGAACCCCCAAGCTGAATCTTACTTTTGTATTTCCTTTACACACAGATTCAGTCCCTAATATGACAGCATTTGCAGTATAACGCCACCATAACTCTATCTTAACTTGTAAGGGAACTCAGATGTCCCCTGAATATGGTTGGAAAAGATTTTTTTTCTGCTAGTCATTTTTGTACCTACACGTTTTTTACCTTCTTTTTTTTATATTCTCCAGTCAAGCTTTCCTTGGAGAATGGAAAGAAACCTGAAAGCAACAGTAAAAATAGATGGTATGGAAAGGGACAAGCATACAAGACCTTTAAAGTGAATTTATGGCTCTTTGTAAAATCAATTTGAGTGAAAATTCTGCAAAGGAGAATTCTTTAAAAGTCTCCTCTCTTTATGAAATACTTAAAGCAATCCAGTGCAATGAATCTCTTAGACCCAGATTTTCTTTTTCATCCTCCTAAGATGTATCATAAATATGAATCTTTTTTTCAGTTGGAAAGTGTCCTGTCAGCAGGGTGAGAGAGTTGGACACTGGGTACCTTGGGCCTGCGTATCTCTAAGATGCTACGGTGGCAGATGCTAAACCAAACTTTGAGATAGATGAAGTTAACTATATATGGAATTATGATAAAATGCTTTTCTGCGAGTGCTTGATGACAGGCATTGTGCTTTTTGGGACGTGAAACTTTTCCAAGATTATGTGTTTGGAGTGTGACTCAGTCCTGACTTCTTGCCTATATGGACAAGTGAAGCTTTTTAATTGCTCTTCTCTTTCACTCTAGGTGGTTTACACCTTATGCTTCCAAAGAAAATGTTGCCTAATCCACATATTCAATTGTGGAACTTCTGACAAAATAACTTCTTCCTCAGATCATCCGTGCAATCCATTATTGCTTCGTCTTTCTGAATTAATTTCTGTAGCTTTTTGAGTAAGTGTGATGTTTTCAGAACTTACTGCTGCTCCTTTTTAAATTGTCCCAGTGTAGTTTTATCAGTGACTTCTTACAGATGAACTACAAAGATTCTCTTCTGCTTAATTGATGCTTCCAGTTGCTAGCTGGGGATATCTTTGGCTAAGCACTCTCACTGTTAAGGGATTTTTCTGATGCAAGAAGAACAGTCATTGAAATTGCAGAAATAGTAATTTATTTTTCTGTAGCTTTTTCCTTAATTCTGTTCACTTTATTAGTAGAAAGTCACGCAGTCTTCTATTCTTCACCCAGCTATTGAGCATGTTATATAATAAAAAAGGAAACATTCTACTAATGAAATTACATTTTTTAATCCATAATTCACCAGTCTCCAGAGTTTTAATGCTATTTTGTATTGCTAAACACTTACTATATTCATGATTTTGCACGCAACCAGAATGCAGATAAACCAGGCCATTTGGGTGGTCAGTCATAAGGCAGAGAATGTGAATCAGCCAAGGAATATCTTTCCATATCAAATCTTATGATGCTCTCTCACCAAATTTTTGGAAAATCTGCAAAGAGAAAGTCTCGGTTTAAAATAAAACGAAACAGCTTTGCATCTGGTGTATTCTCTCCCATTCTTTCTCATTTGGAAGGTGGCCATGGCTCTCTCCCATCATTAGGTTCAGAGACTCTCTCTCTTCCTCTGCATTTCCAAGACACTAAACACCTTCAGAGATCTCTTATTTTCTCCATATATGTTGCTCATACATATCAGTGACAGTTGATTCTGCCTGTAAGCCTCTGAGTATGTTCTTTAAATCCTTGGTGGCAACCAAACTGGTAAAGCAATTAGGCAGGAAAGCTATAGAAAACGAAGAAGAATTAAGAGAAAAAAATAGTAGTGCTTTCTCTAATGCAGTGAAGGTTACTGTTGGAAAGGGGATATTTTATGTCTCCAGTGTTTTGTATCACTTGTGTATGGTAGAACCTATGATTCATACATCACATGGTGCCTAAGTGTCTGCAGTAATGATACTGTCTGGTTACACTTTTTATGGAAGCTTTGGGTTTCATCCAGACCCTGTGCCATTGGTTGTGGATGGGCTCTGCTCACTTACAGCTTGAATAACCAATCTTTGTGTTTCAATTAGGGTGTAACAACACTCCTCTAAGGACTTCAGTCTTTTAAAGCTTAAATATTTTGAGATGGCTCTTATCCTAGACACTGCTGTGCAGTTTTTTATTTAATTAAGAACTGAACTTTCAAGATATTTCTTTATTAAATCACTGTAAAACCTAAAATTATTTTCACTTGAAAACTCTTTTCGTGTGAGAGGATATGTTTGAGGCTGTCATGTTCCTTTGTCTTCAGAAAATCTCAGGGCAGCACGCCGTGCCATTCCTGTACCCAGGGCCTTTCTGCCTTACCTTGTCTCACCATTATTTCATAGAATCATAGAATATGCTGATGTGGAAGGGATCCATCAGGATCATTGAGTCCAACTCCTGGCCCTGTGCAGGACACCCTAGGAGTTATACCATGTGCCTGAGACTATTGTCCAAATGCTTCTTGAACTCAGACAGGCTTGGTGCTCTGAACATTTCTTTGGGGAGCCTCTTACAGTGTTCAGTGTTGCCCCTTGGGAGAAAACCTTTTCCTGATATCCATCTACCCCATCTGAGCTTCATTGCATTTCCTTGAATCTTGTCACTGGTGATGGGACTGAAGAGATCAGGGTCTGCTCTTCCACCTCACCTGCTGAGGATGTTGAAGACTAAAATGAGTCCTTCTGTCAGTCTCCTCTTCTCCAGGCTGAGCAGACCAAGTGACCTCAGCTACTCCTCATATGGCTTCCCCTCCAGACCCTTCACCATATTTGCTGCCCTCCTTTGGACACTCTCTAACAGCTTAATGTCGTTTTTATGTTGTGGCATCCAAATCTCCCCCCAGCACTCAAGGTGAGGCCGCCCCAGTGCAGAGCAGAGCAGGACAATCCCCTCCCTTGCCCAGCTGGTGACACTGTGCCTGATGGACCCCAGGACATGTTTGTCCATCCTGGGTGCCAGGACACTGCTGACTCACATTTGTCTTGCCATCAACCAGGACCCCCAGGTCCCTTTCCCCCGTGCTGCTCTCCAGCCTCTGTTTCCTTGTTCTATACACACAGCCTGGGTTGCCCAAGCTCAGGAGCAGAATCCAGCACTTGCCCTTGTTAAATTTCATGCAGTTGGTGATTGCCCAGTTCTGTGATTTGTTGAGGTCTCTCTGCAGGGCCTGCCCTTGAAGGAGTCGAGCTCTTCCTAGTAGTGTTGTCAGAAAACTTGCTTAGTATGCCTTTGAGTCCTGCACCCAGAATTGGTCATTATTGGTCATTACTCAATATTGTGAAGATCACAAGGCCTAAGATGGAGGCCTGAGAAACCCCACTAGTGACAGACTAGTGACAGGTCACCTGTCTGATGTCACCCCATTCACTGTAACCCTTTGTGCCTGACCAATGAGCCAGCTGCTCACCCATCTCATGATGTGTTCATCCAGCTGTGTGCTGGACACTGCCCAGAAGGATCCTATGAGACGCAATATCAAAAGCTTTGTTGAAGCTAAATCCAAAGAGATTATGTTTCCTGGATTCCCTTGATCAGTTTAGTGGGTTATGCTGTCATAGAAGGAAGTCAGGTTCAAGAAACAGGAAGCCACGCCAGGTGTGACCGATGACTGCATTGCTCTCCAGGCATTCTTCAACACCTCCTAGAATAATCTTTTCTATGATTTTACTGGGCAATGAAGTGGCACTCATGGGCCTATAGTTTCCAGGGTCCTCCTTCTTACCCTTCTTGAAAACCAGGACAACATTCACCAGCTTCCAGTCGGCTGGCACCTCTCTGGATTCCAAAGACTGCTCAAAAATCTTCAAGAAAGGCTTTTCAGTATCAGCCAGCTCTTTTAGGGTTCTCCAGTGAATCCCATCAGACACCATATGTTTCTAGGGATCCAGCTGGAGCAGTAAATCCCACATTTAGTTCAGGAACAGCTGAGAGTTTATCTTTCTTACCGTCATGGTCATGCATCTCAGAGCACTGAGACCCGCCTCTGTCATCAGTGTTGGAGAATGCACTAAACACCTCTGCCTTGTCTCTGTCCCTGTTTGCAAGGACACCTCATCCTGTATTGGCCTGATGTTATTTCCATACTGCCTTTCAACATTAATGTATTTGAAAAAAAAGTATTTGTTGGTATAATTGTTCCTATAGTGGTCTGAATGATATTTTATTCCTCTGTGTGCCCTTTTCTGATCTTGGTGTCTTTTCTAAAAATCCACTGTTTGTTGACCTTTGTGTCAGAATGTTAGCTTTCACCTGAAAATAACCTTTGCAATTAATGGGGGAAGGTAAGAAGGAAATAACCCCAAACCAAAAACTGTGGCCACTGTAAGACCCAGAGATTCCAAAACTCAAAGAGGAAGACCCCAAAGCCCTCAGCATTTTACCCAAATGTAGAACATAAAAAGCTGTTGAATAAAAATGAGCCTGATTTTGGAGGAACTGCCCCACAATTGCTGAAGGCTCCTGGCTGTTAAGGCATCAGTGGGAGCACCTACAGTGGAGCCCCTGCTGTGCAATTAGCCTACTGCCACTTTTTTCCTGTGTGGTGGTACCGGCGGAACCCACAAATGCTCCACTGGGATTCCTGCTAGGTAAGTGGCAATGTATTTCATTTTGCAGGTGAGCTCCAGAGCAAATTATATTAACAAGGACTCCCAAAATGAGTATTTGGGAAGGACAGCATTAGAGCATAAAGATGGATATTGCAATGGATATGCTAATACTTAATTAGATAGCCTACTTATAGACATCTCTATAGCCCTCATTACCAGAGCAGCTGTGATGTGATTATATCAGCAATCTGAAGTTTATCAAATCATTAACTTATGGTATTAGTCCTTTCAGAAGAGAACCACAAAATAAAATGGCTAGCATTGCTGTTATTGTAACTGATAATTAACCATGTGATCAATCCTTATTAAGAGTAACACCTGTATGATTGTCAACCACAGAGCATTATAGTTTTAAAAAACATTTAGGACTTTGTACTCTGAAATCAAATCTCTTGGGAAGAAGCTTTATAACTGTGAATTACACTCTTTGGGAGGCAAAGTGCACTGCATGGGTTACCATGTACCTTGTGATATAGTTGCAGGTGGTACATGAAATAACAGGGCCCCTGTTTGGCAATGTCACCTGGAAGAGGTGCCAGAAAAACGCGTGCCTAGCATTCTGTGAAAGAACTCACACAAACCTGGTGGGACTCCTGTGTTCCAGAAAACATCTAAAATGTGTCTGACATTGCTATAATTTAGGAAATCTGGAAGGATGTGGATTGGAAAGCACACTCCTTTTCACTTTCTGTCAGCTGCAGTGAAGTTGTGTTTTGCTGTGCTGATGGACAGTGCACTGGACTGGCACGTCAGAAATTCTGGTTTATACCTACTGGCATCAGGTCTGGAGGGCAGCACTCAGGTAGGGCTGCAATCTGGTGTTTGTTTCTCAAAATCCATCGTGTTGTTATTCAAGAACATTCTTTTCTCCCTCACTGGAACTGAATTGCATCATTTAAGGTTACAGATTGAGTCAGCTTTCAGCTAACATTCCCTGGCTGAAATGTACCACTTCTGAAAGTGTTAGACTAACAGCAGTAGAAGGTGAAGCCGTTTGCTTATCCTCAAAAGTTTCTGTAGAATCAGTGTCACCACATTTGCTAACACATGTATCTATTTGTGGTTTGATGTTTCTTTTTTACCCTTGGAAAACACAATGTCTAAAGTGCAGCTTAATGACCCATGACCACTGGTCATTCAATTTCAAGTCTACAGCAATCTGCACCTGTATTTTTTTGACTGAAACAAAAGAAGCTGATTTATTGAAACCATCAAATAATTTTAGGTTTGTTCCCAAACATGCCTTGCTCTCAAATATCATGAGAGAACTAACCTTGTGACGGATAAGTCGCCACATTATTTACTGCCTTACTATAGCAGATCCAATATTTTTCAAGTTGTCGTCTTTGTAGCCCTTCTAAAAGAAGAATCTGAAAAGGACAGCATGATTGTTAGCATATTCCCAGTCTACATTCTCATTCAGCTCTTCTTCATTTCATCTTTAATATCTATTCTTTTAATCCAGAAAGAGACTTTCTTTCCTGTTTGCACTCCCTGAAAGATATTAATTCAAAATCACATTAAGGCAAAAAGCCCAGGTCACTCAACAGGAATAAAGATATGACTTTCTACTAATCACATTCTCTCTTCCCAGCACTGTGGTTCCCCAGTGAAATGGAAAGAACCAGATATCCCACTGGGTCTTTTATAAAACTGTGCTAACATTACATAATCCCAAAGGCACAGGAAAATGTGATAAAACTGTAAAATAAAGCCTGTGCTGTATCTGTTCATGAGAAACCCATATGTGCCTGTGACACTCAGGCTTTTCTCTCATTCTTGAAAATCCTTCTGTCCTTGGAATTTAGCAGAAAATTTCTGACCATCATTTTGACACCACAGTGTCCAACTGAAAAGATTACTTCCTTACACATCTCAGGCTGGCAGAGCTTTTTTTTTGTTGTTGACTTTGCAAAAGTGCTGTCATTTGTAAATTTCCTATCGCATGTAACAAATAGGGGTTGGGCAATTCTGTTAATTTTAGTGAGTATTTTGTGAAGGTTCGTGAGTTTAAGTGAACCAAAGGCAGTCAGTGCTCAATGGATGTTGTGGTGCTTGCAATGATTCTGGCAGCTTTGTTGTTGCTGGGTGGCATAAATATTCATATTAAAGAAACTCTTAATGGCCCTGAGCCAATAAAATGTGAATAGGAGTCTAATGGTAAGAGACACCATTGTCTTAGTGATTTCAGTAAGATAATACAACAATTAATTGTTTTATGGACAGAGACTAGAGTGGATTGCTGCATATGGATTGGACTGAGATGCATTCTCCATAGTTAATGTTTTTATTTTTTTTAATTATCAACTTTTTTTCTGTACGTTTCTTGGGAGTGGAGAACATTTCTAGATGCCTCTGCAAACATTTTGTTTTGCCTAATATATTTTCTAAGAAAGGAAGAAAGATCAAAACTACCACATCCCAAATTAAATTTGCATTTGCTATTGAAAAAATGCAAAAGGATTATTTTTGTGCTTTTACCACTCAGCTAAAAGCTAAACCCTTCTCTGCCCTATGAACACCTATTATCTTTTCATGTGGAGTAACCATGAAAAAACCATGAAATTTGAAGGAAACTATAAAAAAAGGAGGATAGTAGATTGCCTGAGTACCAGATTCTTAGTTCCATTCAGATGCCATAAACAAAAAGAGAAAGAATATTTATGCTCAGGCAGAATATCTCTCAGTTTACACTCCTAAAACTAAGACCAGGTTCCTCTTTACATTTCATAAATAAATAAATAAACAATGAAACTCATCCATTAGCAACACTAGGGAGAGAGTATCTTGGTTTTGCAATGAAGTCCAACTCCAAGAAGGCTCATTCCAGGGAGTACTTTGTGCATACAGTTATTCTCACTAGCAGAATTAAACAATGTCCTTAAGTTCACTGGTTTAATATTGTGCTAAATAGTTTATTACTTTGAGTAAAAATTGAGAATGTTTGAGAAACTCTTAAACAGAATACAGGAAAGAAAGTTTAAAAGTTACATCCCATGAATGTTCTTCTAAAGATGGCTCCAGGATCACTAAAGGACACTGCAGAAAGAGTAAGCATCCCTGATGTGTTTGAGTACTGATGTGAGGGGTATGCATGGACCCTCAGAACCCTTCACACTGATCAGCTTCAAATTCTCTCTACTTTACAGTTATGATAGGAAATAAGTTCACCACATAAAACCACAGCAACTGATTGGCCTGTTTCATAGTCTTTAGTCCAAAGAAGAAAAATAAATCATCTTGGGGTAAAAATGACAGTTGAGGGTGTGAGTTCTCCTTAAAAATGTCCAGACACATTACTGTGTGCCATTACTTTGCAACAGGCTTTGTGGGTTTTTTCTTTTCTAGCATTTGTATTTCTCTCGTTAGTCTGCCATCCATCCCAGGTGCCACTGCAGAAATGAGCAGTTTGTGAGCGAGGAAAAAAGAGAAGTTATCATCAGGAAGATGGTACAGAAATCCGAAAATGTGGACTGGAATAGATGGCAAAATCTTCTCTTTGTTTACAAGCCGAATTCTAACTAAGGAAATCAACTGCAGCTTGAAACGATTCCTGCCAGAATTTTTCTGCAATCAAATCAAAATTCAAACCTTGTCTTGGAGACCCTGTGATTTTATTGCATCTCAAGTAAGCCACCAGTGTCTAAACATTTCATACACCAGGCAATTGAGCAGATTCTGAGGATGATGCCATAATTCCAATAGCATATTTTTTGAGTAATGTTTTACCTCATTCAGTACTGTGTGTTCCGCACACAAGTGAGCTCTAACATTAAATGCTTTGTGAAATGCTTTTCACCTTATTTGTAAATAACTTCGGAACAATAGGAACAGATGGGGCTGAGTAAAGGAAGGAGCTTCTGTTTCCAGTAAGTAACATATGAAAAATGCAAACATCTCCTGCCTTTCTGCAGACAAACAACTTTTCTTTTGTGTTTTCTGAATACCAATTTTGACCAATACTCGTGCTGGGACAGGCAAGGTGGACCAGAAGACCCCAAATAGTAGATAGGAGGGGACAGCCCCTCAAAACTCCATGAAAAGTGTTTTTCCATATGGAGGAGGAATAGATGCATGTTGAACATCGTAGAAGTGCTATATGTTCATTCCTTTAACTGATCCTCAGGTTTTCAGTCAGTTGAAATATAGCCTTAAGACAGCTCAACATTCGTGTGAATGAGACATCATTAAAGCACATTTTGAAGTATGTTGCAGGTATCTTTGATTTTGGGGGGGTTTATATTGCTCAAATTAGGAACTAAGTTTTAGAAATACAAGGAGAGTTGCATTAACGTGTCTAGTTTTGTAATGAGTTTCTCCAATATCCCTTTCATAGGATTTCATAAATCTGAGTTACCTCTGTTAAAGTGTTAAAATGAAATTATTTAGCTTTATGACTGACCCACAAGATGTGTCTTTGCATTTTATCATATTTCCAGCAATTTACCTTTCCGCCTTGCTGTGAGGCAGTTGTAGGACATGGGCACATCTTCTTTCTTCATCTAAGTAGAGTAAAAGTCACAATGTTTCAGGTCATAGAAGTGAATCAACAAATTCTTCTTTCAGTTCTGGGAGTGTTTTCTTGCAAGACTGCAGTAAAGGAAAGTATGTAGTCTTCTGAAGTTTACAAAACTGCTTACTGTAATTGAATCTATTCAGATATTCCTAAGAAAAAATGTTTTCCTATTTTCTAATATCAGAAACAATGAGGAACTGTAGTTGCTAGGACCATGCATATATATATATATAGTGTTCTACTTTTATTTAGTTGTTTTTAAAAATGGAACATCCAAATGGTTAAGTATTTCATATGACACAGGTGGCAGCCATCTTAAAATCTTTTGCATTCCTTCAAAAAGTTATGGTAGGTTTTGAAACAAGTCTGCTCAAAACTTTGCACACGTAACTAGAAATTAAAATCAAAGTGCTTACGTTAAAGTTCACTGTGCACAGCTGAAGAACAAAAGATTAATCTTGTTTGTGTAAGAGAGCTTTAAAAATCTGATGTTCAGTTTGCCAAAAATGTTTCAGTTTTGTGAACCTGTATATTTTAACAAAAAACTCCTCTAAGGACTGCACTTTTGTAAATTGTAAATAAAATTATTCATAATGAGAACATTTGAGAATAGAGGCATTAAAAATAGTTTGCTTTCTTCCAGGAATTGAAACAAATGTTTATGAAAACCTTTAAAGGAATTAGTTCATCTGCAGTACTTGAAAGAATTATGCAATAGAAAACATGTATCTACTTATTCACAGAATTCACAAAGTGAGGAGATTTTGGTGACAGAATTATGGTTTTGGTGGTGGGTAAAATAGGCATCTCTTATTTGTCTAGCTAAAACTGATGGAAGACATTGTGAGTCTACAGAAGAGGAGTTTTGGGAAACAATTCATACGGAGAGGTTTGACAATTCAAATAATGCTTATAGGAAATTGTATCTGGGACTATTTTCAAAGCTTATTTATTTGCTGGATATGTATGACTGCTATATGTACTCTGAGAAATTTCTCTAAATGGATAAAACCGACAGCTGGAAGAAAAAAGTAGATATGCATTTTTAAGGGCTCTCTATAAAAAAAAAATTTGTATGCTTAGCATGTCCTTATTCAGTGACATAAGAGGTTGCAAGTAGCATGATATGTCATTTTACATTTTTGTTTTCTCATTAGGCTTGATAGAGAAATATCCCACTGTTCACTGGCAGCTCAGTGTGGGAACCAGTAAGTAGTGTAGGGAAGGAATACGTATCTGAAACCACCATATGCTGTTATGAAATGCAATGGTGTGAGAAGGGAATTTGGAGGGAAAAATATAAGTAAAAAAAGAAAAGAGAAAGTTATAAAAAAAAGCAAGAGTGAAAGTAAAAGAAAGTAAGGGAAAAGGAAGATAAAAGATAAAGTTTTATTGAAAGCTATTTCAAGTCTTCACTTCTGCAATGGTAATTTCTAGTCTTCATTTGGTTTTGATTCTTTTTTCAATGGACTTTCTCTGTGCCATTTCTCTTTCCTGGCTGTTCAAATAGCTCAGAGATGCTTCTCTTCATTTTTCTTATTATGTTTTCTTCACATTTGTCATCTCTTCACTGAAGAAAGATGTGGTTCCTGAGGGTATTTCTTCACTTGTTTTTCAGGATTCTGCTAATGAAAGGGTGGTATCTTAGGAGCTCTGATAATCAAACCCAATTGTTCCTCTGCCCAGTTTTCTACCCGATTTTCAACATACTTTCATTCTGGAAGTTTTTTAGGACGTGTGTTTCTGTTATTGAGTGTATGGGACTGTATTTTCTGTTTAGGCTAGTTTAGCATCTTTCCAGTCCTACAGTCTTAGTAATTTTGAAGAGGACCTGGGTAAGAGTGCCAACTTTCCTTGTTTGAAAGCCACATACTAAAAATTTTAAGCATGTCTGCTTAAAGGCCGTGGGCACAGCCCACATGGGACAGGGAAAATAAATTTCCACAAGGATTTCCAAACTAGAGAGAACAGTGATTCTCATGTTTTCATACCAGAACACTGCAGCAGGGGCTGAGGATTAGGCAGGGGTTATTTGGGTCCCAGGATGACTGACCTGAAACACCATCATCAGAACCCACCTCCTACGTGACCTTATGCAGAAGCACATTGCATTGGGAAAGCATCTTTGTGAGAAGTGAAGAAGACCACATACAAAGGCTGTATATTTTGGCTGAAGGTTCATCAGTTAAGATACTTTTTGCCCACTTGGTAGATCAGCTGAGCTGAATTGACCTTTAAGTCAAACCAAGTCATATATTTTTTTTGTATGTGCTAGAGATCAAGAGTGTGCGCTCATTCACGTGGAATGATAATGACAGCTGAAACAGCAATATAGTTTTCCTTAGGTTAAAAGTAATTTGTTTTGCATTAATTTCAACATTTCCTGTAACATAAATGCAAACAAATTCAGTTTTAGCCAAAAGATACCACTTTAGTTACTTGGGTCACTAAATTTAGTCCTGCAGCTTCTTTATTTTTAATCTTAAACCAGGGTAGCTCAGCATTCTTTTGAAAACAAAATGGTAGTCAAGAAGAGAATGAATTGTGAGGTACTTGAGAGGGAAATAACTGAAACTCCCTATTGAAAGCATAGAAAGGAAATGCAGCACAGTTGAATGTAAGGTACTTTACATTCAAAGCAGAGATGAAAGCATTGTGAATTTAAATTAGTGTAATGACCTACAGAAACTACGTCAAGGTCTCTGGAATTATTCAGCCCTGGCAACCAGAAGGTGAACACTAGATTTTATTTTATCTAGAGTTCAAACTAAGCCCGGGGACAGGTAGCAGTCATTTCACCCTTTGCATGGAGGGAGCATTGTGGAGAGCTTTATATATCTGAGTAGAGCCTGTTGCAGTACTCCACTTTGTGCTATTGGAAAAATGTGTTGCTCTTCCCCACTTTTTTTTTTTTCTTTTTTCCTTTGTATTTTTTCTCTCTTTTCCATTACTCTTTCCTGGAATCATGGAATGAATCACAGAAAAGCCCACATTGAAAGGGCCCCCAGTAGGTCCAGAAATCTGTGGGAAAGGGAGCCTAGATGGGATTAATTAGCAGCTGGTGCAATCAGATTTTGATTCAGCAGTGTGGCCTCCACCACATCCCTGGTGAGGTTGTTCCATTGACTGACTCTTCTCGGTGTAAAAATTTCTTTCTTATGTCAGTGTGAAGCTTCTCCTGGTGCAACTTCTACCTGTTGTCCCATGTGTTCTCCAGGTGGCTCCTTGTGGAGAGAGGGCTTCTGCCCTCTTTGCTTTTTAATGCTAGAAGACTGTGATGAGGTCCTGACTTATATTTCTCTTCTCCATGGAGGAAAAGCCTAACTCCTTCAGTCTTTCTTCATAGGGAAAGTTCTGCAGTGTTTGATGATCTTGATGGCCCTTCTTTGGACCCTCTCCAGTCTGTACACATCTTGAATTGTGGGGATTAGTGATCCAGGTGTACTCCTCTTTCTGCTTTCCCTTCATTTTTTTACTGAAATAAAGAGCTGTTCTTGGCTGTTATTCTTTAGTTTTATCTTTACAGAGGGATAACTCGGACTTTTGAATATCTGAAGGTGGGTAAATAAGCCATCCCCTCATTATTTCAGCAGTCTGTTGGACACTTGTTAAAAGTCTTGGGGTTTTTTTCATGTGGGTTGCGAGTCTCTGGAGCCTAGTTCAAAAAGTTTAAATGGATAAGGTTGGTAATACTAGGAATCAAGCTTTTGAAATGTTTCAAAGAGGATGATTTGTCATTTCTTATGGTCTGTCATTGAAGAAATATGAGAGATGTTCTTCTTTAAAATAAAGCAAAATATATCAGACTGTTATGATAAAATAGTTATTTCTTTAAGGCTAAAAAGTGCAAGTGTTGCATCGAAGTCAAAAAAGACATTTTGGTTGGGAAAAAGTTTAGAACTTAAATTTGCTTCTTTCACAAGAAGATGTATGCCTGCACAGTAATGCCTTGTAATTAGCAGCATTAAGGGGCACAGTACCCAGACCAGTACATATGAGCTGTTTGGGAATGACATCTACACTATTTGTGCATGTGATTAAGTTCTGAATTAGCTGTAATCTCTCAGGGAAAAAAAAAATTAAGTGTCACCATGGACAGTTCAGTGAAGACATCTGCTCAATACACACCTGCAGCCAAAGGAGAAATGTTCTGTGCCTTTTATTTCAGTGGAAGCCTTGCAGATGTGATAATGACAGAAGCAGGCTCGGGGTGCTGAACACCTGCTTGAGAGGTCTTGTCTTTGCTCTGGTAAAAGAGAGGATATGAGACTATGTGACCCATTGTCTTGTCCCAGGATGGCAATTTCTGTGTTCCCATAATGAAAGGAACGAAATCTTCTGTGCAAGAAAAAGCGGAGATCTGCAGATAATAGCCAATTAGTGGTTCAAAGGCTAATTAGGTAAGTTCTCAAATAAAGTTTTGAAGGTGATACAGTCAGCTAAGCTGGGAATTATAATCAGAGAGGATAATGATACTCTCTGAACAGCTCAGGAAAGGACAATCAAATACCCTCAGTGATGCTTGAAATGGTAAGAAAAAGAAATACACTTAAATAAACATACACAAAAAATTTCCTTAAATCAGTGGTTCTAGGATTCACTGGTGGAATTTGGACTAAATGAAGGATGAGACTGATCTATTCGACTTAAAAATAACTCATATTCTGTTGCTTGTTTCTTAATTGATTTGAGATTAATCAGCGAACAGTGGAACATGAGCTATTTTTAAATTGTGAATATATACAGAGACAGACATGCATGCACTGCTACGCACACACACTCACATGCACACCTTGCCTGTAGTTATTCTGAGGTTTATTTGAGACTAAAGTCCTAAGGCTTAGTTCACCCCTGCATTAATAGCTAGATGATTGGCTAACATTTAGAGAGATGCTTCACTCAAACAGGAAGGTGACTTGCAGATTGATTTATTCACTTTTGCAGAATCTTACTACCTTAATGACAATGTATCTCCTGGAAGGTGTGAATTTTGAGTGGAAAGAGTTATTCTGTTTGCAACTGCAAGCATTAAACATCCAGGCTGCTGTTAGAGGCAAGTAGTGCCGAAATCAATAACAAAGCTACAGAAAGAACTCCTGCATTCATGCACTGCCTTCCTTCACCCACATTTGCACACCCTCTCCCAGCGAGCAGGGGCGTGCCTCTTTGGTGAGAGCCAGTGCTCAGCGTGCACTTGGGGCTGGCTGGACTCACCAGTGCTGCTTCAGAGCCTCTGGCCCCATGTCAGCACTGCTGGCACTTTGCTGCGTGCCAAGGCGGGGAGCAGTCCCGCCTGGAAACCCAGCTTTTCTGAGATTTTCCTCAGGGATGCTTTTCAGGAAGAGTGGTTCTGTGGTCACACAGTCACGCCAGCTTATGCCAGTACAAAAGATACAATGGGAATCACCCACCAAGTCAGGGCTCTTGTTTTCTGCCTGGGTATGAATTGCCTTCAGCAAATCATGAAATAACACCTTTATATGTTCTTCCTTCTTTAGCCTCCCAAATTTACAAACTTTTGTCTTTTGCATACTCTAATTCCTTTTCCCTACATGCAGCCAATATTTGGGTTTTCATATGGTAATCCCCTTTACAAGAAGCAAATAATGGAATATATAATATTTATGAGGTGTTATAGTCTGGCTCCAAAAGTCACTATGTGAATTAATGTCCTCTGTGGTTCAGTGCTACAGCATGAACTACCAAGTTGTTAAGATAGTGACATACATCAACTTCTATCAAGCTAATAACCAGAGATAACAATAGAGCTAAATTACACTCAAACATGCTGAATGTTTCACTGACTGGGATCTTTAAAAACTAAGTAATTTCAAAAGTTTAGCTGCTCTAAAACTTTGCAAAATTTTACTTGTGAATTTTGTCTTTGTTGCTGTGTTTTGTTATTCACATCATTACTAAGTTCATTCCTTATTAAAGAGTGTGTTATATTGCAGAGTGTGTAGGATCACTATTCATTCTAACCAAGGGAAAAACTTAGTGACAAGGTCCTGGGTTCACCAAGGGCAGAAAGGGCTTTTAAGATGTAGCCTTCTACCTGAAGGTCTTTGTGACTGTCAAGGATGACTGCTGGACTGAGTGTTTTCTTCATGTTTTTAATTGTTTGTTTATTTGTTTGTTTTCAGGGTTTTTTTTTTTGTTTGGTGGGTTTGGTTTTGTTTTGTTTTGTTTTGTTTTGTTTTGTTTTGTTGTTTTTGGGGAGGGGGGTTTGTCCCATTCTTTCAAACATAAGAAAGTATTTGGCATTAGGGAAAACATACTGCCTGAGGTCCGTGCTTGCAAACTTAACATGCTCAGAAATATATCTATCACCCACAATATGTTTATTTTTTATTTAAAATACATACTCTGTCTGTTTTGGGATTATTTTCTTGAAATCTGGGTCCCCAAAAGTGGAGTTTAGTAAAAATTTATGGGCTGAATCTCATATCAATGCAGAAATTCTTTTAATAAAATTTTATCCTACAAATTGCTTATGAAGATAGTAAGTACATATTCAGATTACATATTCCAATGTGTATGAGCAAAGTTATTCATGTAAGAGAAAGCCTAAATGTGTGTATGTTTTGTATTCTTTATGTGCTGAGAATCCCCCTAACATCTGCTTTGAGCTTTTTAATGCAAATTATAACACCTGCATAAGTTAAGATGGTTCAAGCCTCATCCAGTAATACTACAAAATATTTGTTCACTCCTCTCAGAATTACAACAGGTTCACTGAATGTGCAATCTATTTTTCAAGGCCCTGCACAAACTTTCAGAAGTGAATTTGTGCACTCTTGAAGGTGATGCAACTGTGTGCACCAAGGATGTGCCATAAAAGATGCCATTATCCTTCAAAGTTAGATGTATTTTCTTGTCATAAGAAAAAGAGATACATGGCATTTTTAATATGTTGCTCAATTCCAGCGATTTTATGGAGCATTGCGACTGTTTCAGTGTAGTGCTATTTCATTCTGAAATATTGTTTTCTTCTTTATAAATACCCCATTAATAGCCTTTCCACTGCCACCCTCTTTTCTGGACCAGTCGTAATTACACCTCTCTTATATGGAATGATTGCAACTGCTATTGAGATAATGTCTTTAAAAGCTGTTTCTCTTAACCAAACATTTAAACTTCCTACTTTTACATGCATTATTTGATCAAAAATAAGGGAGTGACAGCTTTATTTTAAAAGTTTTCTTTTAAAAATGCTCTTTTGCCAAGTTCGAACATAAGCAATTTCACCTGAAAAGCAGATCAGAAACATAAACCCTGGAATGAAAGTCAATATTTAAGCAGCTCAAGGTATAGAGCAAAACTGAAGAATAAAAGACATTGTTTCTGTTTTGATCATTGGACACTACATTAAATTTTAGAGATATAGTGTAATACTATGCTAAGTTTATGTAGCAAAAAATTGCTTTTAATTTGGTTAATGGGATCATGTGTTTTTCAGTTTTCTATTTAAAAGAAAAAATAAAGGTAGGATCAAAAATATATTTGCTTTTGATTTTTATTTCAAATAAGACTATAAAGCCTGTTGTAAAGCACTGTTGGTACAAAGGAAAATTTAAAAAATAAAGATAAATTGTTTCTTAGGATATTTAAGTGAAAGGAAGGAGAACAAGGAAATTTTGAATCTTGGTTTTGGAGAAAAATCAATGAGTTGTCTTAGGTCAGGGCCACATTACACACAGGCCAATGATCTGGATGAGAGAGTATGCAATGAGTTGGATATTTGCTAATAACAGTCTTTAAGGTTTTTTTACTTAATTAGCATGATTTGGCAATTAAAATTCAGAGCTATGCAGATGCAGACACCCTGCCCCTGAGCAGCATGATGTCTATGAAATTCAACCAAGTATAATGTTCATGGGTGAAAACAACTGAAAAGAGCTGATCTTTTGTGGGTTTGTTATGTAGGATTTGTTGTTGTTTTTTTTTTTTTTTGTTTTGTTTAATCTTAAAGAAGAGGAAGCATGAAAGGATAGAGAGAGTGGCTTTTCTAGGGAAAAAGCTTTCTTGTGTGAGTTTTCTGCTTGACATTACTTGTGCTGTTTGTGAGAGTTTAGCTAAAAAAACCCACAGAGGATCTTCTCAAACAAGAAAATAAATTTTTAAAAAAGACAGAAAAATATAAAGTCATAACAATGACATTTTGAATGAAATATTATTACTCTCTTGCTTCATTATGTCTTACAACATTGATCCTATGATTTTAAGGCAAGTGGTGCTGTGACTGAAACAATTGTCTTATATGCCAGGATGTATATAAAATAAATAGTATTACCTAGGAATGCCTTACTCCAAGGAGGAGTTATTATATGCCTAAAAAAAAACAAACCAAGACAAAAAATCAAATAAACAAAACACCCCCTCACGTTATTAAAGCAGTCAGAGCTATGGAAAATGACAGGGAGAAAATTTATGAGTGGGAAGTGGGGCTGTTACCCTACCAAAAGAACAAGAAACCCTTTGGTAAACTTGATGAGGACTTGGTGAAGTCTACAGAAGAAGGCAGGGATGACAGTTTGCCACAGACTGTCCTCAGTTCCTGCACTCATTGATATGAGTGTTTTTGATTTCTGTGAATTTATGCATGACCCACTTCACAACACTTGTTTCCACATCGGAAAAGAAGAATCAGACTGAATAAAGAGCATGTGTCTGGTTTTACATATAAGAATTTCTGACTTGATGTCTATTACTTCTTTAGTTAAAGAAGCAAAAACAAAGTCGTAATAAAATCTTAAGCTTCAGGGAAATAATCCATCACCTAGAGAGGCCAGGAAGGAATTTTCCCTTTGCTATGAGGAATATTGCCTTGGGTACACCAGGCATACTTGGTCTTGCTCAGGAGCATGAAGCGTTTGATCATTGCCAGTGGCAGGCAGGGCACTGTGATAGACCAGTTGTCTGATCCAGTCTGACAATTACTGTGTTCTAGGTTTAATTTATGCAGGTTTAAAGTTTGCTTATGAAGTTGATAGGGGCATAGCAACTAGCGAGACAATATTGTTCAACTTGTCCTGGAGAAACATTTACAGTTTCAGAACACACAGACTCTAATTAGAGTAAATTACTCCTGATGGAATAAGCAATCTGAGAAAAGGAAGAAGAAAAAGTGAGTGTAATTTCTAATGCCAGAGGGAGGTCTTGACTATACAAAACCTGTCTTTAAATCTTAGGAGCTTTGCTTTGAAGCAATAGCTAATAGTGCAGGGCAAGAAATAAGCCTGATTAACATTTTATTAGTAACTTTAACAAAAAAAAATGGACTTTAAACAATAGCCAAGACTTATCATCTTCAACTGAGCTTGACATTTATTTAAGAAAAAAAGTAAATTGAAGCCATTAAAATGACATTAAATAAATTAGGGTGTTCATTCTGTACACTGCTTATCATTTTCTCATTTATAATAATACGTTTGGAGATCACCAGATCTAATTAAAGAGGAGGAGTATCCAGTGGCTTAGACAGGTTGTGACACATTTATATGTGTGTTACTCACCAGTTAATATTAATTCATATCACAACAATCTCTGCTGCACTTTAATACAGCAAATCAATCTGCAATATCTACATTGAAAAGGCTGGGGGAGATGTATTAGGTGTATTGCAAACAATTTACATCTGTAACCTTAAGGCCTTATTCCACAGGATTGATTTGAATTCATTGCACTGGATGAGGCACTAGTTATGATTTTTTTTTTCTGCCCTGGAGAATAATTCAATGTAAAGCTTGGATGGGCCACGTCTTTTTCTGCTTAGATTCTCATGGTACAACTACAGCACATAATTGTGAAGGGGTTTTTGAAGGGAAAGAGGTTTTCTTGTTGTTGATTTAGATTTTGGTTTTCATATTTTTAATAAGCAATTGCTCTGCTGTTTGGATTTTTTGTTGTTGTTCAATTAACTCAATTTTGCATGGAACACAGAAGACAATAAGGGAAGTGACACGACAGTGAAGAGAAACAATAACTCTGAGTAAGTGGAAGAGAATAATCCCCTCAAAATCTGTAATCAGTATATATCCAAAGGCATAAACTTCTTGTGAGCATACTGCTTAGTTTTAGACGCGGGTTTTCAAACATTTGGGAAAAGAAGAGAAAGATTTAGAGAGGCAAACTTTAAGAATATATTTTGTAAACTTTTGTAGACAACTCACTTTCCTGTACTGGAAATTTTAAAAAGCTAAAAAAAAAAAAAATAGGAGGTTGAAATAGGTGGAAAGGAATGGAAGTAAAAACTGTGGAGGTGGATGAACACTAAGGTATTCATCAGTGTGAGGTTTTCTTCCTGGGGGTTGTTTTTTTCCCTTACTGTTTTACAGTTTTCTGGTAGTTTTGCTGTCACATGGGGTTTGCTCTCTGTTTTTTTTCCATAAGCTGGACATGACTCGCTGATTCCCCTCAGTATTCTCAATTCCCCTGGCTGCCCATGGACCTCTCATTTCTGTCTGGAGGAGGTGTCTGAAGGCTGAGTGGCAGGAGAAAGAAATCTGGTTTTGCACTCCCTAACGGGCAGCTATGTACTGATAATAGTAGACATGCATTCCTTCCTCTTTAATGTAAATTTCAGGCTTTATATTTTATTTTCAGCTTCTATTTTCAGCTTCAGTAAGACAATATGCATATTAGCATATGAACTTCTCCAGGAACTTCTTTCCTAGGACTTGCTGTGTTTCAGGTGTGCAGTATGCTGACTCTGTTCAAGTCCCCAAAGACTGGCTTGTTTAACCTAATCCTCCCATGCTTGTATATGAACTCTTCTAGCCAGATGTTTAAATTTGTGGCTTGAAACATTTAATAGGACCTTAGACACTTTTTTCCCCCCAAGTATTAGCATTCCTTTTATTTAAAATTGCTGCCAGGGGGTTTGTAAAAACACTGACTACTTCTGTTTCAAGTCATTAATTATTCAAGTTTCCTCCATTTCCTTTGTATTTCAGTCTGAAGGAATTCTGACTTATCAATGAATAAAAAGATCACAAAAAAACCAAAAACAGAACTGTTGGTATAAACCCAGTACTTTTTAGCACTCAGGATTGCAATCTATTCGGAGAAGTGGATGCAAGTGTACCACCTTTCTCCTCCTTAAAGAATTGACAAAGCATACAGGCAGTTAACTGCTGAAATTTAACTTTTTGTAATACAGTGTTTTTCAGCTCTGAATAAATGATGTTCAGAAAGTGCATATGGGAATATGATCATTAGCTTGCATGTGTACAGTATGTGTATGCTGCCCTAGGGCTGGTGAAACTTTGGTCTGAGTCCCACAAGGACACTTTTAAACAAACTTTCCAGCAGGTCTCCAGTCTCAATCAATGTCAGTTTTGCTCTTATATTAAGAATTACCAGTTTAAATAAGGGTTTGCTCTACTTCCATTTATCCTTATTTAAAAGATTAATGTGGAGCTGGAAAGCCAATAAAATTGAGTTGTTTTGACTCAGTCACACACTAGAAGATTATACCTGCTGACACAGACCAAAGGCTGTTTTTTCTAGTTTTAGATTTTACCTGACATATCATTGCCTTGTCAAAAATAGCATTCTAATTTGTCAATATGTGAAGTTTTTTTCACACGGTGAAAAAAAGTCTGTGTGCAGACTCTACAGGTTCAAAGGTTATAATAATTTCCTGAGGGGAAACAAGTCATATTCAAATGGTTATCCTCAAGTAGTGTGTTTTGTATTGTGAAACAAGGCAGTAATTCTGTATTCTGTCCTTGTCTATCTCAGTTGAAATGAGACGCTTGAAGGGAATAAGATTTCTCCTTCTGACACATCTTCTCTTATCTACAGATTTTGTAAAGTGTTTTTTCCTCAGTATATTTTGCCTTTTGCTGCCAGCTCAGTTATAAAAAGAAAGTCAGACTGTGACTACAAACAGACAAACCTGAGCCAAAATCTTCAAGAATGCTGTGTTATATTGCAGAATACCTGTAGCCTAACTTGAGGCTAAAACCTGGATGAGATGATAGGCACTAACTGTACCAGGGAGAAGGGAGGATAGAGCTTCTGCAGATAACACTGACACTGTTTAGTGCAAAGATTCTTTTTCTCTACCCCTAGTCCATAGGCCATAGAGCTCATGGCAGGCTAATTCACACATTTCCTTCCTGGATTTCTGTACCTTAGGGCATGGAAATGTATGCCCATTGCAGGCAAAATATATATCATTTGCACTATCCTACCCATAAAGGAAGAAACCCCTCAAAAAAGAAAGTGTACAGATGCAAGTTCAGCTTTCATTTAATACTTGGTGTTATCACTGAATCAGTGATTCTCTCAGTAATTTTAAATGCTCAGACAAGAGGATTCCTATTTAGGGCTATTTGTAGATTCCTTGAATCATGAATGCTGGAAGTCTCTTACACCAGTCCTCACTTGCAATTATTCTCTCCAGATCAGATGTGCCCTGGGGTTGAAGTCGAGTGAAAGGAATATTTTATTCCAACATTTCAGAAAACTAGGAGTTGGATTTGTTTCTGAGTTTGACCTTTCTGAAAAAGGAATTGACTGTTCTCATTACTGACTGTAGGATTTTCTTAACAACATGGATTGGTTGGGTCAAAAGGTGAGAGATACCAAGGCATACAGAACATAGATGAGAATCAAATATCATCATTGGCTGCTTCTTTCTCTTCTATTGCCTTGAAAAAAGAAATCAGTCAGCAGAAATTCTATATAGTGCACAGAGCTACAAAATTCTGGAGCTATGCTCTTTTTATTAAACCAAGTGTGGGAAATATGAGAGAACAGGGAATCCAGAATCGCTTCATTTGCTGTCTTGGATGTGGTAGTGTTGCCTAATAGTGTAGTGGTAGTGTCACCAAGGTGGTGACACCTTAAATAGTTTAGCCATTCTATTGCATCTGCTTGGGTGGTCACACATTTCCAGATGAGTCGAGATTATTTTTCCCATATGTTAAAGTCAAAATATCTTTTCTTGTATGTTATAAATGCACTCTAGGATTGGGATTACCCTGTAAATTGTCTGGATTAGTTCTTTGAGTAAGGCAAGAAACCCTAAAGGCAGGTATTAAGCTGGCATTGCATGATGAATCCTGGAGCAGAGACCTCTAGAGCTGGGAGCAGCACGGGTGGGTGTAGCTGCACCACACTCTGAGGCAACTAACCTAGGGAAAGGGGAGCTTCTTTCAAAGGAAGGCTTAACATCAATCAGAGAAACACTGCTGGGTTTGTTTATTTTGTTGTCTCATAAATATATATATATATATGTATATATAAAATATTGAATGTTTTGTTAACTTAGGCAGACACTACCTGTTAGTGCTTTTCTATGCAGTTCTGCAAGGGCTGGAGTTGATTCCCCATTGTATTCTCTATATCATAACTCAGATAAAAGGTTTGGAAAAGCTTTTCTCTTGCGTTTGCCTCTCTTGGTGTTGGTAGGATTTTCCTTGCTGTCATTGCATTTCAGACCTTCAGTGAGCAGCACTAAAAGCAGAGAGAGAAAGAGAACAGTGTTAAAGACATTAATCATTTCCTTCCTATGCCTATGGACAGACAAGCATTCTCTTGATGACCTGGAAGGTCTAATTACACTGGAGTACAGTGAAAAATGTATTCCACTGAGGATACTAGTCCTCTTTGGAAAAAACAATGAAATTTAAGAATTGTCCTTAACATTCTCACACAGAAAAAAAAATAAATCTTATCATTTAAAACAAGTGGGAGTCCCTATACTAAAATGTCCCTTCCCTCTCCAATCACAAAGTAACAACTGATACATTTTCAGTGGAAGTGGAGGGTTGACAAATCCAGACTGTGGAAGTGACAAACAGATTTCAAAGAAATCCAGCAGAAAGCCTTCTATAACTCCTGTCACTATAACTTTACTTTTGCAAGAATCTGTTTATGAAACGATTTATTCTTATGAACATCTGCACAAACTTGCTTGATAGTGAATGTGTTATGCATAAAGAGCAAAATAGTACAAAGATTAAAAAATGATAATGCTAGTTCTATATGAGTGAAGATCAAGGTACCTTCCATAAAGGCTTCTGTTATTTGCAAGTTTCCACTTGTAAACCTTAACTCATAGATAACAAATGAATTTTGCAATACCTAGTAGAATTTTCTATTTCTAGTTTCAAATTCTCCACTTAAATTGCTGAATATTTTTTTTCTAGGTTCATGTTTTTCCTGTGTTCACCTCTGTCTGTGTGCTTTTCAATCAATCAGATATTTATACTTCTGTCTTAATAGTGTTTTCAATAATCTCTGTATCTTTTTTTTCTTTCTCATAGTTCATCCCAAAAGGAAGTCTTTGCACTGCAGTTTGGTTTGGATGATCAGTTATTTCTCTTCTCTTGTTGACATATTGAGGAGATGCTATTTATGCTAGAGATCATTTAGCCCCCTAACCAGACATAGCACAAATCCAAGAGAGATACCAAAGTTTCATTTCCTTCATGAAGGAAGACATGGGAGGATATCAGAATTCGGTCTGGTATTAGTCCTAGCCTGTGTGTGGTGCCCCTGTGGGGAGCTTCTAACTGGCCATCAATCCATCTATTAAGCCTCATATTTGGTCATGTCAGTGCTGACTTATTTGTGTCCAGTAAAGGTGTACCACCTGACAAGTTGCTCTGGCTGGAAAAAAAACAAACAAACAAACAAACACGCAAACAAACATATTTTTTTAAAATTTCACTACCTCCTTTGAACCAGCACTTGTATGATCAATAACTAGACCTAGGAGCTAAAATTAAAATATTTACTGTGCCTTTAAACTACTCAAAAAAATTTTAGAGTGACAATTAAAAAGGAAAAAAATTATTTTTTTACTATTGCAGTTTGTCCTCACAAACCATAACCTATGAGGGGTAAAGTGACTTAATCTACAAGCAGTATTGGGTTTATAAGATTTGTTGACAGTAAAGAATTTCCACTTATTTTTTGAAGTTTTTCTTCTTCACTGTTAAAAATTGAAATGCATTTTGCTTAGAAGACAAACTTAATTCTGAAAATGTGCAGGGTCGTTTATTTTCTGGGCACAGTCATTTATTCACTGGGAGCAGTAGTTTTCCAGCTGGTCACTTTTTAATCCAAGAGTGCAAAAGTAAATAAATATTTTATTAGCTTTTTTATTTGTCTATTTCACCCACTATGTTTGTAGATATGATGTAGAGAGTGTTGTTTGTTCAATCTTGAGATGACAGGGCTTTGCAGGGATTCTCTTGTTGGCTGCTAATACTCAATAGCTGATTGCAGGAGGGAGCGAAACTCTTCTTAAGGGTGCACAGTAGAGCAAAAGGCAGCAAACCCTGTTGCAACACTAAATTTTACTTATGCATTCCCATGATGGAGGTCAGCCCCAGAAAAGGTTTTCTTGGGAGGCTGTGGAATCTCTGTCCTTAGAAATGCTCAAAATAACTAAATATTTTTATAATTATCTCAGTATGTCACCCTTAGTGACACAACAGCTTTATCTTCAGTTCTACAGGCAATATTTCTAGGAGTTTGTTCTACAAGATAGTTAGAGGAGCTGGATTTCAAAGTTATAATTTTAATCCTAAAGTGAGCCAGCAGGTTTTGTTTAGAGGTTCTCAGGAAATTAAATAGTTCATTGATTGCTGCTCAGTGACTATCTTCAGTTCACTGTAAATAAGCACACTGTACAATGTGATTAAATCTTACTTTTTGTGCATTATTGCCTTTAAGTATTTATTTTCTAGAAAAGGGAGGGTTTGTAACTTGCCAGCAAAATCAGGAGTCACAGAGCATGCTGAGCACCTTTGCACATCAGTAGCAGAAGACCCATTGCAATATAAGGCAGTCACCTTGTGAGATTTCTCTGGAGCCATAATGGCAATTCTAAGGAATTTCATAACTTCATATAAAAAAGGAAGAGAATGCCAGTGGCAACTCTGCTCTTCATGTGAAACTGAACTGAGTTTGAGAATTGAGATTATTTCTTTTTGTGTCTTTGACTACTGCCTATTTTAAAACTGTGCTCAAAGTAACCAAGAAGGGTTGGTTTTGTTGGTTTTTTTCTGTAATGTCAATAATACTTATCTCAGTCTCTGAGACTCCAAACCTGCTTGCACTGGTCAAGCCTTGATGCGAGCTGTTCCCAATGTGTTTATGCTTGTCCTATGCTGGTTGCACTGATTCTGCATCAGTACTGAGCATAGGGTGGGGCAGTGGCTGTAAAGAAGGCTTGCAAATCCTTCCTCTTCTTTCCCATGCTGTCTGTATAATCCTGATGTAAGTGGCTCAAACAGAAAAATATGAGATGCTGCAGAGGTGCCTTGGACTTTCCATTGACCAGACCAGATATAGGCATCTACACTGGAGACATCAGAAATGAGGAACAATAAACTGGCACTCAAGGGAAATAAATAGATAAAAGTTTAATCAACCCTAGAAGCAGCAGGCAAATATTACTGCATCAAGCAGCCTGTTTTGCTCCATAAAGCAAACCAAAAACAGGTTGCAGGGAGAGGACAGAAGTAGGGAAGAATGGAATTAAAACTGTGGGAACAAACAGTACAAAGTAATATATATCACAAGCTCCACAAAAGAATAAAAAATAAGCTAGAAGAGGACTCAGCTTAGATTTATATTTTACAGTGCAAGGAAATATAAGTGGGCTGTAGAGCTGTTCTGTACAAAGCTCCATAGCTGTCTCATATATTTTAATCATACCTCATTTTGGAAAATATTATGTCTTATATCCAAATAAAACTAACATGGTTTTTTTTAATTAGCTAAAACGACTTTAATTGAATGAGAACAGAAAGAACACAAGATGACTGCTGAAATGAATCAGTCAAGTCAAATTTTGCTGGTACATTGCCACCAGTGCGCTTCAGCCGAAAGGCAGTCTGCAGCTAGGCAGGGGCTGCCCCTAATAACATGGTTTTCATCACCAGGGCAGAAAGCCCTGCAGCAGTCACCACATTTCAGGCAGTTATGGAGGGGAAAGAGAGCATCAAAAGAATTGGTACAAATTATGATGTTAATGTAAAGCAGGCAGAAGCAACAGTGGCCTTTCAGCTGCGCTTTGGTTGTGATCCGGGGAGACTGAGGTCCTGAGTGCCTGTGCCCTGAACTGAAACTGTAAAAGGCATCCTTGAACATTTAGTCCTTAAGTGTCCTTTTATTTCAGTGAGACTCCTTTTCTTGAAATGCTCTTTATGCATTATACATCATCAGTACTATTTTTGTTTAGACACATCAGGAATCATCCCACAGTGATTAAAAATCATTATTCCATTAACTTTCCTGCATAGAAAAAATTAATGGCTCCATGAATCATAATTAAAGCTTCCACTTCTTTCAGCAAGCAGAAAGCCAGACATTCAACAGACCTTCTTGTTATCTATTTTGGCTATTCTAATGCTTCATTTTTCATCTTGCTTTCATGCTAACTGAGATCTCCATGCTTTCCCTTCACATTTGTTTCCCTTACATGGCTGTGAAGTTTGTTGAGCTGCAGAGTACAACTGATGAAGGAAAATATGGCTGTATGGATAGGCAAGGTACTTTGGGTATTTATCTGAGTGTGAGAGCAGATTTTTTATATGTTTTTTTATTATTTCATTTTATTTAATATTTTAATGTAAGGTTGGAAGATTTTGCTGTATTTTGCGAGATGAACAGGCTGATAATTCATCTTACTCTTGTCCTGCTGCTTTTCCCCAGCAGTCAGTGTTTTATCAAATACATTTGTCAGCAAGGTCATAGTTATATCTAATGAAAGCATGTGCTGCCACCAGTTGTGTATGAGCAGGTAACCAGCAGCCTTAAAAAATATTAAGTTACTGATTTAAAATATTTGCAGGTATTCATAAATGTATCTAAATTAATTAGAGGAAGCATCAACTAAATATTAATCAAAAATTTCTTGGAAGTATTTTGAGGAAAATTAGCTGTGGTCCAATGCAGTGACATGTTTTGAAGTTTAGAGGGAAAAGCATGTATATTCAATTTTAAAAAAAGCAGAGGGATATTTGTCTTTATCATACAAGCATAATAAATGCTAATGTGTGTAATCACTTGATTTTCCACAAATCAGATATTCTTGAGAAACAAATTCTTATAAATTGTTGGCCCTCAGCTATAAACCTGTGCAATGATCATTTCCTCTTGAAACCTTCTTTCCTTTCCACTTACTTCTCTGTTTACCTTCTGCATCTTCCACCATTTCCTGGTAGTCCTGTGAGTCCAGCTGCCCCAGCCTTCTTTGGGGGAGTCACGGGTGAAAGTCAGGCTCTAGTAATGCAATACCCAGCATGATGAAGGCTGAGACCTGCAGTTGCTTGTAAGTAATGGTGCTGTGTTTCTGAAATAATAGTAAAAACCGTGGTGCCTGGAACTGATGGACCTGCCCTGCTGAGGAGGCATCAGGCTCTTACCGGCTAAAGGTCAACTTGCAGTTCATATTTTTGTGGTTTTCAGTTGCAGTGTAGGGCTTTTTTTTCCTTCAAACATTATTAATTACAATGCACATGTATATATAATTAAAATTATTATTTTTATGGAATTTTTACATAAAATAATTAGCTATAGTAAGACATTGGTGATACTGGCAGAGATGGGGTCTCTTCCTTGAAGTATGTTTCACTGTGAATGGCAGGAATCATTAATTTATCTCAATTACCCCCTTCTTAGTGCTTTTCCCCACTGTAGCAGATCAAGCCTAGCAGTATTACCTTCTGGTAATTATCTACTTACTGCTCTTTTTCTTCTTCATATATAAGACATTTGTGGAGTTTTTTCAAACTAGCAACTGAAAGCATTCTGTGAAGCTACTTCCCTCTACTGAACCTCCTTCATACACGCTGCTCCTGCAAATTGTTTTTCCACATTAATTGCAAAGAAGGAGACTGCTGAAGAACTGTGTTTTGAAGAGTGGTTCTTTCTCATCATTGTTTTAGTTGGTGGTGATGCAGGCTTTTTTCCTGCAGTGCTCTAAGATGTGAATACAAATTATCTTTGGTCTTTTTCCCAGATGCCCAGTGAATCCACAGTAACAAACTCACTTTGTCTAGTCAACCAGGAATTTACAGACCTACCTTTGTAGCACCATAGTTAGGGCTGTCTGCATCCTGGGTGATGTCCATAATTCTGACTCTGGTTGAGGAGTTTTACAGAGACGTTCAACACATCATCCGTAAGTCTTAGCTCCTGAGTGACAAAGCACAAAGAAGAGTTTGATTCACTTACCATCTGACAATGCTTTTTATTGACAAGCTAAACCAAGTGTTGCCAACACACAGAAGAGATCAAACCACTCTAGTGGCTCAGTGAAGGTATAGTCTGGTCACAGTGCAGTTTCCTGGGATGTTTGGATTTTTTCCTATCTCCATTGGCATCTGTTACCATTTTGGTTGAACCCTGACACAAGGTTTGGCCTCTTCATCCCCCTTCCTGTTCTTCTCAGAATTATTAACACTGTTTAGAGTGATGTTTGGTGAAAATCCAGTCTCAGCATTTTCTGTGTATTTAAAAAGAGAAATCTAAATTTATCAGATATAAACCCCAGTAATTTATTATGTCAAGTGTGGAAGTTAGCTGCTACCATAGTCAAATATCTTTTCTATCATCTAGAGTTGCCACTCAGAGAACTTTCTTCAGCAATAGCTTGAATAGATATTATGAGCTGCCAGTTACAGTTTCTTTCCCTTCAGGACACAAAAATCTAGTAAAGAATTTACCATACGTATTCCTATAAGCTGCTATTCTGAAGGGAACAATATACTCTGAATTCTTTGGAAGATACAACAATGGCACAAAATAAAAATTAATAGGAGGACATTGAAAGATCCTCCATCCCCTGCCTTTTCTTCCTCCCCCAGTAAAACTGAACATTTTCTAAGTTTCATCACAGCAGCTTTCAGCAGAGATGATTTCTTGCCCAAAGGCACAGGAAGATTAACCAACTATATCCAACTTCTCAACCAATAACTCATCTGAAAAGCAGTCTAAAGAGCATATTGTAAGCTTCACAAATGCAATCAGTTTATCAAGGTCAGATAAGGACAAGAGCCTGAAAAGATATGATTCAGGATAAAAACTGAACAGATACTGATACTCTGCAATTAGAACCCAAATGAGGCTACCTGCTGAATTGCAAGGGGGAAATACCACATTCTGCAAAAATTCACTGTCAATAGAACATACACAGCCTGAAATCCCTGCTGATGAGGAGAAATTAACTTGGTAGTGAACAAATTTATTGATGCTTTCCTTTTACAACTGTTTGTTGGAATTGGTGAGATTAGGAGGAAATTTGTAATGCATAAATGAAGAGCTTTTATGCACATTTTTTATCACATCAGTGAAATGACAGGATGTCTCTGACAATGACCTCTGGTATAATCATCATTAGTGGTGGAGCAAGATCGC
This sequence comes from Irena cyanogastra, assembly GCA_013397155.1. NCBI lineage: Eukaryota > Metazoa > Chordata > Aves > Passeriformes > Irenidae > Irena > Irena cyanogastra. The sequence continues at coordinate 329,348 of VWZV01011283.1, read as the reverse complement.
ATCTGCTGAGAGGCTGACACCTGACAGGTGAAATACATGTATTTTTTATGAAATTGAGGGCAACATTTAATGGTAAAAATGCTGCATAGATAAGGTCAGAAAATTAAATTGCTGTGCAATCTTGAATGTGTAAAACTGAGAAAAAAGTAACCTATTGTTCAGAAGATATGAGGCAAGAAGAAGGGACAGGAGAGACTAAAACCTAGAGTCAAAAGAATGCATCATGGCCAATGTCCCATTCAGCAACTGTAGAAAACAACAAACAGGCAAAGGGAAGTTAAAAATATTTCTGAGCTTTGCAAATCTGGTTTGTAAAAGTCATCTGCTTTTTTTTGTTGTTACTTTTTAATTTGTAATTCTCAAGAACAGATGGCTTGGTATGTCCTAAATAAAGGTCTTTATCCTTAGATAATATTTTTATTGTAGTCTTGATTGTCCCTTGGAATAGTTGCAAATGAACATGCAAGCTGTCAATTTGCTGTGGTGCTGTGCTCACATATGTGAGTCACTGGGACTTCAGGATTCAAACTGCACTTTACTTACCATCACAAAAACAATAAAATATCCCAAGGAGTCTTTCCCTGAGGCTTTTTGCCTTTTTGAGCACGTGGGTGTATTGTAGAAATGCATGAGAGAAGCTGACTTAACATTTGAATCAACACTGTCTTCCACCCAGCTGCCTGGGTGCATAACCACCTGTATTCCCCAAAGCATTCATGATTTGGCAGAAAAACACAGCTAAAGTCACCTTTATGTGGTGTCATAAAGGTTTGTTCTCTGGGGATGTGCGACTCTGACACCACTGAGATTGCTGTGAAAGAAACTTCTCTTCAAAAAAACTCCTCTTCAGTCCAATATTTGGTCAAAGCTCACAGAGTTTTAGAAAGTAAAGATGAGGTGACTGCTCACCAGTGCCTCTTAATGTTTCAAATTAGAAATGTGTCATAAAAATGTGTATACGGATAATAACTTACCATCTAAAGCCTGGTTTAAAATAAAGTAATTAGTTCTTACTAATTAATCTTGTCGGCCAGGTGTCAGTGAGTAGGCATTGAGAATAATCAACACCTTTTTTATTGCTTACCTACTAAGTTTCCTTTGTTTTCTGTAAGCCCTGATAGTAACCCTGTGGTTTTCTGTTACAAGTTTGGTCTTTACGTGTCATGTTCTCAGTCTCTCAGATGGGAACTTGCTGCATGAAGCTGTTCTTGAATGGTCCTCAGGCAGATTTGTGTGTGCATACACATCGTGCGTGCAGTACAGTGAGGCTGAGATCAGTCAGAGATTAGTGTGGCAAGAGGTCTTTGAAATCACAGGCATAGAAGGAAAGTATTTCCTTTCCACTATTGTTTGGTTCAGATGCTCAATTTCCTCTCTCTGTCAGTAAAACCTAGGCCAATAGAACATCTTAGAAAATAATGCTGGTTTTGTTTATGTGTCAGCTGCAGAGAATTTGATAGTTCTTCATTCAAAATAAAGGTCTTACAAATACAACATAAAACCGTGTGAAATATGTTGTTGTTCTGTCATTGAAAGTGTATTTGTAGACACAGAAGACAAACTCTGAAATTTGGTTTATATTGCTGAAAGAAAAAAATTACCTTAGAAGACCACTGTGAAAAAGAACTGCATACGAAATTTAAAAGCCAGAAATTGAGATTCTCTCTATCTTTACCAAAAGGTACACCTTTACAAAAGGTACAGTATGTACCAAAAGGTGCATAATGAGAAAGACATTCTTGATTGTAAGGGCTGCATAGTGCAGTCAGAGGTTTGAAGATGTATGTCAGCTACATTTTTAAAACCTTCACACTTCAAATTATTGGTGCTCTGAAAATTTTCATAGTAGCAAGGTTGTTTCAGATACTTGATAATATAAAGTGATATCAATGAGTAGTTGCATCAGTGAAACTTACCACTGCTGTTAAGTTTTTATAGATTCACATGATTCACTTTCTGACTAAACTTGATGATTTCTGGAAAAATACCAATGCAATGGTTTCTTGCTCACTGGATTCAAATAATTGCAGCCATATTTGGAAACTGTTGTAACATTAAGTAAATTGATTTTTTGTTTAATTTAGTTTTGAAAATTCTATATTTTGTAACACAAGCAAAAAGAAAAGTTTAGTTAAATGAAGATCTGGTGCCATGAACAAAATAATGGGAATGTGTTGGACCATAAAAACCAAAAATTTTTGGCATAAACACACTGTTTTGAAATACCCTAGCTTTAAAAAAGCTTTGAATGTCTTCTCATTGTCATGTGGACCAACCCTTCAGCAGAACTGTGAGAGGAACACTGAAGCTTAGCCCTTCATTTGCGACAAGGGCAACGTTCAGAGCATTTTTCTTTCTTTTAGTACAGGTGCAGATCAGGCAGAGATAAAAGCAAAAGAGATAGGAGAGTTTCACTTAATAACAGAAGTTGCTGCTTTGTGCAGTGGACCGATGCTGATCTGATGGTATTCAGGTGTCAGACCTGTGCTGTGCTAGAAAAATCACTGCTTTGCAGTTAAAATCATTGCTGTTCTGTACAAAAATGGTATATAATGAAAAAATAATGTAGGAAACAGCTCCTTAAGTGCTCATAAAATTTGCAGACACTGCAACAGCTGCTGTTCAGTGTGCTGTGCACAGCAAGGGTGCTTTGGTGTCCAAAATGGATCAGTTCAGGGCACCTGAAGCAGACCTGCGTGAATTTTGTGGCAGCAGGTGATCAGATAGTTTTTAAAATAAAAGATAGTAATAGCTTAATGTAGATATTGTTACAAATTCTCTTTTATTGCTATCACTATTTTTGATAATTAAAGGGTTTTTTTCTTGTGCACGACAGGTATTTCATCCCTCTGCCCTATAGCCACTCCTTATATGAAGAGGAAAGGCAGGTAAAAAATATTAGGAAAGGTAGACCAAGGGTATAGAACAGGTATAGAACCAAATAATGCAGCTATTGAAAGCTGTGTTTAAGTTGGTAAAAAAAAATTCTAATACTGGAAAAAAATTCAGACTCCTTATTCCATTTTTCAGAGGCATTATAGTCAAAGGCAACTCATGGAATAACATGGAAGAGGAGAGGACAATAACCTGAAGCCAGATTTACGTAGATCTTTGTGGTAGGATTTCTGCCTTAATTTGTGCATATAATTGCTCTTTGTCTACGTTCCACTTCAAGTCAATTGAAGCTTCTTCCAGAGTGTGATTCATTATCTCTTAAAATAGGTCTGATAAATTATCTAGAAAGAGAGCCTAAGGTAAGTTGCTCACAATTAGATGTCTGATTTTTGAGCAGCTGAATCTCACTTAGTGCTGACAATAAAGTAAGATCACAGAGTACATGCATGGCAATTGCCTTGTTCTTTCCTGTAACCTCTATCCCACTCTAATGAAACAACCCTCATGAGAATCATTTTTCCAAGCTGAATTATGCTATAAGGATTAGTTTTTACCTCCTATCTTTTCCTCACTCTTAGCACTTGTATCTTCTTCTTCCTCTTCTTGAAATCTTTTCAACCTCTGCTCCCAGGTCTATGTTCTTTTCTTATTCTTTGCTTCTTTATTTTCCTTCCAATATACTAGTTTTAGCTGAAGGTCCTCTAGGGTCTGTAGAGTCTGTCCATTCCCTCCTTCCACTATGCCATACCTGAGGGTAATCTCACCTAACAGCAATCTAATGTACCATTTCTTTTTCTACTGGGAAGGCATGTAATTTACTATCAATACCAATCCTGTTTCCTTCCAGTCAAGCTAAAACCTTGTTTCTCTGGTACCTCCAGGTAAGAGCATTATCTGTTCTTAACTTTACCTGCATGTCCTATCTCTGCAGCAGCATCTCTCCTTTTAGAAGGTATTGTATGAACTGCAGACATCGGTCTCTGTTTGCAATTTCCTCCAGACTACATCCTAATATTTTAGACTAATTGTACATTATACCAAATAAACATCTTTTTTTTTGCATTGACATACATTTATCCAGGCTCCCAGCATCATGTGCCATCCTTCTCTGGCCTTGACCAATGTAGTCTTGCTTTTGTTCAGCAGGCTAATGTTTTCAGAATGCTCTAAGGATTGTTTTTCCTCTGTTTATGAGGTTTTTAAATTTCCCTTTGCAGCTATCCATTGGATCTCCCTTTTTATTAGATTAAAATAAGCTTTCTGTTAACTTCATAGCTTATCCCTTCTTCCCATCATTTCAAACAGACAACTGTCTCACAACCAACCTCCATCACTGTTCTTGACCTTGATTCTTAGTAGCAGCATCCTAAAGCAAACCTCTTTCATCATTTTGGTGAAATGATGTCCACACAGAAACAGCAAAATTATCATCATCTGTGCTATTCATGTGCTGCATATTTCTATTGTCTATTATTCTTCCCAATTTTAGTTTTTCTTCTTTTGAACAACAGCTTGTCTCCATTCTCCTATAATGCTCAATCTGTATAATTTCTTTTCTCCTGTTTTCTTTTCTCCTGTTTTCTTTTCTCCTGGCTTTTTTTGTTGGTTTTTTTTTTTTCAGCAGAGTCTTCATTTATACTTAGAGTTCATGGTGGTAATATTAATTAAAAGAGAAAAAAATAAGGAACAACTCAGGATTTGATGTAATGTAGATTGATACACTGCTAACAAGATGGGACTAGAAACTAATTGTAGTTATTTTACATAAAAACTTAGATTATTTACTTTTGATGGCCAAGGAATATTTAAATGATGTTGCAATACAGTATTTTCATTTTTCTCAATTAAAAATTCTGTTGAAAAATTTTACTGTCAGGAAAAATAGAATAACGAAAAAAGGAGCATATGCAGATTTGTAATCTTGAAAATGAACATGCAAGGTTAAAAGTGATCATTTGTTCCTTTCAACATCACAAATTTGTCCCAACCCTCATAGTTCCTGAAGTGGCAGTATCCACTCTGGCTGGTTGACAGTGGATTCAGAATATTATTCTATACAGCTCAGCTGTGCTGTGTTGTAATATTATAACTTCAATCATTTAGATTTCTGTGTGCATTGCTATATAGTGCAGCAAGAACTCCTCCAGTCAAAAAAAGAGTTATTTCTGAATTACCATTCTTCAATAACAGAATTCAGCAACCATGCTTATTAAATCAAAACTTTGGAAAAGGAAGCATAAACCCAATAGTCCATATAGATGAAAAATATGTTTCTCAATATTTGAATTGCTCAGATGTGAAAATCAGTGCAAGCTATACAATCACTCTTATAATGTGCTTATAAAGGGATTTTCATAACAATGCAACCTTAGCAATTGCATGGTTTATTTCTTCAGGATAACAATACTGACTAATTTCAAATTACTTGTATAAGGTGAAGATATAAATCAGAAAATCTTATATCCAGTGAAGCACAGGGAAGGGTTCCATAATTGAATCTACTTTACAGCAATGGGCTACTCCATTAAATTAGGGAGTTATTTCACCCCCCAAAATTTGGAAGGAAGCTGTGAAACTAATTTGAAGTTTTGGCACATAAGAGTTAGATGCTCTGATCATGGTTTCATCATTTCTTGAAATGGACAAACCCTTTTTCTCTACATCTGATTTAAAAGCATAATTTAACTTCCTTTTTTTCCTACTTTTAAACAACTAGATTTCTACAGACAGGATCTTCTCACTGTATTATCTTTTTGTTAGAATTCCTTTGCCCTCCTAATTTTTTTTCCCAGGCATTTTTAGTACCCATGAAAAGCCACTTTCAATTGGAGTCAAGTTGTTAAACAACAGAATTCAGAGGGCCTTGGAAGAAGGCAAAACAAGCTAATTCATTTATTTCATAAACTGCCTATGAACAATAATTCTAGCACATGCAAACTGAAGGCAGGCAATTCTCCAAATCTAGGAAAAAAGTAACTGACTTAGTCGTGGTCTAAATTAGATTTTATAAACTATTTTAGCTTTTTTTTTTATATATACTACATTTATTCAGTAGGCTTGTTTACATAAACTCATATCTCACAATCAGAATATTGCAATATCTAATTTAATATTTTAGAAAAAGAGATGTCATTTAAATAACTCTTGTCATCTCTCTCCTGCACTGTTTGGTTAGTTAAATTCCCTGCTATAATCATTTTGCTTGCCCACCTAAAGATTTCTTTGCACTCACCCCTCTCTTAAGTCTGAGGATTCCTCGGAAAAATACAAACCAGAACCAACCTCCTGCAAAAAAAAAGAAAAATAACACTAACCCAGAAATAAGCAAACAAACAAACATACAAACCCAAACAAACAAGCAACAACAAAATCCCCATGTGTGCCGCTGCATTCTCTAGGAGGAAAACTGAGTTTAAAATTCATGTGCAAAATTAAAGGTTCTAATTGGTAGTGTGTGCCAAATGCAGGACTCTAGGTAACCATTTTCTAACATATCTTATCAATACAAGTGCTTTATAGCAATTGCAGTTGCTCAACCACCTAAATGTTCACAATGAGCTAGCACCAAAATGCAAAGGAACAGCGGGTGTGATAAAGGCTATATTCCTGCAGACACCCTATTCCAGTATTTCCCTCCTGACTTCCTTATCTCCATGCCCTCAGTTTCCCCAGCTGCAGGCTGGTCTGCAAAACATGCTCATCCTGAGTAAAGGTCTTGTCAGTGAGCTGGGAAGATAGCTGAAGCCACAAGCCTTGTGGAACATCAATCCCCAGTCCTCTTTTCTTTCACAAAGCAGAGAGCTCGGGTGGCTGCCTTTCTGCTCTTGCAGCACAGCTGACCAGCTTTGCAGGAACAGGGAAACCTTTTCAGGGAGTGTCGTGGTATATAAGGTGGAAATGGGGATAGCAAGTGGAGTGTGAAGAACTGCAGGGATAGCAGTTTTGCACTTTTGATGCATAAACAATTTAGGAGGCTTCCCATATGCTTTGTATTTTTCTACTGCTGTGGCCTGTGAAACACCAGGAATATGACCTGATTTCTGACTGACAGGTTAGCTCATTGCAAATGTAACAAGCAAATGTGTTGGGAGGACTATTCCAAGCAAATACAAAAATAGAGTACTTAACTTTGGGGTAGGATGATCACTTTAGAGAAGTTTCAGGTTTAATTAATTCCAATACCCTGAAAGCAAGCAGGAAATCACAAAACATCGACTTTGGTATGTTTTGTGTGTTTAGTTTGCCTGAGTCTTATCCCTGCAGTTTTTAAAGATGCATGGAAATGTTAAACCACAAGCCAGCAAAAGCAGTGAAAAAGTAGTTCTGAGGAATGGATGTGCTCTGTCCTTTTCTTTCCCAAAGAGAGACATGTTTTAAATTGAATGGCCCATACTTGAGTTCTGCAATTTGTACCATAATAGCTAACTACTGCTAGCAACACCAAATATTCAAGGACATTTCTCTGCTTTGTGGACTGGGTTGGGTAGTTTCAAGCTTATATTGTTCATATTTATAGACCAGATGTTGTAGGGGGAAAAATTTAGCAACTGAGCTAAAAGAAAAAATACTCAGTTTTTATTCAAACTGATTCTTTTTATGAATTCCTTTCAGAGTTTTTTTTTCTTTATAACAAAAAGGTTTTAATTCAAAGTCATTATTTTTTCAATTAATTTAACGTTAAAAAAAAAAAAAGCCTGTGCTAAGATGCAGAAGGAAGCACAAAATCTAGAATTTTCTAAATTCTTTCCATAATGTACTTGGACTATTAGTGCTATTTACTAAATAACATGCATAGAAATTAGGAACCTATTGAAAATTATTCACAGACATATGTCCTACTGAAAAAGGAACTTTTGGAATTCAGTACAAGCATGTAGGAGGCTAATGTAATGTTTCTGCCAGCTATCTTGCCCAGGGATCAAGAAATCATGGGACCTGAAACCATTTTAAGGAGGAATTATCACAGTTGCTATACCTTCCATAAGAATAAGGACAACTGTCCCTTTCTGGCATTACCCTGCTGGGTGACAGAGTATTATGTGGCCCTGAAATGCTGTGACTATTAAACTCTAAATCCTGTTCTTACAGGTCACTGAAAACACTTTGAAATGCTTTTTTTTATAGCTCAGGCACAAATAAATGAAGCAGGAAATGTCTGTATGAGAGACTTGTCAATTAAAGAAGAAAAAAAAATCTTTGCTTTTTCTGCCCTTGTTTTGACAGATTTATTTTTATTTCTCTAGTAGAGGATTTTTTTTTTAAGAATTTAAAAGATTGAAGCTTATATGTGGAAGTGAAGCCTTCAGTTTTGAACAAGGGACTAGAATTTCTGCATTGTACAAACATGAGATTTGCTAAAATATTTTGGAGTACTCTCAGTGGTAGTGTTTTACCTCTCAATTTTATTGCCTGATGCATTAAGGAGTAAGGTACATGTGTTCTGTGCAGTTGCTTTGTATCTTTGACATACAAGTAAGTATTTTTTAAAAATGTGCCTTGGGCCAATGTCTATTGAGACATGCACAGGACTAAACTACAATCCATACATGAACTGCAAAGAAAAAAATGCTTGTACAGATAAAGACAGCCCTCTCCTCTCCTCTCCCAGATTTTTTGTTTCACTAATTTATAGGACATTATAAATTAATTGCAGTAAAAACACTAACAAAACAGGTATTGCTAGTGTAAATCATTCCCATGGACTGTACAAGTAGTTCACAGCTCATTATTTATATTCTTCTGTTAATATGGAAAACCCCTACACTTTCCAGCTTGAGTGCATGGACATGGACCTTGGGACCTTATGATTGAGGTTGGGGTACAGTTTCCTTCCTAATTTTGATCATGAATTGAGAATGTTTTGCAATATATAGTCTTTACACCAAGTTGACTGGTGTATCAGTTCCCTTTACAGTGAAGAGGATTTTTAGGCCCAAGTTCACTGTTATTGGCCATGTCTAAAAAAGAATATTACTGGAAAGTCTATTGTACTTCTAAGTCATATTCTGCTAGATAACAGTGCAGTCAGAAGTCCATATATGAGAAATTTCTTTTTCAAATTAAGGCTTGTGGGATACTAAAAACAGTTGCTGCAAGGGCAAGTTTCTGTAGTTTTCTGTCTGCTCTCCCTTCTACAGTGTGTCCTATGCACCAGTGCAGTAAAACTCTGTATAACAAGAGACTGTAGGATTCATTAAGAAGAAAAATTATTCCTTTCCATGTCTGATCATGTGTATTTTCTCATATATGTTTGAAGATCCTGTGATACTTGGCAGGATTTAGAGATTAAAGTCTCGCTAGAGAAGTCCCACTGAAAACATGAAGGACAAGCAACAGATTTTAGTCTGTTTTCACAAAACAGAAGCTAACTATAAATGGGATTTACGTACACAGTTTCCTCTGTTTTCTTTCAAAAGCTGGAATGACAGAGAGAAACCAAGTTTATTGCAACAGACAACTATCTGTTTCTCCTCACTTCAGCCCATTGCCATCCCACTGAGGTTATGTGGGTGCGTTATCTATACATATTCCGTATTAAGATATCTGTGTTCCACATGTTTCTCTATCAGAGAGTGAGGAAATCATTTAATAATACTGCCTAGAGCTTTCCATTTAAATTTTCATTGCATCTGGTAAAGCTGCTAAGTGAGCAAGCATTGACTTTCTGAGATAAAAAATAAACCCATAGTGCTTTAAATTTTTTTGGCAAAGAACCAGCATTTCATAATTTCATCCTTTTGGTTTGTTATGGGCTATAACTCAACTTTAATGATCTGATTCAGTGAAGTAATAAAATCCTAGCTTCACTTCTGCTTGTTTTTCTTTTTAATAGCCAGATTTATTGATTCATACATGGTTTTTAACATCTGCAGGTCAGAAACTGTCAAATTGCTTAGACCAAGGTATGTGTTTGTTACGTGGGCACAAGTGAACACATAGATTTCTGTATCAGAATTATTGAGAGACTGATGATTGTATCACTAGTGACGTATGACTCCATGGTTCTCTGCCATGTTCTTTATTTACTCCTTAGGTACTGTCACCCATATTTTAGCACAGAAGAAAACAGTTTAATCAGGACCAAAAGGACGAAGAAGTGTTTGAGGAACTGATACCCGTTTATACATATGTGAGGAAGATGAAGGAGATAATACATTGAGTATTATAGTTTAAATTATGCTTGTTTAGGAAATGTGATACAAATAAGAAAAATGTCTAATATTTCAGTCAGATATAAAGAATAGATAAAAGGAAGGCACAGAATAAACTGGTTTACAATCAAAATTGAATGGGAAAGTGTAGTTGCCAATATTTACTTCTCTCAACTAACTTTTTTTTGTTTTCATCAGATTAGTGGTAGAGAGGTAGGATAGAATTAGAGGGGAAGGATCGTGTTCCTTGTCCTGCTGACAGTGATTTTCCTAATAAAGCCCAGAAGTCTGCTGACCATCTTTGCCTCAGGAGCACATTACTGTTTCTTATCCAGCTTGGTCTGCAGGGCCTTCTTTGCGAAGCTGCTTTCCACCTTTTAGTCCCCAGTGTAACCTGTGTGAGATTATTCCTTCTTACAGGCAGTACTTTTCATGTACCAAGAGGGTGGTCAAACCTGGAACCAGAGAGGCTTCCTAGAGAGCTGGTCAATGCCCCAAACCTATCAATGGTTAAGAGACATTTGGACAAGGCTATTAGTAATATACTTTAACTTTTAGGCAGCCTGAGGTGGTCAGGCAGTTGGACTAGGTGATTGTCTCTTCCAACTGAGACAAGGAACATAGTGGTAGAGGATGAGGAAAAGGCTGGCATACTTAATGCCCTCTTGATAGTAAGACCAGTTGTTCTCAGGATACCTAGCCCCCTGAGCTGGGAAACAGGGGTGAGGAGGAGAATGATACCCCCGTAATCCAAGGGAAAATGGTCAACTGTTACACCACTCAGACACACAAAAGTCTAAAGGACTGGATGGGATCTGCCCAAGTGTACTGAGGGAGCTGGCAGAAGGACTCCATGGGCCACTTTTCATCATTTACTGGCACTTACTGACTAACCAGGGAGGCCCCAGTTGACTGGAGGTTAGTTAATGTAACACCCATCTAGAAGAAGGGTTGTAAGGAGGATCCAGGGAAATACAGGTTTGTATGCCTAACCTCAGTGCCAGAGGCGGTCTTGGAGCAGATCATCTTGAGTCCCAACAGGCGGAATGTGCAGAACAACCAAGGGATTGTTGTTCAGTCCCTTGTTTGAACAACAGGCAGCCTGGATTTGTGAAAGACAGGTCCTGCTTGACCAGTCTGTTCTCCTTTTATGACAAATTGATCCACTAATCACATGAGGGAGAGGTTATGGGTGTTGTCTACCTGAACTTTAGGAAAGCCTCTGACACTGTTTCATTCACCGAATGACAGCATTCTCCTGGAGAAACTGGCTGCTCATTACCTGAATGGGTGCACTCTTTGCTGGATAAAAATTTGGCTGGATGTCTGGGCCCAGAGAGTGATGGTGAATGTAGTAACATCCAGCTGGCAGCCAATCACAAGTGGTGCTCCCCCAGGCTTTGCATTGGGGCCCATCGAGTTTAATATTTTTACTGACCACCTGGATGCAGGGTAGGAAGGCTCAGCAGAGGGATCTGGACAGTATTGGATCCATGGCCTCAGACCTTGTCGAACCTCATATCTCAGAGGTATGAGGTTCAACAAGGCCCAGTACTGGGTCCTTGTGTCCTTGGGTCACAAAAAGCCCATGTAGCTACAGGGCTGGGGGCAGAGCGGCTGGAGAGCTGCCTGGTGGAAAAGGACCTGGGGGTGCTGGTTGACAGTGGCTGAACATGAGCAAAGGTAGGTGTCACTATTTATCATAGAATGAGGAGAAAAGACTCTGAAATTCTAAAGAATCAGAAGGTTTTTATTTTAGCAATCTATTCTTTTTTTATAGGGTCTTTCGCTAACAGCTACTTGATTGGTTAAATGACACAACGCCTCTCTACCACCATTGGATGAGATAGAGCATGTTTTGAAAACACACACAAGAAAATAACAAACTAAAGTGAAAAACAGCACCTGTTATTTTGAGAACAAGAGATGCTTACAAAACTTCTGTCAATCTTTTTCTGAGAGCAAGAAATGCTTACAGAATTGTTCTCTTTGAAGGCAAACTGTTTTCCCTTGGGAAAATTCAGGCTTGGTGCTGGATCTCTCTGAGATTCACCAAATGTCAGCTCCACACGTAGGATACCCTGTAGTCTGCCAGATCAGCTAAGATGGTAGTAAGGAAGAGGTTTATGGTGATTTCCAGTGGCCTACAGCCTGACTGTGCTTTGCCTCTCAGAGTGGAGAGATCCCACAGTATACCTTTCTAGATATGTTTCCTCATTAAGCCAAATAAGCAGTGTGATTTGACAACTTCTAGAGCCTGCTGGATTCATTGGACTTCAGTATGCAAGGAGTTTCTCCAACATCAATTAGTTGGAACTGGCTTTGGTGGTCTCTAAGACACAGGGGGCAGCTGGGGAAATTTTGGAATACTTAGGCAAAAAATGTGGTTAGTTGTTTTGCTCGTGCCCAATCCAAACCTATTTTGTACTGCTCTAGTGATTCAGCGATGCTTAGACTTGGTTTTAATGTGCATGGAACTATAATCTTAGCCTCATCAGGTTTCCCCTGACCATCTCCAGCAGGAAAAACAGCTTTCCTGGCGGTCTAGAGGCTAAAATTATTTGCTTCTAAACATTTGAAAATACTATCCAGGGAAGTGGTGTAGTCACCGTCCCTGGAATTATTCAAGAAATTACTTGATGTGACACTTAGTGCGCTGGTCTAGTTGATATGGTGGTATTCAATCGAAGGTTGGACTCGATATTTTAAGTATTTTCTAACCAAAATGATCTCATAATCATATGTCAAGAGATGAGATCATACTTATATTCCCAAGGAAAAAATTATGAAAGGAAAAGCTTAATGAAACACGTCATAATCGTATAGTCGATATGAAGAGGGGCTATGTTGTTTCTGTTCTTTTAATGAAGCAGCTCACTCCCCTGTAATTTCTGCTTCACAATATCCAGTTACTAAAACATAATAAACATGGGCTGGGGGCTTTTTGCTTTGACTTGTAAATAACATTTGGCCAATGAGGTTGTATGCAGGAGCAAGGACTGCACACCACTGATTGCATTTGGTCTTTAGATGGTAGAATTAAATCCTAAAATCCGTTTTCCTGCAGCCAGTGAAAATCATGTATTCAGCTCCTACAGTCAGCACCTGCGTTTCCAGAATTAGCAAACATTTTGAGATAGCTACACAGATATCAACAAATCGTGTGTCTAATATCTTTCATTGAGCAGTATTTTATTTTTAGCATGCTATTCTTTTCTCTTTTCAGAAACAGAATTTCAACACAGAAGTCATAAAGACTCCCACACATATGAATGTGATGGGTGCAGACACCTGTGCACTTATGCAGGCATGCATATATGCATTTAACACGCATACAGTTTTTTGTTATTCAAATAAGAAACAGAAAAGAACATCAGGAGGGATGTCATTCAATAATTACCTGTATTTTTAACACAGCACTTTTCCTAGAATTTGCTCATGGATAATTCTCATCTACTCTGCAAGTGCTTGAGATCTCCAGTAACTTCCTTCTATGTTTTTGTGCACATCGTTATTTAAATGGGGGAAGAAACAGGCATTTCGGGAGTCCAGTTTGGGGTCCATTTAACAGATTCATATTTGAGGAATCAAAGGTTTGGAAGGTTCAATTTCCATTTAAAATTCAAAGTCAAGGTTTCATTCTTATGAAATAAGTATTGATTTTCTGCAGAGAAATGCTCATCAGAGTGCTGCTGAAAAAGGAAAGGAAATTGAATGTAGAAGAAGAGCTCTGTGAAAGAAGATGGGAAATTTAGTGCCTCCTCTCTTTCTGAAGGGAATATTCTTCTTGGAGTTTTGAGCTTGATGTCCAAGATTCTCTATAAAGAAAAGTCTATGAAAATAAATTCTGACATTTCAGATACTTTTCTTGATATCATGCTTTTGTAGTAGTGACATACTTCAAACTACATGGATTATTGTAATTGTTGACATTATGAATGCTTTCATTACATTTAAGACCAATTCTTAAATCTAGTCTCCTTTCTACAGGAGCTTTGCATAAGACCTGGAAAATATTAGGAATTCTTGTTTATTAATTCAGGAAGATATAGGCAATTCACAGAGGTCAGAGTGAGAAGAAACCACTGAGATCAGTGGGCACTGGTCCTGGAGTCAAGCTTCCATAGAGCTTGCATCTTGTGATGGATAGAGTCCTGTTCAGCCTCTCCCTTCTACATAGAGCGGGGCACAATTTTTTTCAGATTATCTTCCAGAGGTGCCTCCAAATTTAATATTTTCCTTGATGCTATGGTAATCAGTGAAAATAAAGCTAGAGGACAGATCCTAGCAGCTTCCAGCTCTGCACACCTAGTCTGCGTCCCAACTTCATGTCAAGTTAAACTTAGGACATGCTTCCCTTCTTCCTCCATTTCCTAACTTTCCAGTTTCCACTTATAAAGACCTGGTGAAAGCAGCAGTGTGATCCAACAAGTTCCAGCTTGACAGGAGTTGGTTTTCTTTGGTAGAACTAAGTTCGTTGACTGTTGCCTTAATGTATTTGAGCTTCTCTAACTAAAAAAATATGACTTTCCCAGTGGCTGTAGCTATACAGTGTTTGTAATCACAGTCAGCAGCAAAGAAGTTAAAAGATCAGAAAAATGCAAACTGTCACTCCACCTCCCCCGCCACCAGCAGGCTTTATGAATGGTCTTTTATGAATGTTGTTAGCTTTCCAGCTACAAGACATTTTAAATGATGGATGAACAAAGGCATCATCTGTGCAAACACTGGGAAGTTTGAACTCAGAGGAAGGTTCAATAATTAGTCATGCAGAATATTAGTAACACCCTTTGGTCATATTCCAAGTTCCTCCTGGATTACAACACAATGTCACAAATCATCAGCTGCTGCAACTGGTGTTTTCACAAAGGAAAAGCTTCCTTGTGGTAATACCAAATGAGGAATAATATTTAACACTGCATCTTTCCTAAAATCTGGTTGTGTGCAGGGACCATTTCACTCTACAAACAGCTTTTTCTCGTTACACTTCTGGAAAATGGACTATTTTTTTAATCATCTTTCCTTTCCAATCTTGTCATCCTTACAGAACTGAATGTGTTCAGCAGCAGAAAAGTGAGACAGTTTTCTACTGTTTATATCATCAGCATAACTATGAACAGTTAAATATGCAGCATCCTCTCTGTTATAGCTTCAAGCAAATACTAAGAAGTATCTTTCCAGGCCCACTGTGGGCTGTAGGCTACATGGAGGGAGGTAAATGAGAGCAGGATTTGAAAGCAATGCTTTGTCTTTCATAGTTGTACCAGAAGGAAGCATTTGCCCAGCAGAAGGGTTTTCATATTGTATTGTGCATATATGAAACAACATAGTTTACTTTCCAGGCTCCTGGAAGGTTTGCAGGACAGATGCATAGAAAAAAATGACATTTTAGTCAGCAAGCTAATAAAATTTGATCTGGAAATCATTGGGGTATAACAAATAGGTAACTTTATGCTACCATTTTTTGCAAAAGCATTTTTAAAGTAGGACTGCACTTTAGATCGTTCAGTGTCAAATAGAACTAGACTGTAGGGACAGTATGGAGATAGAGATTTTGTAAAGAGCAATAAAAAAAGTTAAAATGCCTTTCTCTTCAGCTCTAAGGATCTCCAGCATATAGCAGATATCACAGTCACTGCTATTGGCAGCAAAGGCCCATATGGTGTTAAAGATACCCATACAGTGCTGCACATTACTCAAAAAAAAAATCCTATTCACATAACATTCTACCTTTATACTGGATCATTGTGCACTTAGTATCACTTCAAGATAAAAAAAGCAGTTAGGGCAGAAAGGTTTAAAATGGAACTCAGTCAAGCACACTTTCCTGGATGAATCAGGCTAACTTCAATGTGCACATAGCTGAAACCTCCTGTGATTAAATATTGGGTATGTACAGCAAGGCATTCTGGCTGTGACTTCAATTGTCTGTTTTAAAACACAAGCCTCCTGCAGAAAAAATTATTTAGTTAGCTAAATAAAGTGCTTGTTGAAAATCCAAAGAAATCATTTGTGTGATAAATAAGGTTGCTTATTACCAAGCTAGGATGATTATAGCTATTTTATGAAATTTTAATTACATTATGTGGCTGCTCAAATATTGGTTTTGAACATTAATCAAGTTACTTGGGAAGCATTTCACGGAAGGGAAAATAAAAATGAAATGGCTTATTTACTAATCCCAATGTATTAAGAAAAAATTCAGTGGGGAAATCATGAAAAAGCCATCAGGGAGAAAGCACTGCCTAAGAGTGTTCACAGTCAATAGAAGTCTGAAACAAATTTTCACTTGAATGCTCCTCCAGTGCTGTCTCAGTTGTATCTCTGTGCTCCAGACAACATAGTATACTTTAAAAGCCATGTGTATAATTTTATAGGTAACTTTATACTAAACCATTAATATTTTTACATATTTAGGAAACTAAAAGATATTATCATGTTACTAGATAAACAAGATGTCTACCAATTTTGTTATTCAAATATAAAGCTTTTTAGGGGCTCTGAAAAATCCATAAAAATTCTTTGACAGAAAGAAAGTTTGCAGTGAAGTAAAGGGAATATAAGCCTGAATTAATTAGACAGATATGGATTGATGCTGAACTGATGTGATAAGTGCCCATGTTTTGCCACTGCATATGTTTTCTGTCTCAGTGATTTATTTCCTGTGGTAAATTGCACAGGACAGAGATGTCACCTGAAGTCTGCTGAATTATTTCATTTTACATTTTTATTACCCTTTAGAAACATTCCAGATTTGTATTAACACTGGCATCTTGAATAGCAATCCAAGGGCATTATCTGTGCATGCAGTTTTACTGAGTAGGTATCAGCACTGAGGGTAGCAAAAACCTCCTGATGGTGCTTCATCATAGACATCCACAAGCTCACAGCTGTATTCAACAGAGCCCTTTACAAAGAGATTCAGGGGAGCATCTCTTCTGTAATGCATGACCTAACTCTGCTTTTCTCTCATCCACTCTTGGAGCAATGTAGGAAAAAAGAAGCCTTTACCCTTCATTTTCTCCCTTGCAGAAACTGAATAAAGGCCCAGCATATTTCTGCCCTGTCAGCCCAGGAACTGCAGCTTATTGTTTCCTCAAGTCCAGAAGGAAGAGGGAAAGGACAGAAACAAGGCAGCAGATGCTGTTTTGCATTTCTGTCCACGTGTATGAATAAAACATGCCTTGGGTCTTGAAGCTGGTGCTATAGTACACATGCTCTTTACTCATCAGGAACCCCAAAAGCTGTTGCTTCCTTCACATCAGACCTTTGGATATCCTTTTCCAGCCAAGGGCTCATTTAGGAACTCTACATTAGGATACTGTTTGTGCTAAAGGGATGGGACAACATGCAGTCAGAAACACAGCTGGTTCTTTACAGTACTTTGATTTCAGCTTAGAAGAGCATTTAGCTTTCCTGTGTAAATAGCTCTGCAAAGGTGGGTCAACAAAACTGATGAGAAAATAACATTAAGGAAAGTATCATGAATTTTCTCACATGATAAAATCTAAACTGTATCAAACTAATTTCTTAAGGAATCTCTGTAGTTTTATTTCAAACTAGTTGATATTTTAATACAAATCATATATTTTAATGAAGAAACTATAGTGCTACATTAGATTTTGACAATGAGAATTCCCCATTGTTACAAGCCTTGTTCTCAGGCCCTTTAAATGTAATTCAATGTTCTTCCCAATGTATTTCACTTGTATTGTGCAATACATACCTTATTAAGATAAGATATTTCTATGTATTGCTAATAACTTTAATACTAGTATCTGATATAATGTGTGACATTTCTCTTTGGACAAGACAGAATGCCTGAGAAGAGAAAAGAGAAAAAAAAACCAACAAAGTAGAAAAATCTGGGGTTCAGATAATCAGATAAAACTTTAAGTCTGAATATTTTTGTTGCAGCAAAAGTTGAGATAGCATGCAAACCCAAGAGACAACCTAGGTATTCTCAGCATGTTTTATAAACCCAGAAAGCTCTGACTTTTTTATCTCTATCCAAGGACTGACTGTCAGCTGCTTGTTTATGTAGATCAAAATATTATCCAGATCACTTCTAAATTGTTTCCCATTTCATGTTGCATTTTCATTAAATATCAACTCAGATCTTTGCTACTCTTAAAAATGATGGTATTCAGGATTGAACATTTGTATCATCAAAGCATGAATTTGGTCTAAGTGGGGATAGCATATCTATGAATCATGAAAGACACACATTCATTTTACTTCTAATTTGTACAAATTGCCTTAAACTGACTTAGTAATCAATGATCCTTTTAGGTCCTGTTCAGCTCTGCATATTCTGTGATTTCATCTTTCTTAAGATATATAACCTATATTTAACCATATGAAAAAATATTTTTTGCCCTTCTGTGTAAGCTTGTCTCCTTAGTGGAGTTTTAATTCCCAATATAAAAGTTTTGATTCTGTGAGATCCAGTAAAAAATTTCTTGCTTTTGTTGATTTATTTTTAGTCTGAATTGTTTACTTGGATATGTCAAGCAAACTCCACATACTTGCCTGGATTATTACCATTAAACATTTTGATTGCAGGAGGTGCAAAGGTTTTGAGCATTTCTGTGTGTGTGTGTTTCAGCTCTTCATATACCTATTTAGACAAAGTGAAGCATGATAAATCTTACAAGTAACAGTAAAATAGATTTACTGAAGACTGCTGAGGGCTATGCAGCATTTCATAACTTTCAAAGACACCATTAGAGATAGTACCTGTACCATTGCATTTCATCAGGGTATGTCTTAAATTAACTTTGAATAGATGGACATTGAGGGAAAAGAAAGACCTTCAAAGAAAATTAAATTTTCAATGCAAGGACCATCCAGGTCCAAGGACATCCACATTTCTGTCCTTTGCACTTTTCAAAATTCAATTGAATAAGAATTGAGTAAGAGTATTTTATGTTCAGATAATTATGTAATTATTTTGTTTTATAATACCTTTCATTCTAAAGAATCCCATGAAGCTTCAATATCCCTACAAAGGAACTGGGAGGTATTTTGCTGAAGGATAACACAGTGTAGCTGGAGAACAAATAGCTTTCTGCCAAGTCAAAGTTTCAAGATGTAGAAAACTTTCTCCACTCTTATGCTCTCATTAGATTACTGACCAGTGAACTTACATGAATGAGAAAGACTGATTTGTAATCCATGTGCTTTAGCCTACGCCTTCTTCATTCCAAATGAAATCCATAACCAGGCAGGAAAGGAAATTGCAACGTCTCCCATTGGAACTATTCCACCTTGGATAAGTAATGAACCCTTTCCTTGAAAAGGCATTTGAGCCTTTACTTCCACAATTCAAGATAACTCTCTAGCTTCTGAGAGTTAGAATTAATTTATCCTATGTTTTCTCTGCACTAATGAGTGTTTAGCTGAACATATTAACTAGAAAAAACACCAGCAAGAGAGATTGTTAGAACTGACTGGAAAAAGAATAATCCCTTGCTTTTATTTTACTATAAAACCTAATCTTTGCCCTCAAAATGTTCTTGCTATAACCATTTTATCAGTGTGGTGGGTTAACCTTGGTCATTAACTCACCACCCACTCAGTCACTCATCCACTAGTCCTCAATCAGAATGGGGACAGCAGTTTGAAGAGCAAAAGCAAGAATGGTTTTCGGTCAAGATTAAGACAATTTAATAAGTGATGGAAATATTAAAAAAACCCCAACCAAACATAAAGATTGAAAAGACAATAAATTCCCATGCCACAGGCAAACTGAGGCATAGCCAGTCTCCAAATATCTCTAAGATCAGCTGTCCCAGCTGTGTCCTCTCCCAGCCTCCTGCCTACACCTGGGCTACTTGATGGTGAGGCAACATGAAAAACAAAAAAAGTCTCAATTCTGTGTAGGCACTGCTCAGCAATAGCTGAAACTGGTGTATTATCAACACTGTTTCAGTCTCAAATCCAAAATACAGCACTACATGGGCCACTGCGAAGAACTTTGGCTCCATCTCAGACAGGTCCAGTATAATCACCTAAAGCAAGAGATCTCAATTTTGATAACTCAGCATTTCCCGATGGAAAAGTTAGTTTACTGGAAAAAATCCCAAATTTGGGTAAGAGCTCCAAACATTCCTCAACAACTTGGTAAGGTCTCAGTCCAGTTGAAATTCAGTAGAAAGTAAGCACTTTCGTATTTAAGATACTACTCTATCTGAAGGTATTTTTAAGTGGTATTCCTTTTTAAGCTATTTTCCAAAATAGTGTGATGCCTCTGAGATGAAAGAGCTGTGATCCATGGTGACTTCCTTCCCAGGCCAGATTTTTATCATTAGGCTAATGAAATATATAAACATAACAATAAAAACTGAGATATATTTTCAAATACTTTTAAATCCTAAAACATAGAGCCAAACAAATTGCTAATCTGAAATAGTGTTTAGCCTGGAGAAGATTCTTGAGATTTTCTCTCAGTTGATTTAGATGTCCTAATACCCAACTGATACATCAAACCTGGACATGTCAATCACTCTCATTTGACATTTAGACAGTTTCAGGTGCCTGAATTAAACTCTGTGCAATATCAGCACACTGATTTTGCAAAGTGAAATTCAAATTGCTTCCACTTTGTTGTCGCATGAAGTAGCCTCATTTCCATTTAAGCTGTCTACCCTGAAATACTATTATCTATTTCTACATCTCCTCCAACTTGTTTTTTGAGAACAGTCATTGTATTTTCTTAAACTAAATGTCAACAGGAAATGCTTTTAAATTGTTTTTTATTATTGTGTGAAACTTTGTTGGCAAAAAGAAACTGATACAGTGTGCCTAAACCACTCAGTGTTGAGAATATTTTAGCTGAAAATGGAGAAATTCGAAGACTGAAAGAGATAATGTCTGGGAAAAGGGAGACATGCAAGGACAGAGAGGATTAATCAAGATTCAGATTAAAGCTAGTGTTGTCCAATTTACTAATTCTGTTCCAAACTCTGTTTCTTGAAGAATGACATTTTTCATTTGTCCTTGTATTTTCTCCATTTGTCTGAACAAGACAGTGGAAGGAAAATAAGATTGTAGCTTATGATAAAGCAGAAAAAAATCCAAGACCATTGTGCCTATTCACGTGTTAAAGATTCATATTTGATCCTGCAATTTAGGTGCAGTGTGACAGTTATTAGACAACCTTATTTCAAGAAAATTGGTGAAAAAGTTGAACAAAACGGTCCTAATAGCTTTTTATGCTGCCTTAAGCTTCTAAACCTCTTCCAAATATCCTATCATGGTGAGTTCTTATGCCTTCAAATTTGAAGGGGCTGCACTTGCTGCCTTTTGAATTTCCTTGTATGACCGAATGAAAGATGAGGCAGCTAGCAGCCCAATAGATTGTATTTATTGGAGTACTGGACACTTTTCCAACAGCACTGCTTTATTTGGTCTCTAGAGCAGTAGTCATTCTCCTTGTAGAAAAGAAAGAGAAAATACTGCTCTTGTTCAGATGGAAAGGGAACTTCTTAATTTAATTTCTTTAGGGAAATCAGATGGATACACACATTATAACTAAAAAAGAGCAAACAGAATCAGTGATTCAGCATATGCTCCTGTAATTTATTCCCCTTGTAGGAGTTACATTTTGAAGCAGCTTCATTTCATGATTCTCAAGGACAATATGAAGTCTTATCCCTTTAGATATATCTCTTATTTTATTTTCCTGGGTTGAAAAGCCACTTATTTTCTGTGTAGGAAGGATTTTTTTTCGAAATCATGAGAGTTTCCAGGTTGAGCTTCCTTATTACACGTGCATTTGCTTTTGGTGTATAGTCACATGCTGTATCTCTTCCAAGAACAGTTGATTTAATAAACTTACTTTCATTTTCTGAAGAAAACATCTTATCAAACCAGGAAAAGCAAAGCCTTTGAAAGAGTTGCTTAGTTTTCTGCAGCATGTCATAGAAGGAGAATGCCAGATTATCTGTCACTCCTACCAACTCGAATGGGTCAAACCATTGTGGGCAAGGATTTGATACTTAGAATCACTTTGGCAGGTGCTGATTGGAGCTGTTGATACTCATTTTGCTGAAAATCAGTATGAACACATGGTATAGAGAGGTAGAAGGTTGGATTTCATGTGGCTGTCTCTACCATTTTAATCGGTTTTATTGCAATTCTGTTTAAATCCCGTGCTTTTTTCCACACTCCTTGATATTTCAGTTTTTATTGTGTTCTCTGTTGTAACTTGTAAGGTGTTTTACATATATCAAAGACCCATTCCATATAGATCTAATTCATTAACCAATTCAGTATTACTTAGTCAGTTATCAATGAAACAAGAATTAAAGAGAATCTTGGACAATGCAATAACAACTTGCTTATACTTTTTCCAAAATAAGGTTTACTGTGAAGGTAAAGGGCAGTATTTTATTACACCAGAATTTTTATAGAAACAGTGTTTCAGCAGATTTTCCACATAGTAAGGGTTTTCTTTGTTTCCCTACACTCCCATTTTTCCTCTTACAGGCTCTTTAATTTTTCTTCTATCACAACTTCACTCATTCTTACAGCTCAGTTCAGGGTTTTCTTCAGTATTTATGGCTATATTTCATATTGTGTGTTAAATTTAAATGTATTTTCTATAAATTCCCAAACCTTGTATAGGTCTGTTCCAATTATTTATATTCTTGCCCCGACAGTCGTCTTACTTTTTGCAGGACTTATATTTAAATGAGCAATAAAATTATATGAACAGACTTTCAAAGATGCTGAGCTGAAAAAGTTTCTATTGCCTTCAACAGCAGTTTTGTGCAGGTTCTTCAAAAAACCTGTCAGTTGGGTCCTAGTTGAAGAATGTTTTACTACAAGTTATTAAAAATTTCAAGACTGTACAGATGCAGTATTTGAACGTTAAGTTACTGAAATAGGTGATTCTTGTAGTTTGAGATGGAGGGTGAAGCAGTACATGTCTTCAGCAACTACAGTGACCACCAGAAATGAAATGGTGTTTCATTTATGTGAAATTGGAGACTGGATGGGGTTTTACTGTGTATGTGTAAAATAAGTTAGTGTTATTGATAGACCTATTTTTGACATCTTTTTGTTGTTCATCTTGTTTCTCTCCATTTTGTGGCAGCGCTTGACAACCAAAATTGGTTTTACTTCATCCATCCTTCATATCAGAGAAATGAAATAGCAAGCACTGACATGCCCAAGACAAGTTTATCTATGTGATATCACTTCTCTTTCATTTTGATCTGAAGCTTTGTTTTCATTCCACACTCATCTTCACTCCCAATGAAAAGACAGACATAATGCCATAGTTCTGATGACTGAATACAGAAAACTAAGTTCTGTCATCACTTATGCCTCATCTAGCTACAATGATGAAACACATTTGAAAACATGATTTGTGTTCTATTTTAAAATATGGTTTTTTCTAAATGTGTTTCGTTTCCAGTGTGCTTACTTAAAGACTACACTTTGATGGGTTTGTGGCTTTGATGTTGGTCTGTTTATGGCAGGTGAATGTTCAAAGTTGTAGCCTATTGTTGAAGTAATTGTATGTATGTGAAGGAATTTTTATATATTTCATCATGTCTATGACTATTTCTTCTTTATACCTAGACTCTTTAGGGCTGAATTTTCAAAACAGAACATGTTTGTGTAGCCTCATGTTTGTGTGCATGTGGCAGAGAGCAAGAGACAGAAACTGACCTACTGTGCACTGACTGATGATAAATACTGCTAAATTTCTCATCGGTGAAGATCTTTTTCTTTTAGGACATTAACATTACCACAGTCATAGATATTTCCTGTAGCAACCTTTGCAGAGAATTCAGCAAAAACAAGTGGGGCTTAGGTACCATTAGGTACCACTAACAGGTTTAAATTTTGCTATATGTTCATAGTGCATAGTTCACAGTACCTGTGTTCAGAGTCAGACTCAAAGGGGTNAGGGTTCAATGAAGTTTAGCTGTACTCTATATGCTCATGTGAGCACATATGTCTATATTTCACTTTATATCCAAGTGAAGGCAAGTATCATTTTTCTACTCCTGTGCCACAGCTCACTTGAATACTAGATGAAAGACAGACAGAAAAACTGGCATATATTTTAGAC
>VWZV01011283.1:0-305049 GCA_013397155.1 Irena cyanogastra | reverse complement strand
ACTGACCTACTGTGCACTGACTGATGATAAATACTGCTAAATTTCTCATCGGTGAAGATCTTTTTCTTTTAGGACATTAACATTACCACAGTCATAGATATTTCCTGTAGCAACCTTTGCAGAGAATTCAGCAAAAACAAGTGGGGCTTAGGTACCATTAGGTACCACTAACAGGTTTAAATTTTGCTATATGTTCATAGTGCATAGTTCACAGTACCTGTGTTCAGAGTCAGACTCAAAGGGGTGGTTTTGTTCTTTTTTTCTTTTTTTTAATTTATGTGGGGAAAATTAATTTAATCTTAATAAAATCATCAGATGTAGTCCCAAACTTTAAATTTCATTAATATTGATCATTAATAATCAATCTCTGTATGAGTGAAAATCATTATGCTAGATGTAAAAGGACTCGTTTGTGGCATTGTGTTTTGTTAGTAATTGGTATCATAGCATAAGGTTATATCAGGCAGAGTGTCCATCCAGGAAAAAAATTAATAGTTTCATCAGAAGCTACTGAAAGAGAAATTGACCAANATATTTTAGACAATTTTAGCAGAAAACAGTAGCATTTATTTCCTGCTGTATTAGACAATCACTAGGGAAGGAAGCACAGTAAATATTTAGGCAAAAGTTTGCTAGGCCTAGTCTTGCTCATATCTAAGCCTTTTGTTTAAATATATGCACAAAGCACAGAGGTTAAATAAATAAAATATTCATAATTATTGTATTGTCATTAAACCACTCCTCCTGGGATTTTCATTTTTGGAGGAACTCCTTTTGGCTCTACAGGTCCATTCCCCAAGTCACTTAAACTATATTTTACCTTCTAAAGGAAGGCAAAAGAATAGATATGAAAGATATACTTTAGTCAGAGAAAGTAGATTCCTGTAGTGCTTCTGGAATTACTTCAAGAGGTCCATTGTGCTAATTTATTAAGGATAGTAGATTAAGTATGTGCTAGAAAATGCACTGTTTGTCACCTAATAACCATTATTTCTTCTTATGCTATTTTTAAAAGATCTGGATTGTATAAATGAAAGAAAAATAATTTTAAGCTTTTATCTAAACTTGTATTGCTATTCATTCATTACACAATTAAATTTGTTTTAAATAAGACTGAGGGAGCTATATTGGTAATCTATATTTTTACCTCTTCAATAATAATCTTTTCCTTGTCAATATTTTTAATGAAAATGGCAATGCAAATGTTTCCTTGAGCATTACTTTGCATGTTTTGAAACTATCATTGACTTTTTTCCTAATTTATTCCTTGTCATTTTTAATTTAGAAAATGCATCAGAAATGTTTTTCTATCACTATAGAACCACACTAATCAAAACTTTACATTTTCAGACATTCACTATTGCTTCCAGGATTGGCAAGGAGAACTAGATTTTCTTAACAGTTTATTTTCAAAGGCAGCAAGAACTTCCACATACACAGTAAGGGAGAAGGGAAAAAACTATAAAGGTCATCTAGGTAAGCACTGTTGCACTAATCATCCTGTATTCTGTTAACTCTCTGGAGAACTTCTTGGCAAGGCAGAACTGTGCATTGTGCCTGTATTTGTTAAAAATGCTTTGAAAAAAATGGAAGCATTCTAATTATTAAAGCCTAATTTCTGCAAGCACCAGGTGTGACAGTCACCATGTGATGAAAAACATATCCCATATTTCCAAATGTCATGAGCTCTCATGATACAAAGTTCAAGTAATATCATCTGTGGCTTTAGCTGATGATAGAAATCCATACAGGGAATTTTGTAATTGCTACTATCTCGGTGTTTTGATAGCATTGCAAGAATTGCTGAGAAGATAGATTAGATAGATAGGTAGATAGATAGATGGATAGGTAGATAGATAGATAGATAGATAGATGGATAGATAGATAGATAGATAGATGGATGGATAGATAGATAGATGCAAAGCCACACACTTGTGTGTGTATGTGTTTATATTTTTTTTTATGCTGATGAATTTAACGTTTAGGAAGATGCATGTTTGCTCTTGGATCATCTCCCTTAACCAGATGGTATCTTTGTGATTGTTGTGACACTTCATTGTTGCTGCCGGCTGATGACTCACCAAAGGAAAATCCCAGCACACCCAGTAGGAGAAAATAAGGCTGCTTGGTGTTCTTTGCTACATCTAATTTTCTAACAGAATTTCGACAGATGTGACAATTCTGCTGAAATGTTGTCAAAATAATAGCAACAAGTTGACAAATCAAATCTGGCTCATGTTCAGTCCCCTGGTATTATACTGGTTCATCTGCAATAACAAGGGAATTTATATCAGTGTCATCCTTGACAACTTGATCATTTTAGATGGCACATTATCAATTTTTCATCCTCTATGCCTTGCATTTTTCTTTTTTTTATTTTCTTTTTTTTTGTTTTCTTTTTTTTTTTCTGTATGCTACTCTCTCTGGTATTTTTTGCAAATAATTATTACCCAGTGTTTCGTGATCCCCAGCTGGAAGTAAAGCAATACAATAAGCAAATCATAAGCATAGAAGCTTCAAATCTGTCATTGAAATGTGAAGGAAACTAAGCTTTAGGAGAGAATTTTCTTATGTTGTCCTGTTAACAAAAGTAAAACTGGGAACAGCAAGACCAAATATACCTAGCACATACAGTGGTAGAGTTCCACGCTTGAAAAATGCCAAAGGGAGATCTTTAGGAATGCAGTCTGGCTATGGGATCTAATGAAATACAGTAAATATGCTTTGTGATAGAAGCTGGTTTGCTCACTATGCAAATATTTTTATGTGAAGGTATTTTTGTGTCTCCATGATGAGAACTTTTTTATGAATCTTTTTCCTCTTTTCTCCTAATGGAACTGATTTTGACAAAGATTGTGCTGAAATAACCCAAGGTAAGGCACAGAAACCAAAAGGGTGGAAATTTCACCGTCCACTGCCTGAATAAGAGATTTACAATATATTCATTGCTTCTTAGCTTTGTAGCTGTTCTATTTCATAAGGAAGATAAAAAAGTCATTAGGCAGAGGCAAAAAACCCCTTACTTTGTAAAACTGATAGTCATGTGTGATTTTAACTTCAGCCTTTCAGGCTCTGCATCTCAGGGAGCTCTTCAGTTTCTTACAGGCTCAGTTACTCTGTGTTGTGTTGTACAACTGCTGAATTCTCCAGGTCTTTTTCAGGGTGAAATCAAGAGTCATAAATGCTCTGTGTGAATGTGCAAATTCACAACAGCATCTTTAAATGACTGAGAGGATATAAAGCAACCAAAACCCCCCACATAAAGTACTATTAATTAATCAATAAGGCATTCCAAAGTATGAAGTGGGATCCATATTTGGGAAAGAGAACAGAGCTTTTCTTTCCTTTTTTTTTCTCCATCTATGTTGTATTGAGATTTGAGGGTGGGTGGGTAAAATAATCCAAGCACCAGCCTGAAGCCTGAAGTGTTGCTTGGATTCTTTGCCCAATGCAATTTACTTTTGAAAAGAGACCACTGCATTTACAATCTTTCTCTCTCTTTTATTATTTAGTAAAGTCAGTAAGTATTTCTATGAATCCATTCTGGTAAGCTATGACTATTCTGCTGTCCATCCAGGTCTCAGTTCATAAACATGAAGATCAGAACTTACACTGGTAGGTACATTTGTTGTCACATTCTACAGACAGGTTTGGGGCTGAAGAGCCATTTCTATTTCACAACCATAGTAGTAGCCTGTTCTTCGAGGTATTTTGACAAATACACTCTTTTGCAGCACTGAAAAATGCAAATTTTTAGAGAAAACAAAAAGTGATATTGACAAATTTGACTGACTGAGGCAAAAAGTATGCCATGGAGAAGCTCGTGGATTTAAATGTCAGTGTTCTGCACTCGGATGATGTAAGAAGGGAATCTGAAAAAAATACAGGTATGTAGAGAAATTGATCATCCACATTAAGAGTAAAAATTAATATGAACTTGTTTAATATGTGGTAGAATTTCTGTAAACAAATGAAAAGCCAGTCCTCAAAACTGACAATTTATTATTATGTAAAATAATGGTTTTATACATAAAATGCAAATGGAGATTTAAAACAGATCTGGTAGTTGCCTTTCTATAGCACAGGGGATAACATCAAAAATATCCTTTACAGTGGTCTGGCATCTCTAAATATCATTACAGTGTACCATTTTCTGTACAACTGAAGTAAATGTGATCATGACTAGGTCATGTGACAGCAGTCAGCTAGGGGCAGCATACTAACAAAATCCAGGGGGTAAAGAAAGGATTAAATTATGAAAAATTCATCTGAAATACTTATTGTGACTCAAAATAAGGGTCTTAACTATTTACATATACTGTATCCTTCCCTCTTTTTATGATATTAATTCGAAAATGGAGTTTGAAACATGTCAGACATACTGATTGAAATGTTTGAAATTAAATATTATTGTATTTTTAAAAATACATAAGAACAGGTTTGGATTAACATTAGTCTTGAATTTAAGTCAGATTAGTCTTTTGCTACAGTGACAGGTGACACTGTGTGCAGCATCATTATTCCTGTCTCCAAGAACTTCCAAAAGCCAGAAGAAAGGCAGGCCCAGCACTGAACTTTCATGCTCTTTGTGCTGTGTTTCACCACTAGCTCTGTGGAGAATCCAGCAATAGCCAAGTGCATTTGGGCATTGAATAAAATTTCCAAAAGTTTTCCATTGGCTTGAAGCTTTATCTCTCAAAACTGAATGGATTTTATATTCCTAAATGACTTTGATTTAAAATCTTCTGAATGGTTCTGTAGAATTTTTCTTCGGATATTTTTAAACATTTTCTCCCTTTATTATTTCTTGTGCATCACCCTCTTGGTCCACGTAGACAGAAACATCACAGAAAGGCCGTTAATAGTGATTTAATAACGATTGCAGTGAGGGTGGAGCCTTGCAGGAACTCAAGGACTAGAACTACAATTTTGTGGCCTTTTTGAATGCTCTAACTATTATTGGAAACAGAAAGATTTATGTGAATCACTGTGACTCACAGACCCTGCTGTTCTGGTCTCATGAAACACAGAGAAAGGTCTGTGTTTTTTTCATCTATGAAAAAATAAATATTTTTAACATCATTCTTTTTAAATCTGCAGGAAATCATCAGGCTTCATTTATCAATTTTCTTTTTCCTTTTCATTATTCTCTTCAAGAGAAGAGAACAGTTGTTAACTGTGGTTATATTTAAAGCTTTTGAATGAATTTTTTTAACTTCATCATGTATCATAGTCATTTAATTACAAGGCAATGGAAATATGGCAGAAGCTAATGAAAAAAATAAAGAGTTAAGGCAAACATCATGCTTGGTCTCTTGAATTCCTTTTATGTCAGAAGGAAAATCTTCATAATAGAGGTGATGGTCTGAGACCAACTGAGGATGCTTTTTCCCTACATGGTAGAGCTGGGAGGAGGAAAGCGACTGGATCATGACCTCTCCTCCTCAGGGTGCTGACTGTGTGAAATTAGAAGTCTCCCCTTGTTGGTTAATCCTTGAAGTAGCTGTCATTGCTCAGAACAAAGTGAAATAGGTCAAAGCATTGGTGACATGGAGGGGAGAACTTTCACTGACTCCTGGCTGGCCTTTGGGCCTCACCACAGACGGAGGCTCGAGTCTGACCTGTAGCATTTCCATCTCTTGCTGTATGCCTATAACACAAGTTTGCTTTGTAAAGATAACATTTCCCTTAATGGACATACCAAAGGGACGTATTTGCCAATGCCAGGGGCAGTGAACTTATCTGCCTTTTTCTAGTTCTTTACTAATATGTATTTATGTAGTCAGGGCAGGCAAATCTTTTGAGACTCCCAGACTCATTTGCAGGATAACCATGTCAGCAGCATCATTGCGTCTCAAATCTGAAAATTTAGAAGAAATGCAGATAGAGATGTGTTAAAAGCAAATATACAAAATGCAGTTTTGCACCGACTAAGAACTTGAAATAAAACAGGATTTTAACACAGAATGCTAGTTATTGCAGTTATTATTATTTTTGAAGTGCATGCAATATGCCAGACACCTCACCATCCTCATGATTATAATCTCTGGTTCTGTAAAATAGTGAAACAAATTTCAGCCATTACTCAGTAAAAAAATTAAAATAATTAAGTAAAAATAGATAGGCAGAAGTGTAACAGTAAGGGACATAAAGGAAACAAGGATGCATCAGTCTGTATTTTTTCTAAAGCCTAAACTTCATATTGAAAGTCTTAAAAAAATCAGGAAGTCTTAAAAAAAGCATGACATTTAAAAGTAGCTGCCTTAGTGGCTCAATATTTCTGTGCATAAGCTCACTCATAAAACTGAGTATCTAAAAAGAGAGCTATCCCAGTTCTACACTTCTTACATTGCAGGTGTGTGTAAATATGGTGCAGAGATCTCCTTAATATATTACATTTTCCTTGGTGTTTGTCCTCAAGTGGGAACATTAGTGCTACTATGGGAGTGCTGCATGATCTGTTTCTTCTGGTTTGGTGTCACCTGAAGCTGTCTGCTACACTTATAACAAAAGATTATTTAGCTGAGATGACAGCAGTATGCTCCCAGTTCCAGAGTTTATCTTCTGGCTGAAGAGTCCCTGTGGTCAATGGCAACTTGAATATGAGTCAGCAGTACCCTGGTAGCCAGGAGGGCCTGAAAATTCCTGGTATATCTCACTAGAATGATTTCACTAAAGCCATGAACCTTTGCATCGTATCTTGAACATGCTCTGGGTTTCAATGTATCACATCATCCTTCTTCTCTCCTGTTACTTCTTTCACTGCCAAAATGCATTTACTTTTCAGATGTGATAACTTGTGTTTGATCTTAAACTGTAATAAAAGCATGTGTGAAATTAGTTAGAATGGGAGATAAGGTAGAGTTGAGCATGCCAGTATTCTGATTTGTTTAAATCTACATATGCCTGGAAAGAGCAAGAATTATCATTTTCAGTCAATAATGACTTTGTTTGTGTGACCTTTAAGGCAGTCTTGTGCATTTCTCAAAGCACCATTTCCATCTCTCTGCCTCTTCTTTTTTTTCTTTTCTTTCTATTTTTTTTAATTGACATCTCACAGCAAAAAGTGACTGAAGACTGCTCAGAAACTTCCCAGTGCAAGCAATCCATAAAATCTAGACAGCTGCAGGTGACACCAAATCAGAGGAAACAGCTCATGCAGCACTTGCCTGGTAGCACCTATGTTCCCTCAGGCAGCCCAAACCCACTCCCTGCAGCCAGGGCTGGCCTCCTGAGTGTCAAGTTTTTCAAAGAAGCAGCTGTTTCCCTTACCATGCTTGAGTTTGGTCCAGCAGGTAGAGCTAAGCTCTTTGATGTAAGTCTGTGATGTTGCAGAATTTCCTTCTCTTCTTGGGGGTCTGACCATTCAGGTGGTTTGCAGAAGTCTAGAAATGCCCTTTTTTCCTTGTAGTTTTTTGGGGAGGTTATAAACTCAGGAAGTTGATTATGATAAAATATTGTTTCAGTGAGATGACTGCACAAATAGGCTCAGAATAAGGGAGCCAGGATGTGGCCATCTGGTGTTATGGCTGGGGAAACGTGCTCATGCTGTTGGAGAGGTGAAAACAGCTTGAACAAGTGTCATGTTTTGAAAGCAGCATTTCAAAAGGTTTGTAAAGTGGAGGGAACAAATTTGGATTTCATTTGACATTAGTATAGAGGTAACAAAGGTCTGAAAAAAGAATAAGCTGCATACTCCAGGATGAAAGTTCTGACCTTTCACTTCTGAAACCTCTTTAAAGGGGACACAGTCTGCTATCACACGAAGTTAGGTAAGATAATGGGCAAAAATTCTTTGGAAGTTTTTCATCAAAATGCCTCATCCATATACAAGTAACATGCTATGTTAGACAGTGTCACCTGACCTTGTTATATCTTATTCATTCCTAATTAGAAATGAGGCATCCAGATGTGAAAGGTCATTATGCTAGTTTCTGTGACACCTATCACAGCATATTTCTGTCACCTAGATTTTTATTAGAAATGCACTGAACAAGCCCAGCACTCTTTGCCATATGTTTATTGCCATGTTCAAGGACCCACAGGTAAAAAGAATATTTTGTCTACCCAGATGGTTATTGCCACATTTGGTTTTAAACTTCCACAGCATCTCATAGTGCTAATTGGTTCACACTCTGATGCCAGTTTACAGAGATGTTATTTTTGGTAATAACACCATTGACAGCAATTCCTCTGCAAGAAGCATCTCTTTAACGAATAAAATAAAAAAAAAATAGGGACTTTCCCAGCCGAAAGCAAAGTTCTT
This sequence comes from Irena cyanogastra, assembly GCA_013397155.1. Taxonomy (NCBI): domain Eukaryota; kingdom Metazoa; phylum Chordata; class Aves; order Passeriformes; family Irenidae; genus Irena; species Irena cyanogastra. Next base: position 296,783 of record VWZV01011283.1, on the reverse strand, counting down.
TTTTTTTTTTTTTAATGCTGATTCATCTGAAGTGTATTTTAAGTGTACCCTCATTTAAGACTATGAATTGCAAGGTTTGGTTTTTCCTTTTTTTTATTCCTGTTATAGTTTTTGAAAAGTAATGTCATCCATGTTTATTGAAGTGCTCAAAAGAAATAAAGCAATAAAAAGACTAAAAGGCTACTTTTTAAAAAGTGTATTTGTCTTTACACAAGAGCATTTATGTTTTTTTAAAAACCTTCATTTTATATTTCAGCATATATGAAATGTCTAGTAGTCATCAATTTTTTTTGTTTTGTTTTTAGTTATGGAAGGTGACTTCTGGTATCCCATTTAGTCTGAAGAGCTTCTTATTTGGCAACTAATGCTGTTAAAATCAATTGCACCACTTGCTAAAAAAGGCACCATTCCACCTGCATCCAGGGTAACAGAATCTGGCTCAGAACTGATACTGTCAAAATTGATTGATTTTGCTTTTGTCTCAAACCCACTTGAATACAAAAAAAAAAAAAAAAATCAGAGGCTTTTCAAAGTTGAGCATCAATACACATCAGCAAGTCAGCAAATTGCTTATCCAATGTTAATGTAGGGGTGTTTTATTATGTTCTCCCTTTTCCTTAAAAGAAAGATAGACTCTGTTATCTGTAGGATTAACATAAATCCATCTATTTTTTCCCAAAGTAACAGAATATGATTAGTGACTAAATTTTCAGGTAATTTTCAAATACGTCTGCTTCATTTTCTTAAGGTTTCAGTACATGATAAAATGATGGTGCATATCAATCCTTATTACAGTGCAGCAGAGAGTTTTGATTCAGACATCCAGGCTCTTGCTGTGATAAAGTTTATGTGTTACATGAATCATATGTATATATGGCAACAGAAGCCTCCATGAGACTGAAACACGTTTCATTCAGACAGAAGGAACAGACATTTCAGACAGAATGTTCACAACAACTACCCCAGTAGTTTACCAAGCCCACTGCTGAGTAGTATAAATGATAGCATTGCCCTGTATGCAGCTCAGTCAAATCCAAACAGATTTTCCCCAAGATAGCAACAGATATTCTTCTAATCTCTTCCAAATTTCAGATACTGTACACAAGAAGTATACAAAAGACTGTTCTTGAGGAACTTTAAATCCAGAAATATGTTTACAGTGCTAAGGGCTGGCTAACCACAGCAGGAAATCATTTGACTGAATCAGTGATAGGGATGTCAGCCACAGATACTTGTGATATTAAGAGTCAAAGAATGCATCAAAGAAAAAATTCTTCTGGATTTTTCTTTCTAAACCAATGTACAGCACAATAAATTGAGAGCACTTTTATGGGTCTGTAACTAAATGAACCCATGTACATAAAAACCAAGGGCAAAAGGTGATATAAAGGTTATAATTTAAAAATAAATCCAGGTGTGATGATAAGCAGAAACTCTACAGCATTGAAAATGCCACACAGCCTTAGATTGATGACTGTTATATGGAAAATCAACAATTTCTTACCTGTATGAATTGAAGTTTTAAAATATAAAAACTAAAGCATGTATTTCGTTGTTAGCTACAGGAATTGGTCAGCTGTAGGTGAAATCTTTTGGTTTTTTTGCTGTCTCCAGGACTGCCTTTCAAGAAAAACTGAATATTTAACTTATACTTTACTTACCACAGGTAAAGCTTGGTCTGAATGAGTGATTTAACTGAACAGAAGTTTTATTAGCTCTTCAATAATGAAAATTTTCATGAACGTTATGCTATGTAGGTAGTCTGTGAGAAATCACATTTTGCTACAAATATGAAAAGTAGTTATTTCTCTGAGCACACACTATTTGCATTAGTCTAATTTCCAAATTTGAGGATTCTTCCAGTTTCTTGGTGTTTATTTTAAACTACTCATGTATTTTTAATAAAACCTGTTTAAGAAATCTCTCAGATGTCTGAAGAACTCCTGTAAAAATTTTGAGTTATTGACTACAGCAGCTTCAGGGTTTTTTCAAATTTATTTTCAAACATCAGTTGGGTTTTCTAAGGACATCAAAATGTTGATCATTCTGACTGAAGTTTTCTTCTACATTTCCTATTTCCCTTGGTTTTGGGGAGAAAAAAATATAAAAGGAAATGTGGCTTGAATTTTTATATTACATAGTGGTGCTGTATCACAACTTGTGGAGACTGACATAGTACTCCTGAGTATCCAATGGGTTATAATCACAGGTCATTTTTTTTGTGGGTAGGATGTGGGTCAGAAGGTTGTTATTAAATATTAAAAATGGAAGGGGGAGAGGAGTTACTGTCTCATTTATTGGCTTGGAGATTGTGAAACAAATTAGGAAGAAAAAAAAAGGCTTTTTTTTGCTGTTAGTAAGTGAATCATCTATATAGCAGATATTTCCTGTGGGGTGAATCAGTTTAGTCTAAGATCAGAGGCAAAAGACAGAACAAAGTCAGTATTTTTCCAAGATATATGGCAGCCTGGATTCACTTTAAAAGGAAAATTTTAGTTCTCCTTCTCTTCTAGCTCCATTCATCTTCACTTAAAAGAACGTTGTGTTAATATTGGACCTGGAACACAGTCAAAATACTGGATTTAGAGGCAAACAGGAATGCTAGATCTCCATGTCAGCAAATACGTGACTTGAGCCAGAAGAAAATTTCTTTTAAAACAAGTTTAGCAGCCTCTAAATGATCATGTTTTGTATAAAATGTACATGTGTACGTTTCCTCCCAGACTTGAAAGCTGAGACATAAGAAACAACTTGTTGGCTTTCCCATCACCCACCTCCTCAGCAGCCTTATGACAATGATCTGGGTGAGACTGGCTATGTCAAATGGCACAGGATTCACTATCAGCCAACTTTGCAAAGTTTGTTAGGCTGGATATGGAGACCTTAGCATTTCCAGAAACTGGCACTGTAAATTGCGTTCCTTCCCTTTTCAGGCTCCTTGCTATGAGAAAATAATTATTTTGCTTGGGTTTTCCATGAAGAGTGAGCAGTTTTCAATGCCCTAGAAAAATGGGAAGCTGTACAGTATTTGCAAGATTTTCTGCCTCAGTCTAGATGAATTAGTCTTTTGTTTCCACATATTCTGCTTAGAGATTCTTGAAGTAACTCTTGTAAAGCTCTGTCCAGAAATTATACAGAATGCCATTTTTGTAATATTTTTCCAGAAACAAGTTCTACAGTGATAGAAATGCTAAAACTGAAAGTGATTAAAATCCTTTCAGCTTTCAGTGGATGGGACTAGTACTACAAAATATTTGGTGAGGGTGAACAAGACAGCATTTAATGTTAAGAGACATATCAGTGTCTCTGGGCTTTTCATTATTAATCACCATTAAATTGTGTTATATGTGGTCATATTTTAACTCTAACTCTAAAATGAGACAGCTTTCCTACCTTGCTCCATAACTCCTAGTCAGCTAACCTAAAAGTGATGGTTTAGTTTTCTAAATCCTTTCCCACCAAATCTCTACCAACCTGAAAAAAAAATTGATTGAAATACATTATAGGAAACTTAGTATGTTCAACGGGTCTTCAGCTGCTCTCTTTGAAAACATTAGCATATGACATAACCTACCTTCTTTCACTCAAGATTTAGCCAAGTTCCTGGTTAAAGGTGATATCAGGTGGCACTGATACCATCTGAGGTGGCATAACTGCAGGTGTAGGATATTAGAGTCTGGCAAACAGATGAGAAAATTGAATACAGAAATTGTTCCAGGAATGGGAGGAACATATGTTGTAAAATCTTGGCAAATATTTTATCTCATTTTCTTTTCTGGTTGCAAACTGTGCAGCAATTACAGCAGCCATAGTTTTTTGCCCAGGTTTAAATAGAAACATAAGATGGGGTGGGGAGGAACCGTTTCTCTCCTATCATTGCACAAATGGTATTTCATCTCTCTTTGGAAATAAAGTTACCAAGTGTTTCAGATTTTAGAAGTAGATCGATGGCATTGACTGACATTTGTTTCATTAGATTTTGATTATCATTACTAATTGGAAGTCAGGTGAAAGAATTGTATTTTGATGGTAGTCACTCACACTGGTTCATGTTTAATTAAAAGATGTCTTATATGAAATTTATCTACTGATTCACTATGGGAAATGGATTTGTAGAGAGTTCTCAGGGCCTTACAGAAGGCCTACACAGTATGTATCTGTATGCAAACTCAGTATGAACCAATATAGGTTCATTTTTCTCTGTTCCCAAGTATATTCACTTTATTACCATGTTGGAAGTTGGAAATGCTTGAGGAAGCAAGAAACAGATCCATTTTTAACTGTGGACTGAAACTTCCTGTTGTCCATCTGCACAGAATAGAAACTCTGTCACTGGCCAGTTAGAAGGGTGAAATATATAAAGAAATACCATACTGTTAATGTTCAGCAGTTTCCCATGGTATATCCTTCTACTTTTTACATTTGAAACTGTGCATCATTATCCATTATTTAATGAAATTGTCTCCCATTACCAGAATTTGAAATGTTGAGCTTTTAGCTGATACACAGCAAACTTGAAGATTTGCAGTATTTATCTAGCACTTTGTAATTTCTTGGAGTTTCATTTCAAATATTTGATGAGTACTTCTGTACAGTGGTAGATGCTATGGAACTGGGGCCAAGATTTTAAGGAATAACAATCTTTGACACACTTTATGGGTTATTAGTCCTAGTTATATTCCTATCCCATCAGTTTTGATTTAGGACTTCATTAAATATTAAACTGAATGAATTTGCTTTTAAGTTTCTACCTAGTTTAAGTAATAAGTGGACCTCATCTTTCTTTCTTCGTTTAAATTAGCTGATATACATTTGTATATGCAAATAAACGTCTTTGCAAATGAATGTTTTTTGAAATCCTATGAGCAAGTATTAAAACCAGCATTAGGATCCCAAGGAGGCTGTGGCAATCTTAATTAGTTTTATGGACTGAATCCAATTATTCTTTATTAGGAAACCACGCTGTGTAATTCCAGTACTTGCTCTTGGTAAAGAATTCACTTCAACTATTACAAAAAAAAGTAAGTACTTGCAAGAGGTTATCAAAATATTCTTCCTACAACTAGAGAGCTGTTTGCATGACTGTGATGCCTGTCATTTTGACAGAACGCCAGCGACCTCCAGGACTGAAAACCATGGACTGTCACAGTTTGAGAGGAAGAGCCAGGGTTGTAACACTGAGGAGAGTCATGCCTTGTGTCTCACACGGAGCAGCCTGCCGCGGCAGCGCGCGCTCTGCAGTGGGTCACCTTTTCGGCTACTCAGGAAGTGCTTTCTCAGCATTTGGGACCTACTGCTCATGTAATTCTGGGTGATCTCCCAGTCAAGAGCCCACCTGATGGCCAGCACTAGGGACACAGATCTCCAAAATTACTCACTGCTCTTGGGTGTAAAACATGCTGAGGATAGGAAAGGGTGAGGGTTTGTATGAACTCCTGCCATCTGTGGAATCAGCAAAACCAGTGGTTTATATTGAAGTTTTCAATTCTAATGAAGAAGGTATGACTGCCTGCAATTTAACAGAGACCTGATCAGCTTTGTTGTCCCTGAATAGTGAGAATTCAATCTTTTGCTATTCAAATACTAATTAAAAAAAGTTTTCCACTGATTCTAGTGATAATAAATTCACTATATCTCTTTTCTTTATGGGGCTGAATTCCTTAACATTTAATTACTGTTAACAAGACCTTCATGGGAAGAATAGAAAATTTCATGCACTGTAATAGCATTAGCATATTAAATGTAACCATCAGGTGGCCCTCTTAGGATTACTGCTTCTGATTGAAGCCTATTCAGCTTTTTCTTCATTGTCATTTAAACTTCATTAAGTATAGAAATTCTTTTTTTTTTACATCTTTCCATGGTGGCCTTGCAGTCAAAAGTTGTGTAAGCTGACAATTCCTTTGTTTTGATCAATAGAAATTTAATCTGATTACATTCTGATATAGAATGGTCTGAAGGATGAGTTGGATTTTTCAAAGACAAAATAAGAATAAGAATAGAAAAGGTTATTCAAAATAAGAATATAAATTGTTGTTCTATGTAGAAACAAGCAAATTAGAAACTAATAGATTTTTTTTTCAAGGTATTTGTAGAATTTGTTTATAGAATTTTGCCATTGAGTGTACCATGTTTAATATGACTTAACTTTCTTATAATCTGATTCTGTTTTGGAAGGGCAACCTGGATGAGGAAAAGGAAGAAAATTTTTTAAAAGTCATTCTTAAGGTCATAAAGCATGACTAAAGTTGAGGTCCTACAGAGTCAAAGTTTCTGTTACTAAGTAAACATATTTCAACCTTCCAGATAGTAGTGCATTTCACTGCTTCTGTGGTTAAAACAGAAAAAAAAGGATGAGAAATTGTTTCCTTAAAAAGAGCGTGGAATATTCTATGTGCTGCACTACTGTCAAGAAGCTTCTGACCCTTGGAAGAAAAGAACAAAATATCAATAACACCGACCTTTATAACAAGAGGTCACTTTTCAGTTCTTCTGCCACTAATTAGTATCAACATCAAAACATTACTTTGCATTGTTTTAATTGGCAGTTCTACTATGATTAGCACAAAAAGCAGGTGATATTGTCATGCATAGCTGCTTTGCTATTATTTCTGCCAGTCTCATTTGTTTTGCCAAACAGCAACATGCAGGTCTCCTCCTCATCCTGCGATGCAAGCCCAGCAACTCACATTTCAGGTGGCAGAATACATTCCAGTTCATAGCAATGGAAAATATACACATTTTTTTACATCTGATTTGATTTTCACAGGTCGTGATGTTCCTTAAGGAATCAGTGAATGCTTTGCTTTCAGGAGATGGCAGCTTTGGAGCACAAGGCAGTGTTTGTATCAGGGAAGAATTCATATGGGGCAGTGATGATGTACCAGCCTGCAAAAGCATTGTGTGAACAGGCAAAAGGTCTTGGTTTCAGTGTCATAAAAAGAAAGCCCAGGCTGCTACAGCAAGTGTTAATATTTGATAAAAATAAAGCTTCCTTTTTTCCCTTCAGTTTTAAGTATTTTTTATTTAACTTGGTTCAGTTAGGGTTTGGTTTGGAGGTTTTTTTGCAAAGAAGCCTTTTCTTTCTGCAATTCAGTCTGACTTTGCAATTTGTAGCTTTGCACTGAGGGGGAGAAATGCTTTTTATCCAAATGTGTATATTTTATTTTGCAGAGAGCAGCAGCTGATTATTTTTTTTCCTGTGATTCTTATTTAAACTTTTTCAGATGTGCCAGTTTCACTAAAAAGGACAAAGACTTTGGTGGGTAAAACGAGTTATCTTAATTACATAGCTAGGATTCTATTCCAGTAAAACATGGTTAAATAAGAAGCAAAAAAAGATTTCCACGAAAACACTGATTTCTTTCATGTGGAAAGGGTAGTGATTGTTATTATCTAGTTAGTTTACATGACATGCCATCAAAACATCTCAGTTATTCTCCCCTGTATGTGCTGATGCCTGTAGCTTAGCTGGGCATTCATGAACATTAAACAGATCTTTTCTAATATTCCAGAGTTGTCCCACAGCCTTGGCATGGACACCATGGTGGATGTGGCATTTCACATTTTCATCATCATCACTAAACTTGGTGAAAGTGAAATTATTTACCTGAAACTAGCAATCTGGATTCTTTTCTCTAAGCCAAGGGCATTAATCATAACAGTGATATGATCCACTGACCCGTAGTCCAACAGCCTGTGTCTTGGGAATACCCAAAGTCATTGGGGACTCATTTTGTCTCTTTTTTCTTCATAGGTAGTGAGTAAAACTCAGTGAGGTGCTTTTGGCTGCAAACAAAATGCATACAAATACCCTCATAATGACAGTAAAGAAAAAAATGTCTCAAAATGCTGATGTCTGCTTGAAAAAACAGTGAAATTTGCTTCCCCTCTTTCGCTGTAGAAGGAGAGGAGGAATTTCACTATAGGGATCACTCTGGAAACTTCCTTATCTCTGAGCTCCTAAAACAAGGCTTCCAATAAATTTTGTTAGTAGGAATTATATCTAATTGGTGGTTAAAAGTTCAAGGGACATGAAAACCACCAACATAATATTATGTTCTCCTGAAAGAGCACAGGGAAAAAGGAGGAGCAAATTCAGGTAAAATCATTCATGTTTCAGGAGACACTATTGTGATAATCAAGTCACTTCTATTACAAAAGTATCTCAGAGACAGAGTTAACACTTAGTGAAACGTGTAGGTGTCTTAGCCTGGGAGAGAGACTGAGGAATAATTAGAGCTAATAGAAAGAGATTGAAAACATAGTCAGAAAGTCGCTTTCTAAGGGTTCATAAGGAAAATGAGCAGTCACACGAACAAATAAATCAAATTCCCAGACAAAAATGTTGAAATTAAAGCTATTTCATGAACATTAAAATTATATAAAATAGTATTTATTAAAGAAAAAAGAACAGGCTAAATGCACATGAGTTTGCTTGCTATGTTAGCCATAAATGTCTAATGTAAAGAGCTAAATTTCAAGCAGAAAGATGAGTTATTTAGTAAATGTCAAAAAGGTATAAAAACTAAGTAGGAAACATAAGTGAAAAAAGAAGCTTTGCTCCACACCTTGACTAAAGCTTCCTACCTAGCTTTGTACTAACCTTTCAAACATGGTGAAGAATTAACTTCTTACTGCAGGAGAGTCATGAAGTGGATTAAGACTGAGAAAAAAAATCTGAATTCTCAAGAACATGGGCTAGATGGCCAAGGGGTTTTGGTCTTTAGCTTTAGAAGTTTTCTTGAAAAAATATATTTTTAATAAATTATCCTAAATATATATTGCATAATTTGTAATTTGGAAATAGTGGAAAACCACCATCAATCTGTAAAGCTCTACAGAGAAGATTGATCTGTAGTTTATTTTATTCTATTTTATGGTTATTGTAAAAAAACTATCCAGAAACTTCAAAGCAGGAAAGATTCATTTCACCATCCCAGAATTCTTTGCCATTTTATCCCAACAAATTGAGTTGTAAGTCATTTTCAGGTGGTTTCTCCGATAAGCTTAGGCAAGTGTAATTTCATGCAGTGCAATTCAGACTTACATTCCTACTGTGGGAGAAAGCTCATCGGTCTGTCTTCTTGGACAGAAAGGCAAAACCCTTCAGAATTACTTAGTGTCAGTTGTATTTTCTTTGCAGTGAAACATAACTCTTCTCCAGGAATGGAATATATCTTTTGTTTGTTTCCATTTTTGGCCAAGATCAACCAATGCAATTTTAACGAAGCTTTTATGAGCATTTACAGAACTACATAATTACAAACAGTGCCAGTATTAATATCACAGTAAAGTAAATGCTCTGTTTACCCAAAGAATGAAGTCAGCAGTGAAAGTTTTTATATCTTTTGGTTTGGGGTTTTGTTTTTTTTTTTTTCCTGGAGATTGGCATGGGTAACAGACAGATTCAGCATCCACAATAGGACTTTTCAGGTTAGTCTAACTTCGGTAGGTTAGCCAGAACACCACTTAACGCAAAACGTGGTGGTGGCGTGAGGAACAGAACTCACTAACTTGTCTGCTTGTCTCACCCTGGCCACCAAACAGCCATCAGATGCTGTGAGCACAAGCCAGGATCCTGCAGTGATGTCTGCATGGAGAAAATGCTTTGCAGGACCAGACCATAATATGGCCCATTATTAGTCTGCCTTCCCACTGGAGACTGAAAATGAGATAGTATTTATTTTTTTACTCAAGCCCAAGATGTCAGGGCTGCTTGTAGGAAGATTTTGTTTGCTTCTTGTAAATCAAACAAGAATGAGAAAAAGAGATGATCACTGGATTAGTCGTTAAATGGTCAGTGTTTGAAGAATTTTGTCAAGCTGATATTTCTCTTTTGTTAAGGAGGAATATCAACTAAGACATACCAGTCTTTTGTAACTTGTAAAAAAGAGAAAGAGAAAGTTCATTCTGTATTATTTTCACATTGTTACCTTCCTTTTTAATTATTATAATATTTCTAATTTCATTTAAGTACTTCATCCTTTACTCTAAAATCTTCACTTTTAGAGAAAGGATAATAAAATCATAGAACTTCAGGGTAGAGGACAAAAATAAGAAATTATGGCAGACGATTTTCATTTTATGTTTCAACATTGTTTTTGATTATCATGTGACATGTATGAAGTTATATGCATTTATTTGAAGATTAATTGCTTTTCAGCCAATAGCCTTGTAAAGACAAAGGGGAAAAAATGAGTTGATGGATCAACCATTCTGCTTTTGTCCTCAAACTAATAATAATGTCATGTTATGATGTATGTTGGGTGAGTTATCACAGATAATTACAGTATTGAATTAAAAAATTAAATTACAGTTTATGAAGACTGCATTAATATAAGAGAAATACATGTTAAAATAATTGAATTCTTTGAAGTTAAGAAAGTTGATTAAGTGGCTTATTTGCATGAGGTATTGGCAGGAATGAGGAAATTCTAAAAAAGGTAGGAAAATCGTGTAATAAAAGCAAAGATACAAGGTAAACACAGATAAGAGAAGCTTGGTAGGAGATATTGTGGCATCAGAGGATGGATTCAAAATATGAAGAAAGCTATTCACAATAGTTTTGTCATGTGGGTTTAGCTTCATTGTGTTCGGGAAAATGGTTGTAGCTGTTTAAAAATAATTCTAAAAATGTTTGTAGATTAAGGCCTGGTGCCTAAAGGGCCCACTGCCACTTTGAAACATAAAGACCACTAACCTCCCTATGCCTCACCCCGAAAGCTTCTTCTGTTTGTAACAGATGTGTGAAAACAGTAAGGAAAGAGTAGTGAGAAAGAGCATTTGGAAGTTTTGGTTCTGCTGGAGAACCTGAGGAGAGCTTTTCACAGGAGATCTCCTTGGTTTCAGAACTTGGGTGAGTGAGAGGGGTGGGTTTTTTTAATTTGGACAAAAAGAGATGAAAGAGGTTCAAGACAAAAACAGCCAACTCCATAAGCCTGCATGCACTGCAGCCGTACTACACACCCCTACAACTCTGGAACAGTTTCACTTCTCTGAAAACTACTTTTTTCCTTCTTGTGACATAACCATACTACTGTCATTGATCACTTACCCCCTATATGTGCAATCACTTCTTCTACTGCTCTATTTTTCTCATTTTTCAGGAAATTTTTATGAAATTCGTGGCATCATAAATGGTTGTATCACTCAAAAACATTTTATCTGTGTGCATTATAGTAGCCTGTTTTATATTACATTAAAATATTACATTATATTTTATTATATTACAGCTCATTGCACTCTAAAAGCATAAAAGCTTTCAAGGCTGTTGATTCTGTTAAGGCTGCATTTGCCTATTGCATTGGACACTGTACACTTACAGGATAAAACAGCAGAGAATCATTTAGACTAAAATAGTCTTTCTCTAGCTTTTTGTGATACTTCTATTAAGTGTTTTCTCACTTGTCTAAGGGGGTTTCTATGTGTCATTCTTTGTTTTGATTTCCTCACACCTGTAAATGATAATCCTATTTTGAGTTCTATAAACCAGTCAATGTCTTTTCCAATGGATAAAAATTGCTTACTGGAAAATGTTGGGGTTGTGTGTGTGTTTCCTGTTTTATTATACGAGACTGATGGTCTTAACCACAAATTTGGATTCCTAAGTTTAATTATCTAGATTTCAGAAAGAGTAAGCAGTCTGTTCCATGCTACTTAGTAGGATTTGTTAGATGCCTGGTCAGTTTGAAATTAGTAGAGGACTCAACTTTGTTCCAAGTTCTTAGTTATTTTGTTGGTTGTTTTCTAAACCTTGGTGTACATACCTATCTCAATTTTCACATAAATTAGGAGTTGCAATTTCATGGATAGCTTGTAATTTATCATCTGTTCCTCTTAACTCCCACCTTGTCCTCATCATTTACAGATGATAATCAAAAAAGCAGAAAACTTGGCATCAAGAGTTAAGAAAATCAAATTTAAATTAAATAACACTGGAAGGGAACTGTTATCATGCCAGAGAACTAAAAAAAAAAAATTGGGCCTGTTAAATGAGATGAACTAAATATACACAGTAGCACCCTCCAGACAAAGTGCAAAATTTGCAAATTCTTTTTCTCCTCTTTAAAATGTAAGTGTATTTCACTACAACAAAGAGATGTGCCTTTTTATCTTCTTTATTAGGTGTCATATGCATTGTCTAATGTAAATGAAAAATTGTACCATGTGGTCTCAAAATTCCTTTTTCTTTCATGCACATGACATTTTCGCTTCTGAAATCTAATGCAAATAAATCATTATGTCAATGAAAACCAGTAATCTGCACAAAAAAAAAAGAGGAGTGGTGGGGGTGGTGTAGGTGGTTAGAATGTGCATCTTCATGAGTTTAAGAAACAACAGCACTGCTTTTTTCAGTACGCAGGGTCTATTCTCATTTGTCTCAGGAGGGACTTCATTATTTGACTGCAGAGCTCTTTTTTAAGAGCGTAGGTGAATTTCCAAATGGACCTGGCAGTCTGGCCCTTGAGGCCAGGTGATGTCTTCCTCTCAAATTCACATTGGTCAGGATTTCATTCTTAGAACCTCTTTGTTGCTTCTGGTGGTTTACATCAGTGTGAGGACTTCCTGTTACACCTGTAGCATGCAAGTGTCACCAGCAGGGTTGCAGTTCTCTCTCAACCTGCGTCCCCTTTCATTACAGCTGTTTCTGTTCTGTACAGGATGCTTATGAGATGCAATTTTTGGTATGTGTGTATTCATAGCTCTTATGTTTAATGGCTTGGAAGATATTGTCACTTGGAATTCTGTCACTTCTAGTCCTCAGAAGTCCGGGGTGGATCAACTGTTAGGCCTTTTGCTAATTCTTCTCTTAGCATTTCTCAATTATTTTTGCATTTGCTTCCAGGTTGCTTATCTCTGAATCAAGAGGTGTTACTGGATGTTGAAGGTGTGATTTCAGGATTTTTTATTATCCTGACCCAATGAAGGCTGTTGCATCACCACTCCTGCCATTTATTTTTATGTATGTTTTCAGCCTCAAGCTTTCAACAACAGCTCATGCTAATCCTAGGGAAAGGGCTCCCTCAGAACAGTAGTCCATTGACACCAGACCAAACTGCTGACAATTCCACAGTGAGACCTCAGTCAGGGCAGATTGTTCTGAGCACAACTGGTTCACTGTCTGGGATCTCCCTAAGCCCAAAAAAATATTGACTTGTATTAAGAGTTAGGCCTTTTTTTTTTTTTTTTTGTTTTTTTTTTTTTTTTTTTTTTTTTTTTTTTATTCAGGTGTGAAAAGTCCAAGCTTATTTCTGATCTTATTTGAGCATGGCCATCAAATTCGTGCCATAAACCAGACACTGGCTGCTGCGTACAAGGTGAGCCAGCTGTGCATTTGGGACATTTCAGTGTCTGGCAGCATTTGCCTTAGGTTTTCTGTCATTGGCTTGCAGCTTTTTTAAATCTGCTGTTGTGATGGGTTAGCCTGTTTATACAGCTCCTGTATTTGCTTCAGAGGGAAACCTCTCCTTAAATAGCTTCCAGGCATTGGAAGCTCCATGTCAGCTTGCAGGAGGGCTCTAGCTCTCATGAGGGACCCCATGGGTACATAAGCCCTGTGAAGAGGCTGGTACAGCTATTTCAGAGCCTGATCTTCAGAGCACAAGCAAAAAGGCATTGCAGGAAGGAGAGCTCATGAGACACTGGAAATTAGGCCCTTCCTTAATGTTTCCTGAAAAAGGGGAGATTTACACCATATTGTCTTCAGTGAGTAGTTCAGTTTTGTATCTACAGAATAAGGATATTGGAGATAAGGATGTGAATTTTAAAATAGAGTTTATGAAGCATGTCATTGTTCTCAATTTCGCATAAATGCTTAGATTAAAAATAAAAGCATGTTGCAAAAACTTTTAACTTCTACATATGACAATTGGAAAGTTATTGTAGTGAGGTGTCTGTTGTTCACCTTTTAAAAAATATTTTGTTAACTGAAAGTTTATAGCAGAAGAATTATTATATATTTAGAAAAGCTTTTTTGACGTGAAATCTTTATTGTGAGCATAAATCTTCTCTATAAAACAAAACTTAAACATTGTGCTAATTTCACAGGTTTTCCTATTATAATTATCTTCTTCTGCTTTTCATGGAGTTAGTGTATACATAACAATGGGGAAATAGACTCTGGCACCTATCAGTGGTAGAAGAAATGCATTTAAAGGGCACAATAATTAATTTAAAGGGATTCCTAAGGAACACTTTTGGTACAAGTGGCCTTACTGCAAGTTCGTTGCTTCTTGCTGAATAGCAGCCACTGGCTGCCACACATGCCTGACTTCATGAAGAGTTCTAGGAGGCTTTGCTTCATTGTTGTGACTTTATTAATATGAAATCATGAACCTGAATTAACCAACCAATTTAGATAAGACCATCTGTTGTCTAATAAGATGTGACTGTAATTTGAATAGTGGTTTTATAATAAGTATATTATGGGATGAAGGACAAGCAGATATTAGCTTTGTCTCATTAGCTTACAGAAAAAAAAAAGGCAGTTAGTTTGCCACTATGGAAAATGGAATATTTTTCTTTAAGTCTTAGCACAGTTCTGTGTACAAGTATACCGCCCTGTCTGTATCTTCTCTACCATACAATAATGTCAAAACTAAAAAGAAAATGAGATTGCACCTTCTGGAATACTCTTGTGGTACCTCCTTAGAGGCAATAAATCCATCTTGTTCTTTGTTGGTTCTTTGTTGTGCTGCTGGATACCCCGATTGCTGTGAAGATGAAAATGCAGGCAATTTAGTTTATCAATATTATGTCAATGTCATCTGGTTTTGCTTTATTTAGTTGCCCTGTCTCGTCTATTACAAGAATGGAATGTCAGCTAAATACTGAGAAAACCTGTCCTTTTCTGGAGGTCTGGCAATGAGAATATGGACAAAGCACATTGTAAAGCTGACTTGTCAACTCAAACTCTCCCTAAAGCTTTCTTATGTTTTTATATGGATGTTAGATAATACTGTAGAGTAGATTAAGCTTTACTACTCACCATTATGCTTTTATTGAACCTTTAAAACTGAATATTATAGAACCATTGTCCAGTTAAGTATCAAGGATAAACCTTTTCTTTGGTCATAAAAACCCAAGCATTAATCCATATGAATGAAGATTAAGACAGAAATAAGTGCAGATCTGTCTGGCACTGAATTTCTAAAGAAAGAAGAATGTTGTGTATTTTGTATAGTTTCTGGTTGAGCTATTGCTTCCTCTCATATCTGAGTAATTTTGAACCCAGGAAAGCAAAACATATAATTAACAAGGAATACAGTACTACGAATTAGAAGGTTGTATTAAAACACCAGGCTGACTGGTGCAGTCAGCGTGCTGGAGGGAAAGAATGTCATTCAGATGGACCTTGACAGGCTTGAGTAGTGGGCCTGTAAACCTCATGAAGTTCAGTATGGCAAGGTTAAAGGTCCTGCACCTGGGCTGGGGCAATCCCAAGCACAAATACAAGCTGGGCAGAGAATGGATCAAAACAGCCCTGATGAGAAGAACACAGTGTTTGTGGATAAGGATATCAACATGGGCCAGCAATATGCGTTTACAGCCCAGAAAGCCAAACACATTCTGGGCTGCATCAAAAGAATCAAATGAAAACCCTTTTCCTAATATCCAACCTAAACTTCACCTAACAGAGTTTAATGCCATTTCCTCAGGTCCTGTCTCTGCTCACCACAGACATGAGACCAGCAGATTAAGGGAGGTATTTTTACCCCTCTACTCTGCTCCTGTGAGACCCCACCTAGAGTACTGTGTCCAGCTTTGAGGGTCCTAACACAGGAAGGATGTGGACCTGCTCAAGCAAGTCCAGAGGAGGGCCAGGTAGATGATCACAGAGCTGGAGCACCTCCCATATGAGAGCAGGATGAGAGAGTTGAAGTTGCTCACTCTAGAGGAGAGAAGGCTCCAAGAGAACTTTGGGCATCCTTCCAGTACCAAAAAGGGACTCACAGAAAAGCTGGAAAGGGCCTTTTCCCAAGGGCCAAGAGAATTTGCTTTAAACTGAAAAAGGGTAGGTTTAGACTAGGAAGAACTACTTTACTGTGGGAGTGGTGAGTCACTGGAACAGAGAGCTTGCCAGAGAACTTCTGGGTGCCACGTCACTGAAAGTGTTCAAGGCAAGCCCGGATGAGGCTTTAAACAACCGGTGTAGTGGAAGGTGTCCTGCCCATGGCAGGGAGTTTGGAAATAGCTGATCCCATCCAAAGGTCCCAAGCCATTGAAAAAAACTCATTAGTTCCTTGATATGGATATTATGATGTGAAAAATTACATTAGCATTTTGCACTTCTATGTTTCACAACATGTAGATAGGGGAACATAAAAGAGCAATTAAATACAAAGGTCTCCAACTTCCCTTTGTCTCTGTTCTGTTGCTACTGCCTTCAGAGTCTGAATGCTGAGCTTCAGGGACAATGCTGAGTCTGAAAACTAAGGCACCTGTTTGGTAGTCAGCTGGCTATGCCATTACTTAGTCAAAGACAGAAAACAATCCAGTATCTTAGAGTGAACAGTTCTGGCACCAGGCTGAAAAAAAGATGAGCTGTAATGTGAGGATAAGACCCTTCTTGGATATTGGAACAAGAAGGCAGCAAGGGCACACTGAGCTTCAAAAGCCAGAGTTCTTTTAATCCTCCAGGAAAGCAAAGAATCTGAAACGGATTCTTTTTATGAAAAGATTCAGTTATGGTATTGACTTTTTCAGAGAGTGGACAATAAGTTTTCTGTACAATTTAATGAAGTATCACCAGAGAAGAAATTACATAATATTAAATCTTTAGACAAGATTGAAAGAGCATGTTTTGTATTTCCAGAATGGTAAGGATTCATTGCAGCTTCACATTTCCTAACAAGCCCTGAAGTGAAAAAGATGTCTCTCCATAAATCCTACTGTATCATTTGGACAGGGAGCTGCTTTATGTTCGCATTCATATGGTTTTAAAGCTATAAAATAGTATCCACAAAATTTTCTGAAGCATTTCATTTTTTAGTAAATCTGTAAAGGGTTTTAAGGAGTAGGAAGCCTTTTGTATTTGCAAGAGCAGAAAGTCTCAGGCAGCAAATACAGGCTAAGCAAAAGGAAAATGTGTTCCAGGTACTGATCGTTGACTTGGAGAAGATCAGAAGGGTCTTTGCACATGAAAAAAATACACATCACCAGCAGGGCCACAAGTTTGAAAGTAATAATGCAGGATGTTAGTCATGTTCAGTTTATTTTCTCTGTGTCTCTGTACATTTTTTTTAATAATATTTTTTGGATTTATGACTGAAATCAAAATGCAGTTTACTTCCAAGGAATATACAAGACTTAAAGTGAAAGGAAATTGTTTTCCAGCAAAGGCTCAGATAAGTTAAACATGTAAGAGTTTCATTTAATGATTTTATGGGGAAGATACTTTTGGGCAAGGCTTGTTACATCTGTTACACCTTTTAAAATGGAATATCATGTCTTGTATATGTGAATTCTGTTGAATACCATTAATCCCAGGTAAGCAGCCATTGAAGCCTTTGGAAAGGGGAAGGTAAAAAAAAAAGCTTCTATTTTAAAGGGAAGGTTATAGTCGAGGTTAATTCAGGGTGTCATGAAAGTGTGGCTGTGACAAGATTTAGTGACAATGTAAGGCCAAATTAATGCAAGATCACTGGCCTGACTATTGATTCTTATCGTGGGATCCTGCTGAAATGAAGTCATTATTTAATTATACTTTTACTTACACTATAAATGGTTCCCAGAATAGACTGCACTTGATTTTGATGTCTGCAGCTCCATCTTCGCTTTTCTTTTGTGCCCATAAATAAGTAGAGAATTAATATAAGCACTCCACAAAATTTTCATTTATTGTACTTCCCATGCTATCATTTTCCCAATATTTTGATTCTTCCTTTCAGAACAGTTTTCGATATCAAATAATTCTGGGTAGAGAAGCATCTGAAGATTGTGAAACCAAAATGTCTCTTGATTTTATTTTTAAAAATCAGTGTTTGAATCATTTTCCTTTTCTTCTTCAGTGATTTAAAATACTTTCTTTTATTATCTCTTGAAGTAGACTAAATTTGCTGTTCATACTAAAAGAAGTAACTTAACTGGGCCCTGGAAGAACCTAATAAGTGCTTAAGGTACAACAGCAAGGGCTTTGCTGTAGAAATCTATATGGGAAAGCTCAAGCACCAACAGAATATCAGCAACATTCACTGAACAGTTAAAATTTTGTTGTTTCCCTATTTTCTATTATCATAAATATCAAATATTTGTTATTGATTCTCTTGATTCTGAATCAGATCTGTTTGGCAAATTTGTGACTAATAAAAATTGTAATTAATTCAGGTTTAATTTGTCCTGTGGACCAAGCCCCACATTTTTATCAAGTTACATAGATTTTAAGACTCAACAATTGAGGAAAATAATTGCAGTGGTTCTGTGTTAATAGTTGGACTCTTAGACATTTTTTCAAACCTTATGATGCCATGAAAATGCTTTTTTAAATTTTGCTCAAATTAATCAAATCAATCTGCAGAGTTTAATCTGATTTTCATTGTATCCCACCATATTTACGAAAGCTTCATCTCCATAACTCCATTTTTCTTTTGTACACTGTATATTTTTTCTTTTTAAACAAAATAATATAAAACTGTATCTTTTACAGGGTATAAAAGATAAACATGTAATGAAACAAACGCAGCCTCTGCAAGACTGTACTGTATTCTAAAATAATCTAACTCTTACTTACCTCATATTGTGGACTTTTCTCCTTGGAACATTATTCTCATTTTAAAACTTCTCCCGAAAGAGAGAAGGAGAAAAATCAACTTCTTAGATGAGTAAGTAATGAAATAGCTACCTTTAATAACCATCTCTAGTTGTCGCTTGGTATTTAGGCATTCAAAAAATATACAAATAAAATGCAGTGCATAAGGGGTTTGCTTACTCATTCAGTAGCATGTGATTAGCCATTAAATGATAATATAGCAAGATCATTATGCTAAAACCCATTATATTGAAGAAATTTCTTTTCTCTCTTGTGCACCTATGTCCATAAGTAATAGTGTTGAAATTTTCACATTTTCAACTACTGCAGAGGGAATATATACAGTTAAATTGAAGTGATAATATGCAAAGCATTTTGTTAATACTTTTCCTCTGAATGAAGAAATCCAGCTATAGTGAAATTCTTTCTGGTTCAGCTTGTCTTTCAGTGCCCTTGACAACTGTAGGGTGAGAGAGAGTAGTGGGAAGAGAGGCTGATTCCTGTGCTTCAGGATTTCAGTCTTGGCTAAGTGTGTTTTGTCATTTTTTTTCATTTCTTCAACTTTTTCTCATCGTGATAGATGCCCAGCAGTATTTTTGTTCCATCTCTAGCAGCAGCAGTGTCACTGATCTCACCATTTTGTAAGTGTGTTCACACAGCCATTCAGGAGTCTTACAGGTAGAACAAGATATAGAAATGGGAATGAGATATTTGGGTTGTAAAGGGCTGATTATATTAGGAACCCACTTCCTGGAGTCATTTTGTACAAGGAATTAGTTCTGCAACATTATTTTGTACATTTTTGTTCTGATGTTATTTGCCAAAGCTGTCTTTTAAAAGCAGTGCTGATTTCACGGTGGTATTCCTGTTATCTTCTTCACTCAAGGTGAATAATATTGCTGCACTGAGGACACCTCTCCCATCTTGTGAAATACCTTTGTGTTTTTGGACACGACAGACTTTCCTTACTTTTAAAAGGTTTGGAAAGAGGCTGTGGTAGAGTAGCTGACAGTTCATCCATACCGGAGATGGTAAGGATGAGACATCATTCTGCAGGCATTATAAATGGATATCTGGCACTGAAAGTGCCTTTATGGTTTGAAAGTGTTTATCCCTGTGGTTCTGGAAACCAGACCACTAGGTGGATTATATTGCTGTACATAAATTGTATTCCAGCATGTTTAATAAATCAGGTGGCTTAATCAAATAAAGACAAATGGCAATGGAGTAGCTTAAATACAAATTTACTGCCAGGTAGCCATTAAAAAGCATTAGATATATTTTCCTTTTACTGTGTTTTCTGACTTAGCCAGCAATAAATTCCATCATTTTTCACTTAGAGACAAGGGTCAAATTGTCATTCAGTCCAATCTGTGTGGTCTTTTAAGGTTCAAGATTAATGGGGGTTTTTTTCATCCAGCAAGGATTGACATCTTATTTTACAAGCTGTAGAGCTTCTTTCACTTTCTTAAAGGAGAACTTGGTGTGCTGAGGGAGAAATACAAAAATCCTTTCCTTGCTCTAGTTGCAGGTACGTTAAGGACCAGTGCAGCCAACAGTACAATCAAGACTGCCCCGTTGGTTTTTTTTTTAAAGAGACTGTGACAGTCAATTGGGAAGAATGACTCCAGCAGGGACACAGGCAGTCCCAGTTACAAACCTTCCCCCATCTGCACTGTGTCTCAGACTAAGATTTCAGGAGTTCTCCGTGGAGATCACAGCTGCAGCAGCTGCATCAGGCCCTCAGTCAAGTGGTGGTATTGTGGCCATTGACTGCATCAGCAGAGGATCTGTGGAAGCATGACAGATCCAGAGTCCACCTAAAAAAAGATGAAAGCACACAGGGTGGTTTCATGCACAGATATCACATCCTGACACGCAGTCACTATGTGACAACAATAGCTGGAAGCGCTGCACTTTTGGGTTGATGAATGGAGTGGATGGAGAAATGATTACTCCTTCCCATGTCTTCCAAATCCATTTAATATAAAATCTTTAAGCTGAGGATGTATCAGATAACAAAGTGGTAAGAAAAGATGATGCACTTGATCTTAGCCAACAGCTGGGAACTGTGCATCTGGGACAGGGGCTTTGGTGCATACTGCAGAGCACTTCTGCCCACTGAGGATGATGTAGGATCAGCACTTCCAGGGGCTGTTGACAGATCTGAAAGATGACATATAAAAGAATGATTTCTTCACTTGAGAAAGTAAGAACTGTAAATCAATACAATTACAGTAGTTCATAGAGATAACTGAAATTGCTGGGGTTTAAATTACTCTGGCAAAATTTCTGAGCAAAAGAAAATAATTTTAGGCTGTGTTGTTTACCTCCTTAATATCTTCTTTTATTTTTCTCATTTATAGATCTGCTGCCTCTTACATGCTAGTCAGCCCTACACAAAATTAATTTCCTTGCTCAGTTTTGGGTAAAGAAAAAATTATTCTGAATAACATCTTACCTGCTGAGAATTTATGAGTAACAAGATATTAAAAGTATTTCCATATGGTTGCAGACACTATTTCTAGTTTATACGTCAACCTAAAATTCAGGGTAGGATAAATGAAGATTTAATACTAAATTTCACATACAGTCTATCTCTAAATAAAAGAAAAAGTCAACCTGATTGTCAGATATATTTTAATAGACTAGGTTTGATCTGCTTCCTGCAGGCATGAACAAATAACCAGCTTAAACTTGACAAATTGTCTTTTATTTGGTACTTGCTTCTTTCAAACCGATGGTACAATGTCCTTACATTCCATTGGCATTATTTCCCAAAAATTACAGTACCTAAAGTATATTATTATAATGCTAGGTATCATAAAGGCAATTTGCTGCTGCAGTTCACCCTTCTGCTATCAGGGAAAAGACAATGTGTCTAATTTTAGTTTTTTCATACATGATTTCAGGTTTTCTTATGTTCATGTGGATCTGAGTGTGAAGAAGGAAGAAAGTTGAATCTTCTACACAGGAGTAGTTTGTCTTAATATGTAAAACATGCTCTGGGAAATTATATACTTGACTTCATATCATGTAGTCATCCAGTGCTAGTACTTTGGACCATGTTTTTCTTCAGTGTAAAACTCAGAGACAAAATGCTGAGAAGAATCCTTGTTCATAGAAACTTTTATTCCCCTAACTATTCTTGTCTTAATCACCTTATGTTTCTCTTGTAGTGTCTTGGGAGTAGGACACAGAGACACTAGGGAGGATCCCTATGTTTTTATGTTGTGTGTCTATAGGTAAGGAGCTATGAGGAAGGGATTAAAAAGGAAATAAAAGAAAATAAAATTATGAGATGAAAATTTACTCTTAGCTTTGCAGTTCTAAAAACTGCAAGTGTAATAGTCAGCAGAAATGTGAGCACACATCCCCTAAACAGGTCATTCCAGACCATAGTCATCATCCCAAGGTGCACTTGAGCATCTGTTAAATATTTTATATATGGTACTTATATTTACAAGTAGCTCTCTGAAAACCTAACAAGAGTATTTGAAAGACCATAAAGGGGGAAATGTTAACATGGATCTGTAGGGTGATCTCACATGACTTGGGCCCACGTAATGCGGTGGGCATTTATGGATCCTAAAAATAGATGGTGAACTATTTTAAAAGTATCACTCTGCTCCTGTACTACATTGAATATATTACCAAGACATTGTGGTTGATTGTTGGAACCCAGCAATGTATCTGACTAGATCCTTGCTGGGAAACCTTTAAGATCTGACATCCTTCTTCCCTTTAGAACACAAGGAAACAGTTAAATATGTTTCCTTTCAACCTCTGTACTTGCATATGATTCACACAGAATTCCTTTCACTGTCCTGTCTGTTGTGGTCCATCTTGTGCTTAATTCACATAATGATATTAAAAAGGAGAATAAGAAAAATATTATATTCTGTTCCATCCTAGAAAATTAACATCTTGCTTTATACTGGGCTGCAGGGTCTTCAGAAAATTGTCCCTCTTTAAAGCAGGCTTCACATTCTTTAGTGCCTTGATGACTGTGTTTTGTACCTAACCTGTCTCTGACACAATGTGACCAGCTTATTGGGAATAATCAGAGTGAATGTTTTGTTTCAAAACTCAGCACTCTTTGTTTGGTCATTTTATTTTCATGGAGAAGGACCAAGTACATGAGCGACTTGAAAAATCTTGTTTGATTTCTATGGATATTCCATAGCCTTTTTTCCCCAATAGCCCGGGGCTAGTAAAGAAGTTTTACTGTTTTAATTTACCTGAAAAATGTTCAATATAGGAATATGATGAGGCTTAACAAATAGGCAAAGCCATCAAACTTGGACTTTCATGCTTCATTACTCCTACAATTTTATTTCTTTCTCTGGTAAAAATACCCTTCTTTTAGTACTAATCTACCCAGTTCCTACCCTTTTGTCACTCTGAATGTGCAGCCCAGACAATTCACCAATTACACGGGAAAACAGCTGGAAGGAATCTACATATCCTTACTTGATGTTTCTAGGAAATTGCCATTGTCAAATAATTATGATCACATTGTAGTAGTAATGATCACATTACTGTTTAGTGACCTCCTTACTATAAACTTTAAAGTGTCTTTTGCATCCTGACTCCATGTTTCTTCGAGCAGGAAGGAGCAGGACCAAGTTAGGTCAATCTGTTGTCACTTGTCACCTCGAATTATTGCATAACTTATCATCAGCCAAGACTGCCAATATAATGTATGCATTTATTTCTTTCTCATGGGTGTGTTGTTGCTGACACCGCACAAATAAGACGTCTCACAGCCCTTTCTACCACTCTGATTCGTGCCCTTTTTAAGTCAGTGAAACGATTCACACATCAGTAGACAGTGAAGGAGATGCACTTGTGAGTACTTGTGAGTGATCAGAACAGTTTTGCCGTGCTCTCTCTCCCAGAGAACTGCTTTTCTTCTCAGGTGCTTTTTTCGTTGGCATGGTGAATCATAGGCAATCAGCAAGAATGCTCTTAGGTATATAGTCTGCATTTCAAACTTCGTGGGTGTTGCAAGTAGGACTGACTTTGACCATTCTTCACATCACTTTCTTATCCAGATACTGCTGCACAAAACGTCTAAGTGCACGATTTGATCATTATCTCCTGCTGTGACAGTTCTCTTTCTCTCAGAGTTTTTCCTTCTGCTTATCTGGGGGTTTGATTTCCAGATTATCAAGGACTTGCCTTTCTATTTATGATTTGTACCTGGGCAATACTTAACCTACTTCTCTACAGCACTCCTCACAGGGAACACGAGTCTGAAAGAAATGAGCACACTCTTTTAAGTGAGAGGCAGTTTAGATTTTTTTTTCTCTGGGAAGAAAGCAGAGTAGCTACTTCTTATTAAGGGAGTGCCTTAAAGTTTACATTCCAGAAGAAATGGTAAGGTTTGAAAGCCTAACAGCTGTGAGATTCCTTCTTTGTTTCTGCATATATGGAAAACTTTTCATCCTCTGGGAGTGGATGGAAGAAATTATTTCAGAGAATTTTCACCTTAGCGTTGTCCTCAAAATGCTAGGAAAGTAACAGATGGAATCTGTACCTCAAATTCTGTTTAATGTGGGATTACTCTAAAAACAGATGAGAAAGATAAATATTCTTCCACAAAATTTGCAGGGCAGATTTTTCAGCTCAGTGATATCTCATGGGATGTAAATCCTTGTATCCTGGAGTATTTTCTCAGCTTGCGTGTTTGTAAGTCAAACAAATTTTCATTTCCACCCAGTTTGTTTGAATTTAATTATGTTTCTGACAGGTAAAACGGGATTTCAGAACATTTTAATATTTATATCTTAGTGTCCAAACATTTTATTTTGTAAAAAAAAATCTTATAAGTGTCATTCACAAGTGAATCAAGAGATTAAAAAATAAGCTTTACAGAAAATATCTTGTGACTGCTGTTTTTTCAAGTGGTTTTCTAAATTTAGATTTTCTGTATTCAGATCATCTGATAAGTAATTTTCCTAGTTTCCTAAAAATAGGAGAGGCTATTATTTTCCTCTGTAAATAGAGCTTCGGTCTCACCCAAGTAAACATCTGAACATTTTATTCTTGTCTTTTTTTGCTCTTGGCTTCTGTAGGGAAATTGGGAAATTCCACAATTTGCCTCTCCAACAGTTATTTATTATTTGATGTGCAACCTCCTGCTGTAATCTCTTAGAGACTTCCAATCATTATTTTCATATGGCCACTTTCACAATTACATGTTGTGGTAACTTAGGCAAATTGTGGTTAAGAGTGATGGCCATAGGCAGTGTTCAAAAATTCTGATGCTTAAGTTTTAGGGGTTTGTATACTTAAATTCCTTTATAAACCATTTCATGGTTTCTTATCTGCTAAATAGAGGGGAAATATTAGTACACCTTCCAGAATTGTTCACATACTGGAACACAACTGGATGATGATATAAGTAAGAAAACTCCCTCTAAGTTTAATAGGTGTTAGAAAGAAAGGTAGTTGCCATATTTCTCATGATTTCAAAGTCATGGATACTGGAAAAGGATGTCTCAGTTGGGCAACAACAATGGCTAGAATTTCCTCTTCTTTGTTAGTGCTGCATGGTTTGTTACCAGATAGTAAATGTGTAGGGGTTTTTTGTTACATTATAAAGCTTACCTAGGGTTCAACTATATTGTCCTAAATTTTTTCTAATTATTTAATGAACGTCTTGAACTGTACATTATACAGTTGCTAGAAAAATATTTTCTGGGATATGAATATATTAAAATTAAAATGCCCATGTTTTGTCTCATCCTATTAATGAGATATACTATCCCAGGATTGTGGGGATCTTACAGCTGCTTAAAGGGCTGTAGTTTTTTATTTTTAGTTTGATATAATTCAAGCACAAAGTCATAGGCACTAGCATAAAGCTGTAGTACTTAAACCAGCTCTTCTAGCTTTCGGTCATCGGGGATGAAATTGTTAAAAATAGCTATTTTTGTCTTTAGGAGGTTAGTATTAGACTAGACTTTTGGTTTCTAAAAACAAATATTCTCAAATGGACCTTCTGCGACATAAAATCCTAACTGACTATGGCTGATGCAATACTTCCATTTTTATATCAGATTGTGCTATAAAAGCAGTGAACTGAGGTGTTAGCTTCTATGAGCCAGTCTGAAGCAATGAGAAGTACTTCAATAGAGCATTCAAAATCTTATTAATATTTCTATGTAGTTCTAATTGGATACATCCAGATATAATTTCAACTGAAATCTGCTGAAAAGAACTTTCTTGATACTTTGACTATTAAATTAAATCAGCAATAACACAGTGTTCATGAAAATAGCCAAAATACGGACAAAAAGAATATTTAATTACTTGTATCCAACAGTGAGCAGATCTTCTCTGAAGAAAAGAAAGAGCAAAAGGAACAAAGCCATCATTACCAGCTAAGCTTTACCTGCTTTTCCCAGTAATAAAAACAAACAACAACAACCAAAAAAAAAAATCAACAGGGAGCAATTGTAACATGTGGAGAAGGTAATGTCAAAGGTATATGGCAAAAGATACTCACGGATTAGGCTGAAGTTTAGTCATTGTCCTGAAGTTAATTAAAGATTAAATTAAAGAAAAAGCTCCTAGGATGTGTGATCCAAAGGTTTCTAATAATCTTGTGTGCCCTACAAAGTGTGCTTTGTGATACACCTCAGTCTGATCCTGGTTACATTACTGTCATGATGGGTGATCAGAAAGTATGGGTTTTGTGCTTGGGAGAAGTTTCCTCAGTACTGGCACATTGAATGCAATTCTTAATTAAAGGTTTTTCTTCTTCCTTCTTTTCTGAAATCACAGGCATGAACAACTAATCCTTATGTCCCCTTTGATTTTAAATACGATATTTGATAGAAATGCTAGAATTAAACTAGCATGTGGAGGATTTGGGGACAGGAATCCCTAGAATTGTACCATGGAGTTCTCCACAGATTAACTTTCTGGTAAAAGAATGTAGGGAGACTTCTTGAAGTTAGTCAAGACATTCTAATGTATGCAAGCTAAAACTCAGACCTGGCCACATCTATTAGCATATTATTATTCAAGGATAGTTAAGAGGCTGGAGGGGAACCTGTATGAGGAGCAGCTGAGGTCACTTGGAGACCTCACTGCAGTCACACCTTCCTCATGAGGGGAAGAGAAGGAGCAGACACTGATCTCTTCTCTCAGGTGATCAGTGACAGGACTGAGGGAATGGTCTGGAGTTGTGGGGTGGTTAGGTTGGATATTAAGAAAAGGTTCTTCCCCCAGAGGGTGGCTGGGCACTGGAACAGGCTTCCCAGGGAAGTGGTCACAGCACCAGCCTGACAGAGCTCGAGAAGTGTTTGGACAATGCTCTCAGGCACATGGTGTGATTCTTGGGGATGCCCTGTGCAGCACCAGGAGTTGGACTCAATGATCCTTACAGGTCCTTACCAACTCAACATATTCTATGATTCTATGACTCTAGTCCTATATAAACTCATGAGATAATTAGGCCATGAATAAAATGATGCTTGGGAAACTTATTCATTTTTCTATCATTCCTTTGCTGAACATACATCAGCTTGCTGAGTGGAAAGCTGGATGATTTAGCCAATACTCAAGTGTTAAAGACAGTGATTCCTTTCAAAATTCTCTCCACTTATGGACTGTTTACATGGGATTGCAGGAATATACCTCACACTCATCTTGAACCCCAAATGGGAAGGAAGTAGAAATTTCCAGTTTTGATCCATCAGCTTGATTGTTAATGCATTTGTAAAGCTTGTGAAAAATAAAATCTAATCCTCTTCTCCTTCAAACTATGGGCTTATCTGGAGGCAATTTTAAAGACTGTCTATTTCCTTGGCCAATTGGCTAGATTGATTGGTTCCTCCCAGCAGTTTGCCCCAGAAGGTCTTCATGCTAAAGAGTGATTCCGTGGTTTCAAATGGGAGGAGTTCCTTTGGGTGCACAGGAAACGTAGGAAATACGTGTGTTCCCTGATGTGCTCTCAGTAGTGGTTCATTTTGCTCATATTTGACAAATTTTATTTTATGCCAAGAACTTACAAGATTTGGACGTAAGTATGGTGTATGGACTTACTCTGTGAGTTTAGTTACTTTCAATATAACTTTGGAAGAACACCCCTACCTTATTACCAGACAAACGTATACCAGCTGCTTTGGTAAGAAATCTCCTGTAAATAAAAGAGAAACCGTGTCTCAACATATGTGATCCTTCTAAAGGTGACCAGTTGTTTAATAAGTTTCTCTGATTTTTTGTATCAGAAAAAAAGATTTATGTTTGTATACTTGACAAAGCCAAGGATTTTGATTATAAAAACAGGTCAAATACATAACAAAGCAGTCTGCACATGCAGTGTTACAAGAGAGTAAAATTTCCTGGCTTTTTCCCAAATAAGTTCTCTCCTCAATTATTTATATTTGCAAGTTCACCATTGCAAAATCTGTCTTCTAGATGAAATAATATTCCTCCTAGACTTTCTGAAGGGGGAAAACAAGTATTCACTAATGAAGCCCTTAAGAATATTGCTTTTGAGGGGTTTTGCATGTATGCAAAAACATGCATTTAGGTAAAGCTGAAGCTGTCAGAAAATGTTACAAAATGCAGTAATGTAACATGTCCTGAAGCTACTAGGCTCAATCAAAGCTCAGAAAGGCACTTTTCTGATGTGCAGTATTCCACGTACGCTCACGCTAAAATGAAGCTGTCCTCGTCAGTCAGGGAGACAGCATGCTATAGTTAATGACTCCTCTATAGCAGCTTCCCCAGTTATGTCATTCAGTGTGATCCAACTGATTTATATGACTTACGTATGAACCAGTTATTTCTAAACTTTGAAGTCTATGCAAATTTCTCTGCTGCGATTATTGTAGGGCCAATTGCAAAATGTTTGAAAAGACACACACACAAAAAAAATCAAGCTATACCCATCAAAAAATGTTACTTACAGAAAAAAACATTGAAACTCCTGAGCTGAGAAACAGCTCTTCTCGGGAAACACAGGTTTTGAGGTTCTGAATACCTGTGACTACAATTAATATCTGCTTTTTGGCTAGTCTGCAGAAATGTACTTAGGTGTAAGAGACTCTGAATATTATTTTTTTAAGATGGAAATGAGAAATGGGCTTTCAGAATGCATTTCATAGCATTTTCCAGCAGCAAGAAGGTGGTTGAAAATCAACTTTCTGTGATAATCTCCAGATTTCAGGAGTTCATAGCTTTCTGAAATACTCACACTGTAAGTTTAATTCTTTTTATATTTTGGTTCTTATCAAGATTTCAGAATCTTAGACCAAAATTTGACTATTTTTTGCATGAGAGATAAGTCAGCTGTTGTTGAGGGAATAAAAAGATCTGTCTGTATTCTTTGAAAACAAAGGTACAGAAAAAACAGCTGAAACTGAGAACTGAAATCTGGCTGCTCACTGAAGACTAGGTTCAGAAAAGCACTTAACTGCTGTTAATACAGCATTTAACTTTTAGCCTTCAGACTTCTAAAGTAGCTGTGCTATTGGTAATATTTCCCTGAGCCACAGTTTGGATAGCTAAAGGCACATCAGTACTGCTAAGTGACAAGTGAATATGGAGCAGGATTGAGAACGGGACTCATCCCTTGCTCGGGTCACAGCTTAATTGCTAGCCCTCTTCACAGATGTGTTTTGGACCTCTCCACTTGTCTCTCCATGCAATACACTTTTGGCAGGATAGACGCTGCCTCCAGAAACCTGCATGAACCTGTCTGTCTTGTTATGGCCCCTTCCCTTCTTTCAACGCTGAGCAGAGTATGAAGCCCTATGAAACCTCCAATCTCACTTCAAAACACACAACATTGTATTTAGCTTCCTTTTACTCCCATTGCCTGCACTACTGACTCCTGTTATTCCAAACACTTTGAGCTGAAAAATAACCACACAAAATAATAATTGTGTATTTTAGTCACTCAGGCGCAAAGTGGAGCCCAGAGAAGGTGTAGTGCCAATATGATGTGGTGGTATGGGATGTGGCCAGCTTGGAGCACAAGGTGTGAGCAGTAAGCAAAGGGAATGCAAGCCAGCAGGCACAGCAATTCATCTATGCTTGTGTTTTGTGTCACCAGTGTAGCATATTCTGAAACCAAGTTCTGCAACATCCAGCTTGATCAGCAAGGATCTGCTTGTGTTAGTCTTTGTCAGAAGATGACGTAGGTAAGTCAGATGCAGGCATAAATAATATGACAGAGGCTTCTGTAGAAACCTTCTCCATCTGCTCTTTGCTTGGACCCACCTCTTGGCTTCTTCTCTTAAAAAAACATGTTACTTCATGTTACTGTTATCGTAACAAAAGACACAGACTCCAAAGGCTGGGTTTGCAGAGATTCTACTTTTACTACAAATTCTTCTTCTTTATACACTGTTCCGATCCAGATGGATCAGATTGGTCAACAGGTCAATACATTCTACCTGGTTGGCTGGCCAGCTCAACAGCTTAAAACAAGAAGATAGAAAGTAAGAGAGAACAGCACCTGCAGGTTGTTTAGACTAAAGCTATCATTGTTTATATTAAACTGCTTAGAGCCTCACAAGCCGATCCTGGGAAAACTTAGTTTTCTCACTCTCTGACCAGGCTGTGGTAGCCACAACTTCATGCCTAACATAAGCAGAGCACCTTTCTTTCTTGTAAAAGGCTGTTAATGATCTCTCATTTTTTATGAGAAATATTAAGACACTCAGATGAGATATGAGACACCTGGGTCCTGCTCATTCTTTTTCAGTGATTGGAAGTTATCCTGACTACTTCACAGTGGAGTGTGACCAGAAGTACTCTGTTAAAGGACTTGTGTGATGTGACAAGAATTCAAGATTCACAGGGCCTGTGTAAATAGATACTCTAACTGGCCTTTAGGGTCCTGTGTAGCAGATCTGGGACATGATCTGGATCTCTGGCAGAGCAAAGCACAATCACTAGTTTCCTCTCAGATTGCTCTTTTTATAAAATAAGGGTCACATAAATGTTGATGGTATTTGCTCTATACAAAGACAATATAAGAAAGGTAATATATAATATAAAGACAGGGACTGTCTTCTCTCTTTTAGATATGTTTTTCAAGAATTAGATTGACAGGAAGTTTTTGTGTAGGATGAAGATCTTATAGGTATATATCAGCACAAGTATCAAAGTGGATTTGGGAAGGTGTGGATGGGAAAACATGTGGATTCCAGCTGAATTTAGGGGTCAACTAGATGCTGGTAACTTGGCATGGATGAGACTGATGGAACTGGGAAGAAGCATAACTTTAAACATGAAAGGAACCTAACTGATAAAACTCCCAGTACTCACAGATGGAAATATCTCTGCCTTTAAGCAGCAATTTCAATGTAAATTTGAAGATTCTGTTGTTGACAGCAAATATACGTATTATGCTTGCTTCCTTCTTTGGTGCTAGACTTTTCATAAAAATTGACCTGTTCTAGGTTTGGAGGTATATGGCAGTTGGATAAGTGACTCTAAAAAGTAGTTCTGAGCAGGGAAAATAATAAAGTCCACTTTTTTTTTAATTTGGATTTTCTGCTGTTCAATAAGGTGGAAGTTTTCCCTTGTGCTTTTTCTAACCAATGGGTCATTCATAGCATCATTTTCAATGTGGATTCTTTGATGTCTGTGAGGAACTGACCTCATGTTTCACCCTTTTCCTCAGTAAAGGCAATAATAGAGCCTCTCTCCTCTTTTTCTCTCAGCTGTCTGTTTGAAAGAAAAAACATGTAGGATCTTAATGTTCTGAGACCTGAAGTGCTCAGTTAAATTTGATTGAAACTGGCTGATGGTTCAAAAGCTATTGGAAAAGGATGGATAAATATACCTTCACACATACCATCAGTGTTCTGCTAGTAAAGTGCAGAAGTTAGTCCCTAGGAAACCAAAGTAAAAATCCCTTCTGAGCATATTCAGAAGCATGTGCTGTATCTCAGAACCATTTTAATTTAAAAATGTCCTGTGTAAAGACTATGTTCTGTATAGTTCTCTAAAAATCAATGATTTAACATCAAAAAGGGAGAAACAAATTCCAGAGAAAAAGGAAAGAAACACAATTTTAGTACAATCCTGATACTACAAACGACATCAATCAGTTCAGCCTGTACCACTATAGTGCAAAGTTAGATTCATGCTTTCAGCACAAGTTACCATGATTATGGAAAAATAGTTTAATCCCTTCAAATTCACATCTTTAGTGTTGCATTTATTCATAAACCAGCAGGTTGAGTGAAAGGAGTGCCATTGCTTTGCAATCTCCTGCCCAGGAATTTTGAAATCACTGAGGAACCTGCAGCTCTTTGTCCTTGCTCTAGATTGTCACTCCAGCATGAGATACTTGTGCTCCACTGCACCATGACAAAATGCTAATGTGAATAGTACCTAGTGTGCACTTTTAATCCAAGTTAGAAACTCCAGCATGAAAATGTATATTTTACTAGTACGTATGACTTTTAAAGTCTGAGATTAGAAAATTAAATACAGAAGTTCACATGTGCAGACATGCGCCATGCTGATGTGAAAATTGAAATGCATTAGATTGTCTATAATGCTTTTTGTCACTTGAGATGTTGAAAGCATACAAAAAAAAATAAAAACCCCAAACAAACCCTGTCTGATCTCTTTATGAATTTGTCTGAGAAGAAAGAAGGGTATTTTTGTCTGAAAACAGAATGATATCCCTTTGTCATGATGTAGTTCAGAATAAATTTATAGAAACCATCGAGATTATCCTGGATTTACTGTGCTTTAATAAAGAGGAGATTTAATCCAGTGCTGGTGTGACTGACAGTTTTAGTTTACATAGGAAGAGTGAGAAACCTCCTCAGGATGCTCCATGCAAGGATCAGTCAGTTACTGATTACCAGCTGATTCCCCGGATGTTTTTCCTTCGCTTTTCCAGGAGATTTTGTGTGGGAGGGCTGGGGATCCAAGCACTGCTACCAGTAGGGGAGTGTTGATTTTTGCATTCCTGAAAGTCGCTGCTGTGCTAAATGAAGATAATTGGCAGGAATCAATTAGTTTTATAGGAGAGTGTCGTTAAGGGTTGAGCTCTTTTCACAAATTGCCCCTTCTGCACTTACTGCTTGAGAGGCATAATCTCAGCCATCCCGAAATTCACAGAACAGGAGATTGATTTCCTCCTTTTTCTTTTTCTTTCCCTGCCTTAAACTCTGCAGGTCAGTCCCACCCCAGGGTGCATCCGGGCGTTAATGAAGATGTTGTACTGCCCTTACTGCAGAGGACTTCCCACTGTGAAACCTTGCAACAACTATTGCCTCAATGTAATGAAGGGCTGCCTAGCAAATCAGGCTGATTTGGATACTGAGTGGAATCTGTTCATAGGTAAGAAGAGTTTAAATATTAGTGTAAGGAAACTCTGGTAATACCAAATCTCTGCAGGGTTCTGTGAGGTTAGAAGACACTGTTGGTCAGTATTGGGAATGAAGCAACTGCAGATGCAGCTCGCTTTCTAATTGAACTTCGTGGCTTGCAGTAAGAAATGACTGCTCGCCGTGCCCTAAGCCAGTCACGTTTCACATTTCGTATTTCCAAAGGAATGGTATAGTGTTACAGCTCCTGAGCTGAATTATTACATGCTATGTGAAATGTTGAGAAAGATTTGGTTGAGGATTTGATAACAAGCTTAACATGGCAGAAATAGTATGTATTACAACTGAAAACTAGGCTCTTGCAAGCTGAGAAGATAATAACATTGTATAACATCCGGTCAACATAAATCACAACAGCTGCTGTTCTTAATTCTGGTAGTACATAGTCAAAAAGCTTTAAAAATTACGTATATGAGAAATTATTAATTCTTCATTCTTGCTTAAAATATGCTAAAGTCTCCCTTCCAGTGTACTGAATAGAAAGTACCAAACATGCAACCCAATGTTAGAATGGAGCATAGAATATATATTTATGAAAAACTGCTCCCACAGTTTATTCACATAATTCTTCAGTCAAATAAACTAAGAGTAAAAAAGAAAGAATTGTGCCTTAAAGAGCCATTCAGCTATCCTGTAGCAAAACAAAGCAAAACAAAAAACCAACCAATAAAAAAATAGCACAATACCCACAACCAAAAAAAAAACCTCCCAGAAGAGTAACATATAACAAGAAATATTACTTTTAAGTTGCTTTTGCTGATAGGTTAGGATGACAATTAGACAAGGCTGATGATAATATGGAGGGAATGGAACAGCTAGTTAGCCTAGACACTAATGAGTGTCATAGTCTAAACTGGATTCTGGAAAAATAAATGCAGCTGGAAAAAATGGGATAACACTTTACTGCAGCTGAAGAAAGGAAATTTATTTTCTATTTTTGGAAAGATAAAACATAAGCAATCTCATTCTGCTTAATTTCAAACCCCACTGACCAATGTGACTTTGAAAATTTGACTCTGACTCATTCATGGATTTTTGCTTTACTCAGCAGTGCAAGATGGATAGGGAGAAGAAGACAGGATGAAAAATGAATCAGAGTATGAAAAGTGAAAACGAGCATTGAGCATGCTATAAATATAGCATGCAAACAACAATATTAAACAAATGATGCAGATACATTTTCCTTCCCAGTCTCTTGGACTGGTTAAAGGAGTTGACATCAGAAACAGTGCTGTATGGAGGCATACTCGTGGGATTACTGGATTAAAAAGGAGAATCTGATCATCATCAGAAATCTAAGTAGGAGCTGATGGGAAAACAATTCTAACCTGTTAAGGACATTGCATAAGCTACTTTCCTTGCCCTTGAATGATAAGCAAGTGCTGAAATGTCACTAATTCTGATAAAGAAAAATAATGTAGGCTTTTAAGAAAAGAAACCCCAAACATTTGAACTAAAATAAACAGCAGTGTTTATTAAAGCAAGCAGCTGTTTAAATCAAAAGCTGGAAGTTAAGGTTTGAGATGTTAAGAGATTTCCTTTTCTGGTGCTTTAAATTCAGTCAGAGTCCTGGGCATGGTGAGATGAGTTGGAAAGTATGGAAATGCTTACAGATTCAGACTTTCAGAATCTTTACTTCAAAGCCCTTGTCTTCGTCAATGTCTGTCTGGTTTTGATTGCTCTTGCTCTCAGAAAATAAAAACTGCATGAAAGTTTGTATGTTATGTTAAAATTTATTAAATACCATGTCAGGCAGGCTACTATGCCATTATCCCTGCAGGTCAGTGATGACAAGGCAGTATACAGTACAAATACAAGTGTGATTTGATATACAAATACATCAAATCATTTTTCCCCTTTCTCCTAACTATACAACTTTCCCTCTGTAACTTTATGGGTAAGAAAATAGAGGAGATGCAAAGATTTTCATGTGTTTGGAAAAGGTATTCTGTTTTATCCCATTTTTCAGGCCTCTGACAGCTTTGATGAAGATGAGGGTCCTTCCTTTATGAAAGACTGAAATGAGGCAAGTTGTCTCTGTCTCTGACAGCTGTCAGAGGCTTTCTAATAACACATGCAATTCCCTTAGTGGTAAACACAACAAAACTTCTAGTCACTGAATTAAAACGAACAGCAGCATTTTACAGCACCGCTGAGCTATGAAAGATTGGAAATGATGCATGAGCAGTTTTTATCCCTGTTCCAATACTAGGAACCATGCACTAGCGAAAAAAAAAGATAATTTTGTGCATTAACAGTCTCTGCCTAGGCAGGAATCCCAAATGTTAGTGCATATTCATACACAAGATAGTTTTGCTTAGCTCATAATCTGTGCATTGCAAAATAGTTTTGCTTAGTTCATAATCTGTGCAATGCAAGATTGTTTTGATAGAATTTGGTACTAGGAGAAAACTCTTAGATATTTTTGTCAGTAACTAAGTAAATCCTGTGGTTTGGACTGCATGTCCTGATATTGTTCTGTAGTTACAGCAGTGGTCCAGCAACAGGCAAGATCTGCACATGAGCAGGAGCAGAGGAAAGTAAATGAGCTGTTTGACAACAGGATGTGTTACATGTTTCACCTAGTTTATAAATATAGAAGTCAGGACTGAAATCACATATATATAGCACTAATAAATCGTGCCTCTACTTTCAAAGCTAGGGAAGAGTGGGACAACTTCCCTTAAACATCTGGCTCTTTCCAAGATTTTATAGACTGTGAAAATTGGTAGGAGGTGAAACAGCTGCAGCAGCATGAAACGTGGCTTATTATATATTTCCTGGTTTTGTCACCTTAAAGTCTGTGTCCTTTTTGTGCAACATTTCATGATAGGCTTTTTGTAATTTGTTGCCTATATTATTATGTGATAAAATCCAAATGTTGCATATCTCATTCTAGCAGATCATCTGCATCTCAGAATTTTGCCTGAGAAAGGAAGACAGTCTTTAATATAATATTATAATTGTAAAACTGTAATGAAAAAATGCTCCTTCCAGGTATCTATATAAAATATTTAAGAGGTATTTAAAAGTAAAGCCGCCACACCGACTTTAAAAATGTGTATTTTGCAAAGCTTGCTTCTGATGTTTTGCCTGTCAGTTACCCATCATAATCTCCTTTGCACCCATCTCAAGCAAAGTTAGCAAATGCAAGATAAAAAGCATGAGCAGAACTGCACTGCTGAGGAAGGAGATTGCCTCAGGGAGGAGTTGACTGATTCTGTGGAGTGGGGAAAAGGGAATTTTCTCTCTCATGGACCAACAGATATAGTCAAAATTATTCTTCTCTCCATGGAGCCATACCAATTAACAGCAATAAGAATCAGGCATCCCGCTGTTCATTCTGTCACAGAAACAGAAGAGATGGGTAAAATTATTCCCACTAACGAAAATTTAAAGTATCTTAGGGAATGGCATTCAATTTTAGCAATACTGTTACTCCTCTTTCTCTTACTAATCTGTATTTAAGTCCCTGTTCCTATCTTGAGATTCTTTGACTTTCCTTAACCTTAGCTTTCCCTATAATTGGTCATTTATTTCGCTTCAACTGCTCTTTTTCTCAAGCAAGAATGTCAGCTGAGGAATGAGCCCACCTCATTGGACACCACACTTTCTCTTGGTATCCTCACTCAGCTTCAGAATCAACAGCTGTAAAAAGATTATTTCCATGGAGGCAAGTGCATCTCATTCTGACAGCTGCCTTAATCACAAGTTCAGGATGGCAAAGTGGCCATAACCCATTTGTTTTCTGGAGAATTTCTTTCATAATTAGCCTTAGAGTTAAGTTTCTTCTGTCTTGGGACAAAAACATAGATGATACTAAATCTGAAAATGTAGCAAGAATGTGGGCCAAATATGGCAATCCTTATGTAAGTAATTCAGCACAACAGAAGAGTAAAAATCCAGGTAGTTCTTTTAATCATAGTAATTACTGTATCTGAGCTTTTTTTTGTGGAAATCTCAAGTAATTGATAAATGTTTTGTTGCTGTAGTTAGTGATGATGTGTAATGCCTATGTAGCAGTGTTTCAAATGCTATCCATGAAGGTTTGACACTGCATGGCCATTTCTAATAGCAGAAATTAAAAGTCTTTTTTTTCCTATAAACTATTAAATGATAAATCAGACTCACCTCGATCATATTCCCATGTTTTAGTGGGCAGGAGATTGTAGGAAACACTTCAGAAGTTGGGCAGTAGCAGAGACTGCATCCCTGTCGATGAAAAGGAGCCAATAGTTTATGTTCACAGCCACCCTTCTGCTTAGAGTGGAGAACAAGTGGCTTTGCTCTGAGTGTATTCCATATTTGACAAGCTCTGCTGTGTAGGAAGGCAGATCAGCATGCAGGGTGTTCACACTGCAGGATTCAAGGCCTGCAGAGCTGAGAGCCAGGCACCTCTTACTGCCTCCATCCTGCCAGGCTTCACCAGAGGAGAAAATCATATCTGCGAGGCTTCAGCAAAAGATTCTCCTGCCAGTGTTAAAATTATTTCTCTTATGGTCATTACAACAACTTTGCATTACTAATTAACTTTCTTCTTGTTGTGCTTTAAGAATCCGTTTTTTCTTCCCACCAGTATGACTCAGACTTCCTTAGGAGTTCTCCTGAGGAAGAGTATACCATGCAGTCTCACTTAAAGCAACTAGATTATTTTCAGAAAAAGTACACAACAAAACCTTAACTACTTACTCCTAGTGGAAGTTTTACTGATGAAAATATGCAATCAATTTCATTTACTGCTTACAAAAGTCCTCTGGTCTCTGTGCTTTCTCTGTTCCGTATGCAAGCACAAGGATAAACATTTTCCTTTCAATACTTCAAGAGGCCACATTGATTTGACTTTTTTAATGGCTTATTACAAGAATAACTGTGTCTTCAAGATTCACTTTGGTACAGAGAAAATCAGTCTATAATACTAATGGTAATCCTTTACTAGTTTCTTTTGATTTTTATGAGGTCTCAAAGCAATCTTCTCCAGGCTGACAGCCCCAGCTTACTCAGCCTGTCCTTGTAGGGAAGGTGCTGCAGTCTTCTTATGAACTTCATGGTCCTCTGGATTTGCTCCAACCATTCCATGTCCTTATGCTGGGGACAGCAGAGCTGGAGGCAGCACTCCAGGTAGGGTGTCAGAAGAGCAGAGCGAAGGGGCAGAATCCCCTCCCTCGCTGTTCTGGCCACACTGCTTTTAATGCAGCCCAGGGTTCCACTGGCTCATGTTGAGGTTTTCATCAACCAGCACAGCCAAGTCCTTCTCTGCAGGGCTGCTGTCAGTCACCTCTCCAGCCAACCTGTAGGTGTGTCTGGCACTGCCACAATCCAGGTGCAGAAGCTGGCGCTTGGCCCTGCTGAATTTCATAAAGTTCATGCAGACCCACTTCTCAAGTTTGTCAAGGCCCCTCTGAACCCCTGGACGGCACAACCCTTCCCTCCAGCATGCTGACCACACCACGCTGGTGCCAGCTTAGCACTGTCATGCACACAAGCTTGGTGTCATCAGCAAACTTGCTGGAGGTGCTCTCAGTCCCGCTGTCCCTGTCACCAACACAGAAATTGAACCGTATCGGCCCCAGTACTGACCCCTGAGGGATGCCACTCGTCACTGGGCTCCACATGGACAATGAGGCATTGACCACAAATCCAGACAGTTCTTTTTCCACTGAGTGGTCCATCCATGAGACCCATGTCTCTCCAATTTGGAGACGAGGATGGCATGCAGGACAGTGTCACACCCTTTGCATGAATCTCTGTAGGTGATATCAGTTGCTCCGCTCCATCCACCAATGCTGTAGCCTCGTCAGAGAAG
Source organism: Irena cyanogastra (assembly GCA_013397155.1). Classification (NCBI taxonomy): domain Eukaryota; kingdom Metazoa; phylum Chordata; class Aves; order Passeriformes; family Irenidae; genus Irena; species Irena cyanogastra. The sequence continues at coordinate 257,851 of VWZV01011283.1, read as the reverse complement.
GTTGCCAATTTGTCAGGCATGATTTCCCCTTCATAAAGCAATACTGGCTCTCACCAATTACCTCTTTGTTCTCCGTGTGATTCAACATAGTTTCCAGGAGAATCTGCTCCATCTTTCCCTTTTGTTTATCTTTGCGCAGCACAGAGCGAAGGCTGGCAGTCTGTTTTAATGTTCAGTAGGCATAAGTCTTGTTCTGGCTTAATCATTGTAAGTAAGAGCTAAATCAGAGTTTTTAGCAACTTAGTTCCCTGGAACTTGAATATCTTTTTGTCTATCATCCTCCTCCTTAGTCATTATATGAAAGTATACTGTGCTATTTTTTATATGTTAGCCTCTCACAAAGGCTCTGAGAGAAAAAATAAGTTCTGTTGTTTCCTCCATGGAGAGGCATTGCAAAAGATTCCTGCAGCCCTGGGGTGCCATTATTACAAATTCAGAATTTCTGGTAGAAATTCAGCACTTTTGGTTTGATGAGTATAGAATGGACACTTGAATACAAACACTAAAAGTTCATAATTTGCATCTTGTGCTGATATAAAAACTGATAGAATTCATGGTCAAGACAGCCTAAAACTCAAACCCAGAATATAAAGCCTAATTTTCAATTACTATATGCTTTAAAAGTATTTAACATTTTAGAATAAAATCATCTTTTCTTACTTTCTTCCTGAGCCAAAGTTATCATGATGCCTCAAGTGAAACCACCTTTGCCAACCATCAGAATGAAAACAGGCAAAATTATCTTAACCTAATGCCTTTTGTCTTTTTTACTTACTTCTTGAAACAACTTGAGAGCTTCCAGAGTTTGCAGAAGTAATAGATTCTTTAAGTCTCTTCTCTGTACAGATTATAGTAGCTATTATACAATATCTATTCCCTTCGTTGAAGTGTCAGGGTTTGGTGGATGGCTCTAAGGGTGTGAAGCCACATTGTGATTATATATGAAAAAATGGGATCCCTAGTTCAGAATTATTTTTCCCTACTTTAGCTTATTTTTACAAAAACAAGGGAAAATGAGTGGAGTACTCTGATATGTGATACAACTGCAAATCTGTTTGCTCAGAGGTTGAGAACAAGATTTGCAGATGTAAATCTAATCTTGTTTATGAAAAATGAAAAAACCTTTTGTGTGCTTGAAGCCTATTAGTCCATAGTGCATAGATAGCAACATGAAAGAATTGGCAGTGCTTTTAAAAACACAGGCTTAACACCTGTTAACAATTATGTCAGCTCAGGTTAAAGATATGTAATTGTACAAATGAAAAGTGAATTCAGCTTGGCAATGCCTAATTAAAAGGAGTACAATTTTTAAATTCTCTGTAAGCAGTAACCTTCATGATCTCATCTTTTCCTCTTGTTTTCCAGAAATAGTATAATCACTGCCTACAATTTAAATACAATACCAAGATCTGATGTTTTAGACTACATAGGAGCACCCCTGAAATGATGGGGACATCATAATTCAGTAAGGTAAATAACATGTAGAAGAGGGGAACAGTATTTCTTATGTCCCGCTGCTTTTCTTACCTCAGAAGTATAAAGGATAGGCAACCTGGGTGTGTAATTCCTCGGATGGAAATGAATTCAGCCTGAGACAAGCTCTCTGAAGTTGTGGGACTGCCAGCAGAATGCAAAAAGCACCAGCACTTGCCTGCTGCTTAAACTCTACTTACCCTGCCAAATGTCTATGCCCCCCTGGGGCAATAAAGATTCTTACAAGCAACTCACAGCATCCATTGCCCTGTATGTTTGCTTTAGGATGTGTCACTGAAGAAAGCTATTCCCTCCTGTAGGACTATGGGGATTGTGCTCCTGTTCCTGGATCAAAAGAGCTGGGACTCATCTGGCCTGATCTTGCCAGTGACACCATTGACAGCTTGTTATTTGGGGGTGCATCCTGGAAGGGTGCTAATGGTTTCACTCAGAGTGACTCCTGAAGACTGCATGTCCTAAAGAGGGACTGTGGATTTCTGAAAATGCAAATGTTTAGTTGAATGATAGCAGCAGATCTCTTGAGACCTTGAGCTTTGACATGTCTTGTGGAAATCACATGTGGAGATTAATTATGCCGTTCTCTTTAAGGTGCAAAAGATATTAGTGCCAGTCACTCATCATCATGTCACACATCAGCTACAAATACAGGAACAAATTCAGCCATTCTAGAATTCTGCCTTTGGCATGCAAACGCAATTCTCTTGAACTGCATGGTTTTTCCTCCATATGCAGGAAAAAGCTTCTCAGAACTTGAAGTGGTATGAGAGTCACATACTCAGCATTTTCAGCAGGCCCTATGTTGGACTGCAGCACTTAGATGCTACAGCTTCTTTTGGAAATAGCAAGACTGATTAGCATTGTCAAAAAGTTAAAAGTTTGAAAGATTTTATAATGAAACCATTGGACCCAAATGATGACTTTTTAGTTCCATTTTCATTCCTCATCTCCAACGCCTTCATATTATTTCACATCAAAGGGAAATGTCTGACTTGTACACATGAGTGCAGTTTGGAAGTTGCAGAGAACAGCAAATTTTTCTCTGTTTAGATTCAGGGGAAGTGCTAGGGAAGCTGTTTTGCCACTGCCCTTAAAATGCTATGAATTAACCAAGGGATGTTACATAAGATATCTCTAGAAACAGGAAATATGTTCATTATTTATTGCTCAAATACTCTGTGGTTCTGGGACTATTATTTTGTACTTTTCTAAGTCCATAGCTCTGCCTTCTCAAAGGACACCTTGCTTCCAGGAGAGCAGGAAACAGTGCTGCTATTTCTGTCCTAGGTTACCATGCATATTAGCACCTCAAAAGAGTCTTCCCCTCAGTGGAGGATTTGATGTCTCAATTAATTGCATTTATGTAGTGCTGAATCCCTGTTTACCTATTGGGCTATCCCTCAGGCACTTCACTGTGCTGATCTCCCTGTTTCACAGGCAAGGGACCAGCTGGAGAATACTGTGGCTCTTACCTGATCTGGTTTCCTTTCTGGTTTGGGGGATTTGGGGCAGCAGGTCTCTCTGGCATATCACTGTGAATGAAGCACAGACCCAGACTACAGAACTTGGCTGTGCTTTTATAGTTCAGTTACCTGAAAGAGCTACCTCCATGCTGTTGTGGGGTTTTTTCAAAGGATTACAAATCCAAATGAAGAACATGTGAGTTTCATTTTACCCAAAGCAGGTGGGACTAAATATCATTTTAATTGGTCTGAACTTACTATTTTGGCCATGCTTTATTGAGGCAATGCAGTATTACTCTAGGAAGGGTGAAAATTGCATTATTTCGAAAAACATATCTTCAGTTAAATCATCATTTGACTTGGTCAGTATTGAAAACCTTGGAACAATCTGAATTCTATGTTTGGTTAACACCCCTGTTTTTAAGGGAAAAAGTAATTGTGCAATAATTAGAATGTTGCCCAGAGGAGTACTGACAGTTTTATTTCAACTTTAGTTGAAATAGAATTTATCTCTCTGTCCATGTTTTTGCATTCTGTTTCTGCTTGTATTCAGCTGCATTTAAAACCATATATCTGAGGAAAGTATTGGTTGCACCATGACACCATTTTATACATTTAAAGTATTTTGTCTTGGAATCTTCATCCATTTTAGAAAACTGCTTAAATAAGAAACAGTTTTCATATGCTGAAAATAAACTTAAAACTATGTAATATCTTGAATTATGTGTTTTTTCTGGTAAATTGATTTACTAACTATTTCAGATTCTCTAAACTTCATATCAGAAACAAATGTCAAATTATTCAAATCTCCATTATTCAGGCAAATGTAATGGAGAGATAAATGCAACTCAGAGCAAATTTGTTCTACAAGTAACTATCAAAACACTTGGTTATATCTGAAAATACTTTGCTGAGTTTATTATACGGTTTCCATAAAAGGTGATCCCTTACCACAGTGATGTCAAAGCAAAACTGACGTTGATTTGCTTTGTATTATAATTTTGAGCCATTGCTTGATGAGGGCTAATCTGTTTACTATAATGTCTTAGGTAGCATATTATCTAGTTAGAATCACATATTTCTTTTGGAATACAGAACTAAAGTAGTGTTGGCAACCAGCCTTAATTTCTCCTTACGAATAAACTCTAATGCTGCAAATGAACAACACACACACACACACGCACGCAAGAGGTGATTTTTGATTATAAGTAATCTGCCAGATTCCATTAATGAGAAGTGTGGGGGTTTCTTAGCATCAGTTCCTTATGCTTTTTTTAGTTCTTGGATTTCAGAGGTTTCAATTTTTCTTGAAGATGAAAAATTAAACCAAAACTCATCTCATTAAAAGAATTCAAATGTGTAGATACTTTCAGTGTAAATCATTGAATTTTGTTTACTTTTTGACTGCTTATTCAGGTCTTTTTTCAGCTATACAAATATTATCCTAAGCTGCCAAAAGCGCCAAACATTATTAGCAATGTGGCAAAACCTGCTCAAATGTATAATCTTGTATTAATATTACATGTTATAATATATACGTATAATATATATTATATATACATATATGTATAATGTATGTAATACATATTATACATATATCTTATAATATGTAATATTAATAAAAGATTAATGTTCTAAATGTAAACAAAATGTTCTCTTTAATTTCTAATGAAGACACACAGATATACAAGGGCATAGATTAGACTCAGTCACTTTACCTGTTTTGGAAAGACTTTTTAAAGACAAGGTAATGGAAGAAGGTGAAGAGTGTTTGGCTGAGCTGTAAATTTCTCATAACTTGGCAAAGAGACTGTGATAAAGATCCCTTGGTAGTAGCCTGTATCCGTGCCAGATTTAGTGGAGCAAAAACTTAAAACCATTAGAGAGATTAGAATTTTAGTGAAACAAAATATTCAGGAAGTAATTATTTCTTTCTGATAAGGATTCCTTTCTTGTAATATGTCAATCCTCCTTTTTTTCTTGTAAAGAATGTTTTATCAGAAGCAGGAAATACAAGGAGAAATGTAGATTTCCCCCCCCTCCACTGTCTCTGCCATATCAACGGAAGAACTTACCATTTCTAAAGTCAGGAGAGCTAGTTTGACACAGAGTGCTGTGACAGAGCTGGTATGGCCAAAATTCATTGAGCATTTTTGCAAGAGTGGAATATACAAGTCTTCTGATGCATTTGGGAAATTTCAATGTGTTTAGAAAGTAATGTGAAAAACTCTGCCCTTATATTTCTTATTTCTCTGTGTTACTCAGTGTCACCTGCCCTATAATATAACATTCAACATCCCTTAATGTCATTTATATTGCAAGTTAGCCTATGGGAGTTTAAACTCCCATAACATGTATTTTTCATATAGCCACCAGAACTTTCCATGACAGTAGGAACTCACCGTCATAATATCAGACTTCAATTTGCAGCAGCAAAGAGCCTTTTTATCTGTCTTGTCTTGTTAATTCTTAAAATACATTTAACTGTGAAGGAGAAAGCAGCAGCTTGAAAAATAAAGAATGCAATTTTGGTTTTGCTGGATATTTGTTGCTGACCTCAGAAGAGAGTCCAATTTTTCAACTAAGCAATGTATCTCACTGTAATGTTATAAAATGAGATGAAGGACAGTCTTTGCTATCAGTGTACAGGTCACAACAGCACCTTGCACTTAATTCAACTGTAGAATAAGATGAAAACCATCACTAAAACAAATGATGGACCGTGGAGAATGAACAGTGCCAAAAAGGCAAGAAGTTATCCTGAGCATGAGACAATAAAACATGGAGCACTCACAAGATACTAGCTTGGATTTCACAGATGAAATGATACAAAAGGTCTTCCAGTAGATTTAGCTCTTTTAATAAAACATGTAGGATCAGATCCTCTGGCATCTAGCTATACTTCAGCTTCCTGATTTTTGTATATTGATGAAAAGAAGGAAATTAACAGGATGTAGACTCTACTGTAGGAACAGGAGTGACAGTTCTGGCCACACACAGCTACAATTTGTGATTTGTGTTTCGTTTGTAGACTCAAAAGAAGGGGTTTATATATTTCTTATGACAAACTAAAAATTAAGCCATTAATAATTTGTCAGTTGAAATTTTGCCAATATCTGCAGTGCTGACAACATACTTTAAATCAGGTTCTCCTCTTTGTACTGCATTTACTATTTGGTTAGCTTTTCATAAAAATTAGAAAATGAAATATTTGTGTTTCCTTTCTAATTTTTCCTTGGAGACTTTCTGTCAAGAAAATATTTCCATATAAGTAATAAGAGATGGCTATTCCAAGTTACACAGTTCAGTAATATGGAAATCTTCTATTCCAGATATTAATGACTGATATTCTCATTTTAGCATGTTGACTGCACCCAGACATATCACTTTCAAATTATTAGACAGTTTCCAGGCATCTCATAATATTTAGTTGCTTTTTTTCTCCATATACTATTAATATATTCTTACAGTATCTTTCAATCTTTCATCTGTACAAGTGGCTATTTGGTGGTTTGGTTTTTTCAAATGCAACTACTAGAAAAATACATACAGAGCCTAGGTGTCCGACTGATGTGTGTTTTGAAGAGTGTAAATATAAATTAATATTTTTAAAATTAAAAAGAAGCAAAATTATGGTAATATGCAAGTCATTTTAAGAAGCCTCTGAAATTTCCATTCTGATCAAACTTTTCTATAAAAGTATGTTAAAAGGATTATAAATTACTCAGGTCAAAATCAGGAAGGACAGTGTGGCAGAACTTTAACTGGTGCAAATAATTTGCTAATGGAAGTATGTCAGTGAAAAATACATGAAGATCTAATTCCATTTCTACTGAATGTATCAATAAAGAAATAATTCTGAAATTACTTCATTTTTTCAAGCTACTTATTACTGAGAGATGAAGAAAGCAAGTACTTTTTTTTTTGTGTAAAAGCACCTCCAAGTTCCTCATCAAGTCTGTCACTTTCAAGATGTAGAAGAATTCTCTCCCCTTTCAAAAAGAAATTTGATAGTTAGAATATCTAGTTACATAGGCCATGAATTCCAAAGCAGAATTACTGAATAAAGTCCAATGCATAGTGTAAGGGTAGTCTAGTATAATGTTTCAAGTTGGATTCACATTTGTTTGAAATCTGGCAATGTTAAACCCAAGCATGAGTCCAGGCAGAGCTGGCGTGGAGATACTTCTCTTCCAATCTGCCTTGTCCAAGCAGAACAGGCTACAGGGCCCAACCAACAGGCAGGTACTCTTTACAGGGAGAGGAACCATCAAATCAATGTAGCTTGCACTCTTTGGAGAATAAACATCTCAGAGGGAAGCAACAGGTTACAAATAGCTTTTTCCAAAGTATTTGACGCTGAATTTTCTTTTCGTTTTCTTGTCTTATTTGGTCCAAATGGTCCAAATTGTGTAGTCTTGTGGCTTTACAGTGCTCTGTAAGTGAGAAGAATGCAGTCCTTTCCAGCTGGTGCCAGTATATGCAGTTTCATTGGTGGTGTTTGTGGGTTTTTTTCCAGTTTTGTTTGCCACTTACTTTTTTATTGTTCTGAATAAATATGCAAAGCATGTTGCACACTGGATTCTTGTAGTATAACTTAATCAGCATTGTAGGAAATGTGTTTCTACTTGCCACAATTCATCGCTTATTTTTCTAAAAGCATTCTATTTTGTTGTCACTTTCACCTCTGTGGACTTCTGAAACAAATGTTTAAACTGAATAACATTGCATTTGTTATGCATGAAAATAATAAGCATTTATGAGGAAGGGTAATACATCTTCCAGCTTTTAAGTTGGTCACAAACCTGTGTGTTATCAGAGGTATTTCTTGTTCAAATTTTTCAATGCCTCTCCATAAATCAATACCCAAGTTTGAGAGATCTGGGAATACCATACAAAATAAATAGTTCCATCTAAAATGAGTCTTCATTTGTCTCGTGTGTTATTTTGGTATTCCAGTTCAGTTTATTTGCTGACATCTTTTTCTTGGAAACTGACTCTCAATATATCCCACACATATGTGCTGAGCTGTTATAAAAGAGACAAAAGACAGTCAGATCTCTGACTTACTGTGTTTCAGGAGAGGATTTTTTGAGGGTAAGAGGGTAGATTTTCTGAAAAATTTCCCTCCAGTTCAGAGTATTTCTCAGGGTAGACTGCAAGATTTTCAGGCATAAAAATATTTTTCCAAGCACTGAAGATCCCTAATACGAATATAAAAAAACTAATTAGTTTTTGCTGTAGACCAAATTGCTTTTCAATCCTTGTAAAAATATAGTGTAAAAAAAAGTAAAAATGGTACTGAATTAGTAGTTACTGGATGTGCAGTCTCTGATTTTCATTACTTTATACTGAAATTCTACTGAAATTAATAGAATAAATAACTATTATCTTGCCATAGAAGACCTTGCAGAACAGTTAGGATTCAAGGGAAATAGGTTAGTTATGAAATATCAATATTTTCAATGGAAAGTAGGTAGCTATTGAAATTCCTTTGAGTCTGAATTCCATAGCTACTCAAAGCTTTGGTTATCTGTCAGATTCTTCTAATTTAAACAGATATAGATAAGACATAAAAATTATTTTGTTTGATTTCTATTGGATGACTGAATCCAAAGCATTTAAAAAAGCTCACCAAATTCAAACAATTATAGGTGACCTCATTCAAGAATAAATAGGACAATTTATGTAATGTTCATGTAAGGTAGGAGAAAGGGTGCAGAGGTGAGCTATTCCACATTACATACATAGATGTATTTAATTTATACTTCTTATTTAGTGAATTAAAGGGTATGAGAGCTGAGTGAGCTCCCAGAAGTGCGTTACACAACATTTCAAGTAACAAAATTTTAAAATTTTTAAATGTTCTTATGTTAAAAAACTGTATTTCAGCGGAGGCAGCAAGCTGATGCTTGAAGAATAGCAGCTGTAGTTTGTTTATTTGGGGGAAATGGAGCAAATGCCTTCATACCTTTTAGAGAAGCACCCAGAATATGAATGGGCACCATCCCAACCAAAACATCTTTCTACAAAACTATTGACTGAAAGAAAGAATGAATTGACACTGCAAGTACTATGTGTCACCTTTCAGTGAGTTAAAGAAATGGAGACAGATGAAAAAAAAAAGGGCCATCACAGTTCACAGGATTCACAGGAATCACAGTTTTTTCTTTAACTCATCGTAGGCCAATAAAACAACAGGTTCTATCCTGTTTTTCTAATGTGTAAACTAGAAAATTTTCACAGCATTCATGGAGTCATCTGGAAGATCAGACCGAGTGCTTGGGTTAACACAATGTATTTTCTAACTATGGCAGCAAAGGGGTGAATTGCTGTCATTTGGGAATGTCATGATGACCCACAGATCCCTTCCTACTATTTGAACATGAAGTGGAAGATAGCTTGCCTAGTGAGAGTGGCACCTTGTTTTATCAACACATGTCAATTCCCAAAAAAGCTTGCTGGAAAAGAGGAGTTTGCATGGGTTGAAAATTCAGGCCACATCAAAAAAAGCTTTATTGCTAGAAGAATAGTAAACACAGATATCAACAGGATGCTTTGCCACATGTTTTTACTGCAATTAAGGTGCAACTTGAGTTTTATTTAGTTTAGGTACTGAAATCTGGTTTACATACTAACTACAATATAAAATGGTAGCACAGATTTGAGCCTAAGCTTGCTATCTGTATTTCCCTGAGCTCCCAAGTGGGTTCTGTAACCTGAGTTCACTGAGGGCCCAGCCACATCTCTTACCTGTAAAGCTGGAATGGATATTTCCAAGCAGAATGTCATCTTTCCTCTTGCTACAGGGGCTGACTTTTTTAAGGAAAGAAACGCAGAAAGAAGAGATGTTGAACAATCTTATTCCATTTGATTTCCAATATGTACAATTCCTGCAAGTATAAACCTGAAAAGAGATTAAGTATCACAGTTTAGGGCTTATGTTCTCATAAACTGCTACTAAGGAATCTCAAAACTCCCAGAATGATTCAGACTCTGTCTCTACCTTGATGACTTCCAATCTGAAAAGGCTTATTCAATTCCTATTTTTTAAGGCCATAATTTTCCATGTGTACTCAGAGAAATTATCATGACTATCTGAACTTTCTAATCACTGTGGGTAATTTTGTCTTTAGGAAGCTCTCACCTGAGACAGCTGAATTACTTTTCTTCTCTGCAGAAACTCACTGTGTACATGATATCTGTAGCAGTGATCCAAAAGAGCCTGGGAAGAAAACAGTACAGATCTCATGGGGTCTGAGCAGCTGCTGACCAATGAAGATTGCACCCAAGCACTGGAGCAGATGTGCTTTTTTACATGCTTTTTATGCAAAATTGTGAATGTAGCCTAAAGCGTGGCTTCATTATTACGTGACCTAATGATGCTGCTTCAGAAAACAGTGATGACAGACAGGCTTCCCTGCACTTTCCTGTGTTCCAGTCCCAGCACTGGAGGCCAGAGAGCTGATCTCTATAAAACAACATATACTTTGTTTTCTACTTTTTCAATAAGTGTGCTTAGCTGAGTTTGTTCTCTGGTTTGTCTCACTCTATGACCCAGTGGGTTCTGGCACCATGACAAGGGAGGGGATGTGTGGTGAGCTAGGAGATATCAAAAAATAATAAAACAATGCTCTGTGTTCTCAATGATTTGTATTAGTTATCCTCATTTCACAGAATCACAGAATCACAAGGCTGGAAGAGACCTTCAAGATCATCGAGTCCAACCCATGCCCTAAGATCTTGACTAAACCATGGCACCAAGTGCCACATCCAGTCTATTTTTAAACACATCAAGGGATGGTGACTCCACCACCTCCCCGGGCAGGCCATTCCAGTACTTTATCACTCTTTCCGTGAAAAACTTTTTCCTAATGTCTAACCTATATTTCCCTTGATGCAGCTTGAGACTGTGACCTCTGGTTCTGTCAGTTGCTGTCTGGAGAAAGAGACCAACCCCCACCTGACTACAGCTACCTTTCAGGAAGTTGTAGAGAGTGATAAGGTCACCTCTGAGTCTGCTTTTCTCCAGGCTAAACAAGCCCAGCTCCCTCAGTTGTTCCTCATAGGGCTTGTGTTCCAAGCCCCTCACCAGCCTTGTTGCCCTCCTCTGGATGCAAACCAAAACTCCCCTAGATTTTTACTTTAAAACTTTTAATCCTTTTTCCTCACAACGGCCAGACCCTCCTCAGGATTCACTAGGATGAGGTGTAGTCTTAGCCCAGACACCTTTTGATACTCAGGAATCAACACAACACATGTAAACTAACAACTGAGCTCCCTCAGAGGAGACAAGGAGAGCCTGAAAGCCTCCATCCATGCATCCTGTGGGGTGAAGGAGCAAGGAGCTGTCACTGCTGTTACTACTGTCACTACTGTCTTGTATGGGAGGGGTGATTGGGGCTGGTGCCTTGTTTCCTGCAAGCATATGGTCTGGCATGGAGTGGGAAAGTGTGACAGAAAACACTTCTAGTCCTGTGAAGGCGATGTGTGAGCAAACTACATTTGGGAATCACTGTCTGGTCATGCTTTCGCATTTGGCACCCGTCCTGCTTGAGGCAGTCCCCACGCAGCAGCCAGCTGTGTTTGTAGCACCGTGCCACCACGGTGCCCTGCTCGTGGGATCCTCCCTAAAACAAACAGCTCTGCCAACACAGAGCAGGGACAGGCAGCATGGCGAGAGTGAGCTGGTGAGAGCAGAGTGTCAGGGAGAGTAAAAGAGCTCCCTAGGCCAGTGATGTCTATTGAAATATCAGCCAGGTTGTGATTTTAGAGATTAGTTTGATGCTACAGAGATATGAAACTGTGAGCAGCTGCCATGAACAGGGCAGTCACATTTCTGTCCCTGCCAGGGGTTTCTGCCATGCATTTCCCAGCAGCAGTGGGGCAGCCAGCCTGGGGAGAGCTGACTGGGACCAGGAGCAGCAGGAAGCTAATCCAGCCAAAAAACTAGGCTAAGCTTTCAACTGAGATAGACCTCAGCTACCTGATGTAACTCATATAGCACTATACCAACTCACAGCAGAAAGAAATCATTCAGAACAAGAAGTGGAATACTAATTTCATCTTCATCAGTAGATCTTTACGTGCATTTTGAAGTAACATCCTTAAGGTGAAGGATCCTGAAGAGCCACTCTTAAGATCTGGAAGCTGTCGAAATCAGAGAACTCGTTCCCAGCCATGTTCCTTCTCCTTCCATTCTGCTGACCTGCTTCCTAAGCTTTCTCCAGCCTCCTGACCTGGTAGAAAATGAACCATGGTGGGAAAGGTTGTTTGAAATTCTCAGCCAGAGCAGCATCTATTCAAGGAGTGGGCAGCTTGAGTAGAAATGCAAATCCCAACTCTATATGAGATGACTGTGGTCTTAAAGGCCTAACTATGTTTATGAACTTGAAATAATTAAGAAATAGGTAAGAAAGAGAGCAGGTAAAATAATGGAAAATGATACCATAAAAAGTTTTCTTCTGTGATTTAGAGCAGTGGGCTCCTAAGCAGAGATATGTAGGAAAGCTGACAGAGAAGGCAAAATCTCTCTTTAAGAAGGCTCCTGCATGAATAACAGTAGCACAATAAAAAGAAAAAAAAAAAAAAGAAAACCACAACCAAATAATAAAAAGGTGTTAGATAGAAGGAATGGTGAAATATGATGCACAATCAAAGTCTATGTGGTTCCTTGCAATAAATGTGTCAGTTTATCACAAAAGGTCAACTTTAATCTGGATCCCGAAATTAATGCCATTTTTAATATATTTTCATTTAATTGTGTCCATGAAAAAATAGTAAAGTAGTTGTGATTACAGGTCAACAGTACAGAAAGCTCTGTGAAATACATCTTCAGCTCATCTCAGAACTGCAGACAGTCCTTTTTCCTTGTGTTTTTGAGGTGTTTTAGTAAGGAATTCAGAACCCTAATAGCAGGTTTGGATGATTGGTGCTGACAGCAAAACTGAGTGAAGGCATTGCTAAAGGAGCTGAAAATGAAAACTATAATTAAATGCACAAGAGGAAAGGTTATAACTTAGAAAGAAGAAGTCTTCTCCATCTTCCATATTATTCCTATTTCAGGTAATGAAATGTTATTTCCTCATGGGTATGCTTTAAACAACTGAGTTGCTCTTTGCATGGCTATTAGGGAGAACTAGAACACAATGACAAGAGTCTGTGCACATGAGGAAATACCATTTTCAGTGAAACTTACCCAAGAAGGATAAAGCACAATTTCTTGTTGACGTAGATAATGTGCACTCCTGAGTAGTTACATTAACAGCCTCTCCAGAGATGGTTAAGCAGGAAATGGGGATTTCCCATGTTCTGTAGGAGTGACCTAGACTATATTGATGCCTTTTTTCCCCCCCTACTATTAGCATATTTTCTTTTCACTTTTTAAAGCCACGATTTCAGCCTGATTTTTAATAGGAAAAATTTTAACATTTCATTGAACCATATACTGTCTTTAAATTTTTTTTGTATAACTGGTATGATGCTACAGCCTTTTAAATTGCGATAATATCGTATTACATTAACTACAGAGAGCTTCTCAATTAGATATTTCAGTTTACAGTATTTTATGTTACCTCTTAAATAAACATGAGGTCTTCTGTTACCAGAATGTTGAACTGTGGCACAGTTCTGAGATAAGAGTGAGCAAAGGAGGGCTGTAATTACAGCAATTATGGAAAAGTAATTTACTAGTTGTGTAAACTGAACAGCTTTGAAAGAGAGTGGATCGACCATAAAAAGAAATTCAATATTGAAAATAAATATTTTGGGATCTCTGAAATGGTTGTAATGTGGATAAGCAAACTGTAAACATTTTGTCTAAAGTGATATATTTTCATTTTAAAGGCCTTTAGAAATATAACTTTGTGTTTTTATAAAAAGACTTAAAAACGTCAGAATTATGTGTAGATACGCAGATCCGTCATTTCCCATCTGGTATATACTCAGAGCTTACTAAAGAAACAAATAAATACAGCTGAATTGACATGTCTTTGGGGAAAAAGAATGAAACCCAAACTTTTACATTTTGAAACAGGTAAAATGATCATTCATTTAAAAGTTTAATGTCAAAGGATGCAGTAATGGAGTTATCTAGAGAGAAATTTGATCAAAAATGTCTCCCAAAATGTAGATGGTTCACAAGCCAAATTGACATGTAAACAGTAATGTTTTAGCCCAAGAATATTCATACTTAGTTTTTCAATGCTTGGTCAAGAGAATAGCTTTGTCAGCTGTTTCTGAAGACTCCACAAAATGGGGTTAAGGAAAGCAAGACCATGTATCCCATATGAAATTCCTAAAGAGTTCTGCCCCTTCACCAAATGTCTTACTCAAATTTTAAGGAGTATACAAATAGAAGGATGAAAACAATACCTGAAATTTTTTATCATCAAGCCCATTTTTGCAGTGGCAAAAGCTAGGGCCATGCTATGGGTAGCTGTGCTCTGCAGCACACCTCTGTGTACTCTGCCTCCTACTAAGGTGCCAGAATGCATCTTTGTGCCTTCATCCTTCCTAAGAAAGTCAGAAGTTAGGGAGAAGATCTTTATATCTCCAGTCCATCCCAGATGGAGATGTTTCATAGACTGCCTGCATCCCCACGGCCTCAGGGACTCTCCAGCATCTCATGTGTAAGCGACATACTTGCAGTTAAAACGGCAGCATTTAGATCTCGCTCGCCTGTCAAGACAGAGCAGCTCAAAACCTAATGTAATTGATTGGATAATAACAGCAATATTTCTTTGATCTGATTCCTGAGAATGGATGTTCTGACTATCAGTTATTACCTGCACTTTGTGATTTTACATTCACATTTGTCTCTGAATAATAGCATCCGTTACAAGCACTGACCATATTCTGCAGTCAAATTAAGCCACATGGCAATTGTATGTTCCATTACTTTGTAGTAAGTCACAGCATTTAATTGCATTTTCACAATACTGAGTCATTACAAGCAAGTCAGAAGCAAATAACAAGGCCTGGATAAGTATTTATAGTCATTCAAGCTTTGAGGATTGTTACATGAGAAACTGTCACTTATGCTTTGCAGGGAGAAAGTTAAGACTTCTTTCTATGAGTTAAATGCTTGAAAACTAAAGGGCTGGGCCAAAACCATTATAGAAAATAAACTGCTTCTGTAACAACCCTGCTGCTGCAAATACTTCTTTTTATATGAAGCATTCGACTTAAATGGATGGCAGTTACTCTCGACAGTATGAAAGAAGGTACCCTAAAACATTTTAAAAAGCTCTTGTATTCCACCTTTAAAGCTTTGGTGTATTAACTTGGCAGAAAATGGCTTATAAGAAAACCTTACCTATATGAATGACAAAGCTGAAGAGGTCTGTATGCTGGGGAAAGAATACATCACTTTGTCAGAGGGAAAGAACACAGGTACCAGCTGGGGCTCGTAAAATAAAGACAGAGGATGCAAAAGGATAAAATACCATAACCATTGGTCTTTTATTTTGTAACATGTCCAGAAATTTTCACTCCTGTTTAGAACACATGCTTTTTCATATAGCGAAGCTGTGAAAAAAAGGAAAATAAGCCAAAAGGTATAAAGAAGTAAAAAGAAGTAAATATACCTAAACAAATAAGTATATTTGTACCTTGCTAAAAATTCTCATCCAATACATCTGATTTCTTAATTGCTTCTTTCTGTAGCAATAGGTGTGGAAATACCAAGCAAGGCTCTGCAGAAATCTAGCAGATATTTTTATGCAGTACTGAGAGATCCTGCTTAATGAGATCTGCAATATATATATCTGTTGCTGGTTTAACTGGAGTTAAATTCTATACCATAGAAGGAAAAATGCAGTATCAAATGTATAGGATGACTCAAAGCATTTATGATTATCTCAGAATAGAAATTCTTGTGTTGTCTTTAATGTATATGTCTTAGTTTATTTGCTTTGAACTAACTTCCTTCAAATAAAAAACTACTCTACTACAAGAATAGTTTTCTAATTAAACTTAAATAAAAATATGCATCAGGAAGATGAGCTCAGCTCCTTAGTAGAAATAATCTTAAGCATTTATGAAAACACATAAGCATAATAAAATCTCCTTTCATATCCCAAAATTTTATTATGTTCAGAATACCCTCCCAAAGTACTGTTTACTTAGGGAGTAAGTAAATATTTGAAATTTTCCAGATGTCTGGGGCTCAACAGGCCAAAGGTATCCATAATAAAGAAGAATTTGAATTTCTCTTGAAGAACTGAAAAACAATCCCATTGTTGGCAGCCTCTTCTGATGTTTAACAAGTTTGTTATTAATAGGTTGCTGTGATGGAAGCAAGTGAAAAGGATTGCTATGTGTTGCTTTTGTAGACAATGTTTTTGCATAAAATTCTGATGCATTTTAAGTCAACTGAAAAATAGGACACAAGTTCTTGCAGTGGAGAATTAGAAGATATTTTCATTTTCTGTTTCTTCTTTGAGCAGGAGATTTATTCTGTAAAATCTTATTAGAAGAACCACTAAAATAAAGATAATTTTCATGTTTAATTTGCTGTAGATAGCACAAACAGTAATATGCCTTTGTATCATTTTGCATTCAACTTTTTCCAAAACATTTATTTTCTTAACAATGCTGAAGTGTGTGTACCAAAAATTGCAGGAAGCTGTTGTAAGGTTAGTTTGAGGGTGACTAAACAAACATTCATTTGTTGGATAAATTATAAGGAATAAATTGAGTCAGGTTATTAAGAGACATATAAAGGTAAAAAAATTCTGATGAGGTTTAGTGAAGTATAAAGTTGATGAGATGGAAAAATGCAGAATGCTCTGGTAAATGCTAGCAGGAAGGGATGAGGACAGACTGTGAATGTTAGTGTGAAGTGAAAGAAATACAGTCGGATTTGGATAATAGGAGAAAAACAAGTCAAAAGCAAACATTTTAGCTTAGTGTTGAATAATTTGTCACTATGACGAACAAATCTTTAAAAGATTAGCTGTGACTGTGAAGGTCACAGTTCATCTGGGATAAAGGAACTCACTGCTTTGTCTGGAATTAACTCTGATTATTTCCATCTTTTGTAGTCTGGACAGGTTACTTCTGCTCCTTCTCCCAGACAGATTTTTTTAAGAGCCAAAAGTCTGCTGCTTTCTTTTCATGTAGTCAGGAGTACCAAATGACAACCTCCCAGCAGCCTGGGAGGCAGCTCAGAGCTCTGCATGGCTCTGAGGGTGAGGAGGGGCAATGCTGCAAGCCCAGGTTGCCTCCCATGCCAGACTGGCAAGTAAATCACACACCTGCAGATGGAAAGGATTTCCAGCAATATAGACCATACAGGGTCAGACATGTGAAAAACTCAAAATGTGAATGAAATTAAGGCTGTTACAGAATTTCTGGTTGACTTAAGTAAAAAAAGTCCATCTGTATACTGAAAAGACAATCAGATTCAGTAACGTGAGGGGGATGATACCCAGGTGATGCAGTAAAGAGGCAAATTAGAGGTAGAATAGTATTTCTAAACTATTTATACAGTAAATGTGTGGGGGAAAGATTGTGCTTTCTAATGCAATTATGAGTTATCTTCCCTGACATCGAATTATCTGCTCGTGGAATAAAATTTTTACCAAAAAAATGAATAATAAGAACATCAGCATTTACCATATGATTAAAGCACTCCAGAGGCATTTAAACAATCAGACAAAAGCCTTTCTTTCTATAGAGTCAAGGTATAAGATCTGAATGTAGGAAACTCACAATGGTTGAAAAGTGATTTCTTATACATTTCAGACTTGGTCAAGTTCATAAGAGTCACAAGCAGTTTCCTCAAGGGCTTATTCTCTCTAATGGAATTTTACTGAAGATTGATTACACTGCCTTAATAATTAGAAGGTCTTAATAAGCGGTTTACCTTTGATAAATAGAATTGTTAGAAACTACCATACTCTTGTAGTAAGCTAATAAGGTTGAAGTGTCAAGTTTTAGAATGCATTTTAATCTTGGTGTTACATGGTAATTAAAGGTGATTAATAATCCAGAAATAATCACCAGCGAAAACTCCAATCCCTTTTCCTTGTTTAAGAAATTCTTTACAGAGGGTAGATGAGGAAAAGATATTTTCCCTCATTTTTAATCAGCCACTGGGAGGGGGGAAATGAGAAATAAGACCATGACCAAGGGCTCAACACAGAAAGCTCTCTGGAGGAGCAGGGAGTTCAGGGAGACCCAGAGGCAGCAGGGCCGTGGGCTGAGTCCACACACTCCCACATTTCAGAGCTGTGGTGGCATGAACCACCTCCACTTCTACAAAGTAGCTGAGCTGCTGCCAGGATGAAAAACCATACCTGATGTGCAGACTGTGCCACAGACTCTCAGCTTCTTCTTAAGGTGATATATCTGCCTTTCTAATTTTAAAGAAGTAGAAGGAAATGTTCATCATCCTGTAGCTGTGTGAAATAAAAGTAGTCCCCTTCCTCACAGCCACACCAGCTCTCTTGTGCAGTTCATAAAGCGGGTAGTAACCTTTTGCAGTAATACAATATGTCTTAAATATTGAGTGAAAGAAGAATCCATTGCAGGGTAATTAAATATGCTAATTCCCCTTGGTGTCCCAAAGGGATTGATTATGACTCTTAAGTGGGCAAATTTCATTTGCTTTATTTAAAAGCAGATGCAGTATAATCAATGCTAAATTTCCTGATTAACCATAAAAGCCCTGTATGAATAAGTGATCCTTGGCATTTTAATAGGTTTTGATATAGCTACAGTGTGTAAGCAGGGTTTATTAATACCATAGGACTGGAAGCATGGTGTGATATGGGTAGAAATGGTTCCTGTTTTGTAAAAATGTTAATATCCTGCGTAGATGACCTTGCACCTCCTTTCACATATATTTTAGCTCAAGGCAGCAAGTGAAATTTAAAACCTAACTGCAAATAACAGTGTGGCAGAAAAAGTAATTCTGATTTGTGAGGAATCAAAGTAGGATTTTATGTCATTATGAACATGAATATATAATTACATGTCTTAAAAGCTAAACTGTGCAACAAAGATAAGGTAGGAAACATAAAAAGAAGTAAGACAGCATTATAGTTTCACTAAGTGTGTGCACTAAATATGTGCATAGCACAACCCAGGCAAAGAGTTCCCTAAATCTTTGGGATTTGTGGGCAAGCAAGGCAACTCACTTTGCAGGTGGACGGTCACATAAAAGCAGTTTCAATAACAACATTTTATTTTAAAAGCTTGCTAAATTTTTTTTCTTTAACGTTACTGAGATATACTCCAGGTGGCATGACTGAAATATAGCAGCGCACGTTGCTGTAAAAGTTGTTTTGCCACTTGTTTGGGATGACCTACATAACTCACAAGTGACGTAGTGGCAATAAAACCTTTATGGCTCTCTGCACCATTACTGATTCCAGCCGTGTGTTGATACTTGCACTTGTGTGCACTGTAAAGCACAGGCCCTGCGTAACCTTAATGAGGCAAATGTCAGTGGAACTTAACAATGGCCACAAACTTTACCAACATAAAATCTGCAAACTTCTGTTCCACGGTGTAAAGTCAGCTGGAGGAAGAGCTGAGTACAAATAGATGAGATCAGTCTGGCCTTTGCATGGATTGAAATATTTAGGTAGGCTGTCTTAACAAGCATTTTATCTGCTCTTGCTTCTCCTACAAAACCTTATGGCGTTGCAGATAGATTATGTATTTTAAAATAAAATATTTCAAATGTTAGCAGTCCTGTTTCCATTCTCACAGCAAAACTGATCCCAGGAAGATGCAGCATTAGAAGTGATGACTTAAAGCTTGGCTTATTGAAATACTTGAGCAAGGATCTTGAATTCTCCGTCTTCGCCACAGAAGTGACTGCAGGAAAAAACTTGCTTTCCCTACAAAGTGAATCTGTGGTGTGGCAGAACACATGCAGCCCCATCTTGTCCATCATAGCACTCCACAGCCTCATTTACCACTAGACACATTTGAGAATTGGATTGAATTATTTTTATTGTTTTTGTAATCAACTCAAGTGTTTTCTGGGAAGATGCAACTTTGCTTTAAACTTCACCAGTGTGTGTTCTCTCAGGAGCACTACAGCAGATATGAGAGACTGAAGTCCATCATTTGTAGAGACACTTAATAACATGGTGGTTTTGTTCTTTTTCTTTCTTGGTGAAAAGTGACATGAAGTTTCAGGACTAACCGAACATGGAGTGATGAAAGTTTTGAAACCATTAAATTTTACACATGATGAGGAATTGATTTACTATGCATTTCTAGTTACCTCTCCTCAAATTGTCTTAGGACAAACTGATAAGTAAGGGTAGAGTTTTCACAATGAGGGGTTTCCTTGCCAGTAGCATGATGATCATGATGATGAATTTCCTTCTAAGTGGATGAATCTTTAATTAAAAGCCAATACGTGAAGAAAATAACCATTTCTGGAGCACTTAAAATGGCTTGTTTAAATATTTGTGTGTTTATACCATAAAGCACCTTAGCTAGTGCTGTCACTTGTTACTCAGTACATACTTAATGAGACAGGCGATCAGAGGAATAGAGCACCAGCAATATGTTTCATCAAGGTTATCAAGAAAAGTTGAGGAAAAGAAACCTGACTAAATTAACTGTGCATCTGTTAACACACTGCAGTTCCAAAGACTCTATGCCTTTTTTCTTGTACAAATATTGGTAGAAGAGCATTTATCATTACTAAAGGGAAAACAGACACAGCTGATTTGGAAACCTGGAGAGCAACAGTGACCTAGACTATAAGTAGAGTCTTGCTTTGGCCTTTCAACATTTTTTATTTAAGTATGTGGTTACATTAGGTATCCTTGCTGTCCTACTAGCTCAGTCTTAGTTATTTGGACCATTAGATTTCAAGGCCAGCATGTAATCTAAGTAGAATGTGCCCAGCCATGCCACGAACTCATTTATTTCTTCTTCTGCTAGCATGCGTATGCAGTAGTAGTCAGAATCATGTTTTTCAAGAAAATTATAACAGTAAGGAACTGATAAAGTCAGTCTTCGAGCTTTATGAGTTTGTGCATACCCATATTGCATCTTTGGACTGTGGCGTATCTCATGTTCAGTGGGATGTCACACAAATAGGTTTAATGGAAAATAATACCTTAGCAGAAGTAAAGAATTGCTGTATTTCCAAATTGTAGTTGAATCAGAAATAATAGTGGAATGATTAAGTGAATGCCTTAATCTTAGGCACAGTGCTTTTCTTTTCAGAAAAATTATGCAAATACTTTTCATAAAATGGATGCTTGCATGCCTCCTCTTCCCCATTTACTACTGGATATCATTTCTTTCAAGGTTAGGGAGTGTAGTGGGTTTACCTCGTCCAGCAGCCAGACCCTCAATCAGACTCTTTCTCACTCCCTCTCCTTTTCAAGACTGAAGAAATGTGAGGCAAAAGTTCATGGGTCAAGATAAAGATGGGGATATTGCTTATCAATTACCATCATGGGCAAAACTCAAATGTGGAAAATTAATTTAATGTACTGAGAGTTAAAATAGGTTTGAATAGAAAGAATCAAAGAGAAACATTGAAACAAGACATTTCTTCCCCTCTTTACCAAAATTCAGCTTCACTCCAGACTCCAAACTCCTCTACTGCCCCCACCCCCAAGAAGCACAGGAGGAGTGGCAACAGAGGAGCTATGGTCCATGTAAAAGTTTTGATCTCTGCCCATACCTCCCTCTGATGTGGTTTACCTGCTCCAGTGTGGAATCTTCATGAGCTGCAGTCCTTCAAGAAAAAGCCTTCTCCAGTGTGTGTCCCTCACAGGCTGCAGGAGACTTTACCCCAATGCCTGGAGCACATTCTTCCGATTCGCCTTTTCTGGCCTTGACCTCTGCAGAGCTGTTTTTCCCTTTGCCTGACTGGAATTTTTAGCTCTCCTTAAATCTGCTTTACCCCAGGTTCAGCAATCATAGCTGAGGGGTTCAGCTGTGCCCTGCAGTGGGCTGTGTCTGGCATGGGGCAGCCCCTGGACACTTCCTGCAGAAGCCACCACTGTCACCACCAGCAGCACAACCTCAACACCTACAGCCAGTCTAGGGATAAAGCTGATAAGTCTACTTCAGCATGTAGTTTTCCTAAATGTTCTGTATAATCAATGTAGACAGAAGGGCATCTCTAAGGAGTAATTCAAGTCTTGGGGAATCACACACCCGAGGTATGCATGTCTCTCCTCTTTTTCTATAATACTGCAATCATTTCTTTTAAGTTGAACAACGTAGATCTCCAGAGCAGACTACACAGCACCTTCTGAGATCTATTTATCCCTTGTACATATTCAGTGAAACCAGAAAAACAAAGAATTATAGACACTGAGCTAGTTGACACAAATATACCACCAAGCTACCTTAATCAAATATACAATTATATCTTTTTATTTGCTTTAAATTTGCCTAAAGGTGCAATAAAATAAAAACACGTATGCAGTGGAGGGCATTTGTAATACTAGCAGGGATGGCAAGCGGGCTGTAAAAAAAACATGTAATAGTTTTCAAAGACTGAGCCAGATTAGCATGGATTACCACATTTGTTTGAAAACCCATGGCAGGAACCATTATAAGTGCTTGGTACATCACTCCTTATTACATTGCTGATTTTTTCAGCAAAGTAAGCATTGTACAAAAATAAAACCACTTTGTTGCATATTGCAGTTTCCCACAAAAGGAAAGATGAGGAGGTCATTGTGTGCAATACTGAAAATACAGTAGTGGCATGTTCATCGTTTACAGCCCAGGTGCTTTTTAATGAGCGCATTATGGAACGCCGTTGTGGTTGAACAGGAGGAGTTTGTATCCATGGATTTTCTTCTTATTTGAAAAAGAAGCAACTAAATATAAAAAAACATAAAATATATTTAGAAAGTTGCAAAATGAGAAGTATCAAGCCGCTTGTCATCAGAATGTAAGTTATTCATACCATCTGATTTTTCCCACAATTTTTCATCATTAACTTCTTTCCAGAGGAGAGTCTCATGCTGTTCAGAGTGTGGGAGCCAATATGACCAGGGCAGCCTGTAGCAGCCCTGCTTCATTTGCTATAGCAGTTAAAAAAGGTTCAATATAAATCTTAATAAGTAATTTAAAGGAAAGAAGAATTTTTAGTAGATGTGTTAAGTGTGTTAATATTGCAATAATTGCACTAATTCACAGATTTTGGTGCATCAGAGCTGTTCTGATAGGATGCAGCCAGCCAAGTTCAAATGCAGTAGCTCTGTGTTCATGTAATAGCAGTAATTTGCGTTCAGTGAAGTTGTGTCCAGGCTAGTAATCCCAACAAAAAGCATGGAGTGATGCTAAATGAATATTAATATCTAGCATCCAGACTCAAACTGACCTCAGAGTCCCAGATAAAGAGGCACCAAATGGCAGAAAGCAATAACAGCAAATAAAAAATTAAGGGTATATTCTAGGTTGATCTCCTTTTAAGTGTTTCTTTCTATCCCAGTAACTTTATCTGTCTTTTCACTGTGCAAGGTGCCAGAACAGTGAACCAAGTTTCTGATTTAAAAAAGATTCAGCACCCATGGTTTTGTGGTGAATACAGATTTTTATCTCAGTTTCATCAAGGTCTTTTTTCCTATTCGGCTCTGGATGCTCACTGAAAATTTTTATTTATCTGCAGGTGGCAATTTCCCCATCATCATGTCCAGAAATTCTGTAACCCAGCATTTTTTTCAGGTTTCCACATTGTGTCCTCAGATCCCAGGTACTTATTTTGATATCTCCAGAGTTTCACAACAGAAATAAAGAGCATGCACAAATTCAACTCACTTAACTAGGACGTGAGATATTGAATGTTATCAAAAAATGCCAAGATCAATTCATAGAAGAAAACTGGTGGCCATTAAGTAAAAAAAGTCCCATCACTTCTGTATTAGGAAGTCTCAGAGTCAGACATCACTCAAAACTGAATAGTCTCCATAAAATATTGCGATATTTACAAAGATTGTGTATTTATATCACTACAGACTTCGCCTGTCCTCACAGGCCATCCTGTTGGCTCCCCAAGGTCAGAGACAGGATGCAAGCTTACAGTCTGATCCAAACGTCCTTCTGTTCATCATATTTGAAAAAAACTTATTATGTCAGAGCACATGCCTAGCAGTCAAGTGGCCCTAAATTATAGCCCTTCATTTACTGCTGGGCCCATATGTTGCCCACAAAGACTTTGTCTCTGTTCCTCCAGCTGTGAAATACAGAATGTCATATTGGAGATGAAATGATTGGTCACAGTCTTCCAGGTTCTTGAGTGATGGGCTGAAAAGCTTGTAAAGGCTGACTTATAATTTCACAAAAAGTATTAAACCACTTCCTGAGGAAGTATCGTGAGCATATCCATTGTGCACATTAGATGAAACAGGCCTGCTTTGGGAGAAAGAATGTGCGGGTAGAGCGTTAAAAATGGTGATACCACATGTGCACAGGGGGCAGCAGTAGATTTAAAGTTTTATGTGTTACTTTAATTGTAAAATTTCCTGCTTTTCAAGTTTTTGCCTTTGCAGCTTTAATACTTTATAACATATTCTTACAAAAGCAGAAAATTGGCACAGAACCATGCCTTTAGAGTGTTGCAGGGAGATTTTAGAATCAAAATGTGTAAATGCAGGGAGAACAACCTTTCTTTTCAAGCGTAGTAGCATGGGTCAGTACATCACACATAGGCCAATGGTGTACATTCATTTATTCTTTTCAGCCATTTGTGTGACAGCTACAAATATGTCTTCTATCCTGCAGATGCTTGCTACTACCTCCTGAATAAGGAAGGAAATGTAAAATTAAATTATGGTATAAGCAAAACTTACACCAGGCTGTTTTCTCTGACAGTACAGACCTGAGCAGTAAACAAATATCTTTCTAGCAAGGTCACAAAGCTAGCCTTTATGTTTAAAACTAAGGAAATGTTTTGTTAAATTAGCCTGATCTTTTCTTTAAGCAGATCCTCTCCAACGCGCTTGTCTTCATTCCTTTGGAAAGCTGTAAACCCTGCTTTCCAGTGCTGCCCATGTTGCATACCTCCTTTGTATCACTACTAGTGCTCCATTTGCTATCCTGTCCAGAATGGTCGCTTTCTCTCTCTCGTTTTTTCCCCTCTCTTCACTTTGCTTACAGATGTTCTACAACAGTCTCCGTGTGCACCTTTCATATCTGTAAACATGTAAAATGAATTCCAAATACGATTCTGGAAAGGACCACTGGATTTTGGAACCACTCTCCTACAATCTCTGGCAAACATTTCCTGTCATAGTCACGGAAATTAAGAGCACTGTCCAAGATAAGTTCTTGGACTGTCTTGGTATGGAAAAACTGAAGAAAGAAAAGCTTTTTGGTGGAAAATTCCCCCTATCCTTGCTCTGTCTGTAAAACACTCGTAGTTTTCCAAGTGATGCACTTGGAATAGGTTTCTGATATTTAGTTGCTTAAATGCAACCATTGTGATGGACCTGTATCTTAATCAAAGTGGGTCCAAAGAATGTTTTCTTCAGTTGCAAACGTCTGTGTAATGACATCACAGATAAAAACAGGTGTCTGTTAAAATGCATTAATCCACTTCCAACTGGAAATAAAGTTTTACTACTGGGGGAAGGAGCCCTGATGCTTCTAGGTTTTCTGAAAGCAAACCATGTTTCTTAACTTAGAAAAGGGGATGGTATGCCAAGCACAACTTTCCTTAAACCTACTTGTAGCTGTGACCATGCGCATTATTTTGAAGTGCCAGTAGTCTGAATATTTTGTGTCACTGGGAAAAGCAGAAGTACGGGCAACAACAAAAGTGTACTTTGATGAACTGTTGAAATCAAAATCAAAGCTCTGGTAACATCTGGTGCTCCACTACTGTAAACTAGTACTTGCTCAGGGCCTCCTACCAACATGAAGAACCTTGTTTAAAAGCACAGGCCAAAATTTTAAAAAGTGCTGCAATGTTTATAGAGTTCCCAGTAACATGACTCCTACTCATAACTCTGGAAACTGTAGTACTTTTTTTTCCAGTAAGAATAAACTAACTCTAGCACCGCAAATTGGACTAAAGAGAACAGAGCTCTTCGGTTACTATAATTGCAACACAGTGTAGCTTTGGTAACACTTCTCTTTCCATCCCTGATCCCCCTTCCTTTGTTCTAATACATATTTATTCTTTCACCTGTAAATTAATACTTTTCAAAGGCATATTGTTAGCACTTCATGAATTCTTCCCAGTAGGGCTTTTATTTAATGTAGAAATGCTCATTTTAATTTTTAAAAAGTGAGTTCAGAGATCCTGTATTGCAAGTGGTAAATGGTTTGTCAAACTGAACCCAAACTTATAATTTCCTTTACTGTTCTCAAGATGGAGCTTTTACTGTATTTATTTTATTGCTAGAGTCCTAAAATTTACAGATCAAATGCCTTTGAAAAGTAAAGAGAGATGCCTTAAGAAATTTTCTTATTCCTTTTAGAATGGTGATTTTCATTTATTGGATCCCTCGTTTAATATTAATTTATGTTGTTGTTTGATCCCAGCCAGCAGCTAAGCATTCAGGTAGCAGCCAATTCCCTTTCCAACAGTGAGACAGGAGACAGAATCAGAAGACAAAAAGGAAGAAAATTTTGGAGTCGAATTAACGACAAGTAAAGGAAAGAGGATAAAACCCACCACAATTGTTGCAATGACAATCAGTCACCCCTTCCCACAGGCAGCCTGGTGCCATCAAGTCTCCAAGCAATGGCCACCATGGCAGACAAGCACACTCAGTTTTATTGCCAAGCGCAATTAATATGGAATGGGATATCTGGTTGGCCAGTTCAGATCAGCTGCCCTGGCTGTGTTGCCTCCTGGACTCTTACCCACCCCCAGCCTCCTCACCGAGGGGCACACTGAGAAATGGAGAAAGCCTCACACACTGCAGGCACTGTTCAGCCACAGCCAAAACTGTGGCTTGTGATCAGCACTGTTTTAGTCCCCAGTCTGGAATGCAGCATCATGAAGACTGCTACCAAGAAAGTTAACTCCATCCCAGCTAGACCCAGAACATTTAGCTATTTAAATAAATTAGAAATATATTTATTACTATTTCCTGATGGCACTTGGGCACTTTAACGCCTACATTGCTTTTTTTTCCTTTGAAAACCTCGCTTTTTCTGAGACTATTTGGTAGCAGACTATATTACTAATTTGCTTAAACAGTCAGAACAGTGTACCTGCAGTCCCATCTGCAGCCTCAGCAATGGAAAGAAAATCTGTATGCAGCAGTATAAATATTATATTGCATATGCTTTGATTGTATATCATTTCATGTCCATGCATTACTTGCAGAAATAAAACACATATCTTTGAGAAATTTGGAAAATCATTCAATAATTTAAAGAAATGAGACAGCAAAACAACCGGAGGTGGCTTTTTTCTAGCACAGGCACTCCTTAAATTTTTTTACAATTTTGCATTAATTGAGGAAAAGAAAGATATAGTGGAGCCCTCATGTAAAAGTGCGAATTTTTCGTATATTTGGTGCTGTTCTGGTATGGCTGGTAGAAATGAAAGGAGAGCCCAGAAGCAGAACAAGCAAAAGAGCAAATGGTCAGACAAAGTACAGCACCAGGAAAGCGCAATACACTTGAGGGTTTTTAAAGTAACTGAGTAATCCAAACCTGGGGTAGTACAAGATTTTGCAAATGAATTCCTGAAGACAAAATTCCATCACAAAGATTGCTTCTATTGCTAGTTGTAATCACTTGCCTCTTTATCATTTTTTCTTCTAAATTGTCGCAATATTCTCAGCAATAATAAAGATTTCAAGAGGACAAATAGCATTTGTCCTCTGAATTGTAAAAAAGTACAAGACCAGTTCATATACAATAAGCTACCCTAACTGTTTGCCAGATGAAGCATTTGAATGGATTTTACTTCATTTGAGAAAGCCTTAGGGAGCTGAGAAGACAAGTCAAGGCATTCATTCTCTGGGAACTCAGGAAATCTAGCGTAATTTTCTTGCTTCAGGGTTACTGAAGTCATCTAAGTCATCTAAGTCCATCCTTCATAGTGCTTTCAACAGTGCCATGGCAGTTGGCATGTGTCCTTGTCCTTGCAATCAAAGCAAACTTCCATCACATCCATTTGCAGTGAATCGTGCCATCATAGAACCATGAACATGTAGAATCTCCTGAGCTGGAAGGGACCCAAAAGGACCATTAAAATCCAACTTCTGGCCCAGCACAGGTCAGCCCCTAGTATCACACAGTGTGCCTGAAAGCATTGTCCAAATGCTTTTTCAACAGGATTATGCTGTGACCACTGCCCTGGGGATCCTGTTCCAGCACCTAAACACCCTCTGGATGAAAATGCTTTTCCTGATATCCAACCTAAACCTCCCCTGACACAACTTCAGGCCATTCCCTCAGACCTATCACTGTCACCACAGAGGAGAGATCAGTGCCTGCCCCTCCGCTCCCCATGTGAGGAAGATGTAGACAGCTATGAGGTCTCCCCTCGGTCTTCCAGAAGATCTCTTGATGGGAATGGGATATTACCACTGAGCCCAGGAAGTGCATTTGCTTGGCTACAACAGTGAGGGTTAACTGTGTTGGCTGTGACACCTGCACTTGTTCTCCCAGGTTTTGCTTACCTCAGATTGGCAGGTTGTCGTTCTGCATTCTGAATTATTTACTCACTTTTGCATGAGTCTTAATGTTTTGGAAGCTGTACAGAGTGAACGGAACAAAAGCCCTGCACGTGTCAAAGAGATTTAGAAAAGTGTCTCATGTTAAGTATTTTGATGAAATGTTGGACATGTCTACATTTTTCTTCTCGGTGGAAAAGTTCTTTCTAAGTGAAAATAAAAATGGAAGGAAAGGATATGGAAAATTTTCAGTGCATGCAAAAGTAACTCTGAATGATAAGCAATAAGAAAATAACACCTTTTCATGCATAAATCCACAAATACTGTCTGGACTAATGGTGTCTAAAATTGCATTGAATACATTGTAACTTTTAATTCATTTTTAAATCACTGTTACTATAAAAACTTCTTGGACCATGGCAATTATCCTAAAATGGACACTTTTATCTCTAGTGTTTTCCCAGAGAGATTTTGCCGTCAAACAGCATGGAGGTACTATAAATTCTCACATGTTCTCCCCATTTTCAATGGCATTTTAAGCTTTGCATTATATAACAGTTTGAATTAAAAAGCAAATACAAAGAGGTAAAGAGGTCTTTAAAACAGTCCCAGCCTTGTTAAAATATACAAAGAAATGGCCAGATTTTCAACAATAGTCTGCAAGCAATTTTTAATAGTCCTTTTAGGATTTGCTGGACATGTGAAATTAAATGATAGGAATTCTAGAGGTGATGAGTCATGTGGATGGAAGGGTTGGGCAAATTTTGGTGCTTGCTTAGCTACCAAAGCATGCATCCAGTATCTATACCAGCAGCCTGATTTTCCACAAGGACCAATATTTATGGCCTCTGCCAGGTCCATCTGACAGCTTTCAGACAGCTTGCCACTTCTGTGCATCACAGCTGTGCCATTGGTCAGAGGGGTCCTTCTCTCTTCAGCATCTGTAAATGGCATGGGTTTATCCATTCAAGCTTTTCCATTTTCCTGCCCTCCCCTCCAAATCAAGCAATCATTTTCAACTCAGGCTAATAGGATTTTATCTGGGATATAGTGATTAATCTGTTTCTCACACCAGACAGCAAAGGAGGCATCCACTTGTTCTTAATCGCTGCAGCCTGATGAATGAGCATTTTATAGTGTATTTTATTCTTCTCAATACAAAGTAGCAGTGCAGTGTGATCATCATGTAACAGAAGAACAGGAGGAACAAAAGGATATGGCTGTTGGAAAAAAGATTTTTTAGAATACTTTTTTAAAATGTGCCATGCTTTTGCTATAAAAAACACTATCTAAAATTTGTCCTCATTAGAAAATCATGGATTAATCAGAATCTGCACTATTTTTTTCTTTAAAAATGAAACTAAAAAAAAAAGAAATATATTCTTTTCATGCTAGAAGCTGCTCCTGTAAATGGAGCTTCATCACATTGGTATATGCATACTGCTGCTCAGCTGTGTTGAAAACCAAAGAAGAGGGTTCTGCATACAAGCCTAATTACACCAAGAGCAGTGTCAATGACACCAGAGTAATCTTGAACAGAACACTCACAAAAAAATGGAGGTGTTCTTCTGGGACCTTCAATGGTATTAATAAGGGCTTCATCAAATCAAGAGATCTTATTAAAGAGATGTGCTGTATATATCTTAATGACAGACTATTTAGGAGCCTATGAGGATCCCAAATGAGAACAGTAATTGCCTTAATGGGATGCTGATTCTTTCCAGACCCAGGACACTAGCTGTTGGAAGTAATATCTTTGTATCTTAGTTTCTTTTACTTTCTGTAATAAAATAAGAAATGCAATTCCTGTTACTATAAAAATAAAAAATAATTGATCCTTTAAAGTTTAATCATTACAGTGCTCCATTAAAATATCTGACCTAAACTACTATTTACCTTTTTTTATTTAGTCTGGGTTGAGTTTAAATGGAATTTATTGGATGGGATATACTACTAAATTGGTAGGGACCAAGGCTATTGCTTCTATTCTGTTTAAATCTTCTTGATTCTCTTAGAAGGACTGTCTTCTGCAGTAAAGACAATTCCAGTTTTATCCCAGGAGTATAATTTTTTTCCAATTATGTATAATGTATGTAGTGAAATTTAGATTATTTGAGGAAGTGTCAACCAAACCTGTGCTAGAGAGATACTATATGGATATTTGCAGAAAAGGATCTACAAAGAAGAGGAATATAATGATTTTTGAAGTCCAGTTCACTAGCACAATCTTTTCCTCTGATTTATCATTTCCTGAAGTTATTACAGTATTCCCAGCATTCAATGAGATTTACAAGAAATCCTGTACAATACCATAACTATGCTTGGGATAAAGGAGGAAAATATTGCAACTACTGTTGTAACAGTAAACACACACTAACTCTGTTAAGGCCATGTGTATACAAAATGTCTTTACTTCTAACCTTTAATTTGGAAAATGTACTGATTTTCCCATTCTACTTCATTATTTCTGAAGGCCTGAAAATTAGGGGAAAGGGTAGTAGTAGATGAGAACTTGCACTGTTAAGCTGTGCTTTGCTCTAAAGGATCTTTATCAGCTGCTGACAGATGAGAAGACCAAAAAAAGTTTTCTTTACATAGCCCTTCATAGCAGTACAGTATCCCAGATGGAAAAAAAAAAAAAGCTGGTCTCAAAATACTTGTGCTAAAGGCTATGTAACTACTAATTCAAAAATGCATGAGGTGAAGATGCAGCATCATTTTAACTGACCTCAAAAATGCCCTCATTTAGTTTAAACCAAATATTAGAAGTCAAGCAATTCATTATTTTTTCTCCATGTCCATGAAGCTATTGACCTGTGACATGGTTTTTATTAGAACATCGTTTACATTTCATCCTCAAAATTTCATGTAGTCATTATTCATTAAAATATGAAAGAAAAAATGATGATCAGAAGAGGGAAGAGCATGTTTCTTATCCAAGTATTGATGAGATGAGGTGAACTGAGATCCTTTTCTCCTAATCCCATTGCTGCCAGCTTCTGCGAGGAGTCGCTGAATTTCTAAGTTCATGAAACAAAGCACAATTCCTTTTAAAAATATCTTTGGCAGAGGGATGTTCAAAGCTGCAAGGAAAAGTACCATTTGCTCAAGGTGGTATTACCTCTGCACTGCTGTCCTTGTGGGGCATTCTTGGGCTTACTTCTCACTCTAAGTCATCACTCAGTCCCAGGAAGTAAAAGCTGAGATGGTAAAACTGTGTGAGGTCCCCAGCTTCTTCAGCTTTCTCCTTCACACTGCTAGAGCTCTGCTTCCTTCCTCCCTCATCATTTTTCTCAGGAAGTTTTATACATTGTGTACTTTTTTATCAGCTTCTTACTTGATTTCATCAGCTTTACTGTTCTGTTGTGTGGTGTGATGCTTTTTCTCTTCTGGATTCACTGTGCATTTATTTTGAAGCAATGCAGAAAATTGATGTGAATGATTTTCCTTCACTGTCCTCTCAGTTAAGGCATGTGTGTATTAATAATGATGGAAAAAAAATGTTGGTTGTCTGAGTTGTGGGGTTGGTTGGTTGGTTTGTTCACGTATTTGTTTTTCTGATGCAATAGGCATCTGTGTATTGATGTTGTCACAGCTTTGCTCAAACCTTGCACGAGGCAAGATTACAGGGGGGTTTTGCATTCAGATAACCTGTTGAGCTAAGCACCTATTACTTATCTGCAGGCTAACTATATGTCAGGAATGCTGACTTGCTCAATCTAAAGACTGTTGCAGAAATTTTGTGCTCCCTTGTTTGCTGTACACTCACTGACTGACAGAATGGCTATTTACACCTATTTGTACCTAACTGGTACTGCTGACCTAACCTCACCCTATAAATCTCATGCATCCTTTCACAATCATTAGATATCATATCTAGTTACTATCTCTTGCTAAAACCAGAATTTTCCTATATACACAGGATTGGATCAGTCTCTTCCATGGCAAACAGACAGAAGTTATATTCTGGAAAAGTTATATTCTGAAAGCTACTGTTTTGTTTTGTTGTTTTGGGTTTTATTTTACAATTTTGAACCATTTATTAAATAGGCAGAAGTAATTGGATGAATAGATAATTATCAGTAAAATATCCCCAGCTTCTTTCCCTCATCTGACAACAAGAATACAGGAATTAATAATTCTGACACTGAGCAATGATTAATCAAGGCAAAAGAAGAGTCTGCCACAGACAAGACATTCCAAAAATCTGGCTGGAATATGTTACTAGGACTAGGGCAGGTCTATGTTCAGTGCATGATCAGGCAAAAATGGACAATTCGTAGCCAGAACTGCTGTTTCTCTATCTTCCACAGACTGGGTTTTTTTGCATTATTTTTACCTGCAGCTTTGTTGAGGGGGGATATTTTGTTCGGTGAAGGCCACTTTGGTTTCGCATGAGTCATGGTATCAACAACCATCATTTTTCTTCAACAGAAAGCTACCATTATGAGATTCTGAAAGATGGAAAAGAAAACTTGATTATATTAATCTGTAAGGTGTTTGGTTCTTCATCTTTATTTTGACCCTCTTAAGAACCACTAGGGCTTTCATGAAGTACATTTTTGCTTATTTGCAGCGGAGGATACAATTACAGAGCAATTTAGTTCTTAGGCGGCAGAAAGATGTTGTGTAAGCAGAAGGCAACGACAGCTGAAGGTTTTTATGTGGTTCTGTAATTCACTAATTAAAAAAGATCATTCTAGCAAAGAGAACTGCCTCTTGAGATAATGCTTAATGAACATTTCAGTGGGTACCTTTAAACTCCGGTCAAGATTGCTACAGCTCGTAAGATTGCATTCAAGAAGACTGAATGATATAGCACACAAATTAGTTTTAGCTTTCAACAAAGAATTTTGAACTGCTTAGCATATTTATATCTCTTGTATTTACATTTGCTGAAAAAAGGTGAATTTATAACCACCGAAAGCCCAGGCAGATCTCCTTAACAGTGTTTATTGATTTTTACACAACATCAGCTTTACCTCATTAATAATAGAATCTTTTGACATAATGACTCCATATAGATGCTGTCTGTCATTCTTTTGGGAATCTGATGTTTTGGAAGACATACCCAAGACTTTTTACAGTGTGACATGTACAATGCCAATGACTGAATCTTAATAAATCAGCTTTCTAGGAGAGTAACCAGCAACTTGGGGAAGACTCCTTGCAGAAAATGCCTGGTAGGGTTTGATGAGGTGAAAAAAAAGCCTTCTCACAAGCACTCATGAAGATAACTGAACTTTCTTGATGATTTTTGTAGATTCCTCTGTCTCTTGAAGGGGAATTAAGAACAATATGCTGCCTAAATTAAAAACAGAATGATATAATGCCAGTGGCCATTAATGTGCCAAAGCAGCTGTTCTTCTCATCTTCTGGGATCCAGTCTGGGGCTCAGCAGCTAATTGCTGATACTGCACCGCTACCAGAAGGAGCAGGGGATTTCTGTTTGTTCAGATTATAGAATTTCTATTTAGGACACAATGATCTTTAGCATCGAGGAGCTGAGGATTTTAATGCACCATGGATGGCCTGGTGGTTGTTGCCACAGTGGAGCCTCACCACATGCTATGTCTTAGCAACAGGCCGTGTAGGATGATGCATATAGCAAGCTTCCAGTGAAACAATTGTGGTGTGATTTACACTTCATCAAGGGGGTTGCAAAAAAACAAAACAAGCTTATTAGGCACAATATATGTAGAAATTTGTCAGATCAGAAGTGACTGAAGATAGCTGTTATGGAAATAATATGATACTAATGTAGTTGTTCTTTCTTTTACTGTCAGGATAATTGGAATACTTTAAAGAAAAAGCAATCTCATGGGTATGAAAGCAATGCTCCAATTTTAACACTCTATTATGCCTCATCTATTTTTTTTCTTTTTCCAGAGCTCCTTATGTCTGTGCCTAGAAGGATTGATATAAACTTGGTATTCAGTCAGGAAAGTAGCACATTTGAGATAATTTCCTTTCTAATTAATTTTGTATTAATTTTCATCATAAATGATAAAAATAATGCCTTGCTTCTGCAGTTTTTAAATAGTGGTACTTCCCATTCATGGAAAAGGGTACTAAAGGAGCAGAATCCCCATATTTTGCAAAGCTAACGGTGAGTCTTACCAAAGCACACAGGTTAGGAGTCTCAGTGTTTTTCACTCAACCATATGAAATTTAAATTGCACAAATAACTTCAGTGCAGGGTTCATTATAGCTGATTTTCAGGTATCTGGCTCCTAGGATTCCACTGCCTATACAGAGAATATAGGAAAAGATACGTGGAAAAATACTCCTCATCAGCCAATGTGCTAGATGTCTGAACTGCCTGAGATGCTTCTTGTTATAGATAGTGCTTCAACATTGCATCAGATTTGAGATTCCTCCTCCCTCCAATTTAAATGGACCATTAATTTCAACTAGATACAAGCATCTCAGTATCATTTTTGGATTTAGGCCTAAGTGGAAGAGTGGTTTTTTGTACTGCATATTTTGGTAGATGCAGAGCAATGGCAGCACAAAAACTATCTGCCTCTGCGGTTTGGCTTTGATGGTAATATGGAACTAACATTTGGGTTTGAAGCTCCCATTTGTTCTGGCAGGGCTTTTTTGTTTTTCTTTCCTGTCATATAGCATTAAATCACACTCACTTAGCTTATTCTGCTCTTCTCTTTTCCTTATTCTCCAATTATTAGGTATTCTCCACAAAAATATTTAATTAAAAAATGCTAATTCCAGGCTTAAGAAAACCAAATTTAGGGTAAAACTTCAAATTTCCTTACTTTCACACAGGCTTTTAATTCATAATTGTTTCACCATTAATAATTTCAACAGAGCTGGAGATTGAATAGAAAAATTATTAATTAAAATGATATGAAGTATAAATGCATAATGTGCCTTTATAAAATAAAAAAGATTAAATAGAAATGAAATATAATAATTGGAAATTATTCTTGTGTCTGCCATGTGAAATTAGTCCCTTTTAATAAAGCCAGGATGGAAACAGCAGGAAACTATGTGAAGCAATGAGCAGCACTAGGAACTTCTACAAAAGGGTTTGCACTGTTGGTGCTGCTTTTTGTTTCTCACCTCCCAGACTGCATGTTCTCTGGGGCAGTGATTTCTTAATTGGGTGGGGTATTCTGCTTTTCACCCAAAGATGGAGCTGACCTATTCAACTTGGAGGCTGAAGTGAAAAGGGGCTGGAACCACCCTTATGACTGGACTTTAGGAGCGTGCAGAGCCCCATTTTCTGCCCTTGTTTTCAGACTGACAATTGTCACGTGGGCAAAGCACATTGAAATCCAGTGTGCATGATTTTCTATGTCTGTGCCTCTTGCTTTACATAGCTGACCACTCATAGATCAGTGGGCATTGAGATCTGGTTTTTGCATGACAGGGTGAGTGATAAAAAGCCTGGATGAAGTAAGAAACCTTGCAGTGTTTTGCTGCTTGGGCTCAGGTACTGTGTTCCCTGTGCTGCCTCAGAGCATCTCTCCCAGGGCCTCCACAGGCCAGAGGCTTTCCAAGGCTGAGGCTTGTGGTTGATGAAGCACAGATTCTTCACTCTTGGCAGAAGCCTCCTTTGTTTTTCCTTCTGTGAATAATTT
Source organism: Irena cyanogastra (assembly GCA_013397155.1). Classification (NCBI taxonomy): domain Eukaryota; kingdom Metazoa; phylum Chordata; class Aves; order Passeriformes; family Irenidae; genus Irena; species Irena cyanogastra. The sequence goes on along the minus strand of VWZV01011283.1, from coordinate 221,707 downwards.
CTAATTCCCTACTTTGTTGATAAGATAAATCTTGCTGCCCTGAAAAGAAAGTTTGGCTTTTTTACCTTTTGTTCCCTTTTATAGAAAAGGAGAAGGGGGGAAAAATACTCTTCTACCTTTAATTGGCCTCCTTGTCTTCTGTGAAGACGGGGTGATCATTAGGTTAATGACTCATCAGTGTGTGTAATCTGGTGAGTGGTACAGAACTTTTCAGAAATGACAAAATTCCACATTCGCAGATTGAAATAAAAAACTGCAGACTTTTTACAGTAGTATTAAACAAATGGCTAGATCTCATAACTTACACATTGGCAAAATCCCAAATCATCAAAGCAAAGAAATTGGAAAGCATTTATCCAAGATAAAAGGATGCAAGTGCTTTCTGCACTTCAGCTCTCCAGGGTATTTTGGGTCACTGGCCATTTCCAGTGTTTCCTGCTGCCTTTTCTAGGTAGATAGACATTGCATCTGTAAAATACCACAAAGCGTATTTTGTGTGTTGAGCATAAAGCGGTGTTGTTAACAGAGTATGGCTGGGTTGATTCTCTTTTGTGGCAGGGTGCTGAATATAATTATGTACAGTGAACTTGAACTCAGCATATATAAATTAGGAGACTGAAAATTACCTTTGAGATTCAGTTTAAACCTGCAGAGTCTTGAGGGACTATGCTGAGGAGCACTTGTCAGTCTCAAAACATCTGCAGCAAGGATGCCTGAGCAGAAGGGCAAATTACCATATCTTCTGAGAGTGTGAATCTATCTGAGTAGCTGAAGTAGTATCGTGTTAAGAAATGCCTAATAAAATTCCAACTAAACTAGTGTAATTCATTAATCGTCAGAATTTGCCTTACTAAGGTCAGGATGACCCTTCAATGTGCTGAATAAAAGTTTAGTGCCTTTGACTTGAAATTATGTGCCAGTGACCGAAGTCAAACAGATGAGTAAAGGCCTTAGTGAGCAATGTCTGAAGTAGTTTGGATTCTGCTTAAAATTTGGCAGCTTTCAAAGTTCAGATCCTTTGCTGTTTGGAACAAAATAGAAGTGCTGCCATTTGAGCTTGAAAACAAATCTCATAAGAGACAACTGCAGGCACTGCAAGACAGTCAGATTGATTGCTCACATTCATCAGAGACAGTGTGTGGGATCCTTACCCTGGCTGCTGCTCCATGGAAATAAGCCAGGAGAAGGGATTGGTCTAACACCTCTTGCCAGGGGCTGTCAGTGAGGCAGCTCCTGGTGGGTCTGTGCTGCTCCATGTGTGGGTCAGCCCCACCTGATTCACTGGGATTGCCATGTGGAGTACAGGAGACATGGAAAAACTGGAACAAAGGGATGCTAAGGTGGTTAAGTGTCAGGAGCATATCATATGAGGAGAGGCTGAGAGAACTGGGACTGTCCAACCTGTAGAAGAGAAAGCTCAGGGGAAAACTCATCAGTGAATATAAATCCCTAAAGTGGGTGAAGTAAAGAAATTGGAGACAGGCTCTTTCCTCTGGTGCCCAATCATTTAAGAATAAGAAGAAAATAATTCACTATGACAACAGTAAAACTCGGGTACAGGTTGTCCAGAGATGCACTCTCTATCTATGGAGATATATTCAAAATTCGTCAGGGCAAGGTGCTGGTCAGCCTGCTGAGGCTAACCCTGCTCTGAGCCAGGTGTTGGACAAGGGCATGTCCAGAGGGCTTGTCCATCTGAGCAGGGCTCTGGGATCCACCTAAGCGATTCCCTTGGGAAGCACATGTGACTTCAAACACGGGTCCTCTGCAGGAGGGTGCCCAGCCTCCCCCTCTGTGGTGTTACAGACAGGCTTCTGTAACAAAGGGCAGAATAAACATTAGCAGCAAGGAAAGAAAGGTGCACAGGCACATATCCCCCGGGTGCTGCAAGTGCAGCAGTTTCAGCTGAAAAGCAAGACCTGTGGACAGATTTTGAGAAAGCACCTAAAAACAGCACTTCTGTTTCCTAGAGAAGGGCTGTTGCTCTTCACAGAACCAGTCTGTAGATATGTCATGCTAGGAAGAAAGCAGTGAGTTCCCTCTCTCTACTCCAAATCTCTGCCCCAGAAGAAAAACACTACGTGTTTAGATGTTCTGCACATACGTACATTTTTCAAGTTGTAAAAAGTAAACAGATTTTTGTTGCAGCAAGAAGGTAATGGTGAAATCTTTAAGAAATGGCTTCTTAGAGAAAGAAATGGCACAGCAAGATCCTAAAAGGATAATTCAGCACTAAACATTCTGGGGCATGAGAGTTATTTAATTTTCAAATTGCTATCACAACTTTTTTGAACTAAAAGAAAGCTTTCATATTTTCAAGCATGTTAAATAAATCTTTCCTGTGTCTCAGCTATATGTGCTGGAAGTGCTTGGGAGGTTTTTCAAAGGTTCCTTATAGATTTACCTGCTCCCTGATAGAAATCTCTGCGATGGGATGCTGAAACCCTTGCCCACACAAGCTGTCATATTGCTAGCAGCAGAGCTATCTGTGTGTCAAAGGCATTGTGCTAAGGTAAGGCTTTGCAGAACAGGGCCTCCTGAGACACAAGAAAAGTGATCCTTTCAAAATGATCTACAGAAAATTTCTTGACAGGTACGGGGAATGCAGGTTGTGATCAGTTCATCACATGTTGTCTCTGCCACTCTTTTGTCCACAGGGGAAGGACTCCTTACACTCTTTCCCTGCTCCAGCATGAGGTCCCTCCCACAGGAGACAATCCTGCACAAACCACTCCAACTCATTTATTTGCCCCCCACAATGAACCTTCTTCCTTCCCCTCTCCTGCATCTACCTTCTTCATGATTTATCTCTTGCTGCACAGGAAGTGCTGCCCCCCTGCTCTTTGTGTCCCAGAGCAGAAGCACCTCTAACAGCACATTAAAAAGCAGTTAATAGATATGTGGCAGTGTCATGAAATAATCTGAACATCATTTGCCTACATACCATGAGTAAAATCTTAAAACTACTGAATGAAAGGAACTTCTCCCTTTGACTTCAGCTGAGCCAAGACTGTAGACCAGGTGCTCCCATATCCATTTGTTAGATTCATTACTTGCAGAGAGCCACAACCATTTAAATCCATTTTAGAAAATGAGGGATTGACTATTTTGACAAAGAAGAATATGAAATACAAAGCTATGACATAATAGAAAATATTGATGGAAATGCTGGACTTTTAATTGCTCAATAGAGATTTTTTTAGAACATTTTCTTTTTGTATGTGTTAGTTTTGGAAGAAAGTGTTAAAATAATCCAGCTTCTGGCGCTCTAATTTTTTATGCTTTTGATTATGCAGGCTTACATACATAATGCTATTAGGCAAGAGGTCTCAAGGTGCAACAAAACAATACCAGGACCTATTTACACACGATGCTTTTGCACGAAAGAATGCAACGTTGCAAAAGGAAAGTAAAAATTTTCTTATAATTAATCATATTTCACTTTGGTCTGTGGATTCTGAATATCATTACTGAATACAGAAATCTTGGAGGTTTATTATTAATATTGACTATTCAAAGCAAAACCAGTCCTGCCCAGAAATAACCCAAATTTAATAAGCAATAGTTTCTCCCCTGTACTCTTCAGCTGAAGAGGGAAGTATATAAGACTGTACAATAATCTAGCTTCAGTATAAATAATAATGAAAATACATACATAGTTAATTGCTGTTCTTAATCTTGTTTTTAAGTGCTGCTTTCCCTCACTCCAATATACTGTGCTCAGCTGTCCTTTGGTTTTGAAAGTTTTTTCCTTATCAGTTAGTGTATCCAGTTGGAAAACCTTAACCACCTCTGTACTCAGAAATGATGTTTCATATACTGCTTTTCTACTTGTAGTAAGTAGACCATTGCAGTAATCTGGCATTTGAATTTGGACAAAGTATGCTAAGTAACAAATATAGCAATTAATCAGAGACTTCCTTAGGAAGCAAAAATTGAGGATAATCAATCTTCAAACATTCTACCTTACCTTGCAGTTCTCCAGTTTTGTTTAGCAAATGCACTGCAAACCCCTGTTGTGCCTAGCAAATCTGTATTTCCAAAGCTATCGAGCAGAAATCAGAAAAAATCTCGAAGATACATATTTATTTATGCATAATTCAACACCTGTTGAGGCTTCTGAACAGAGAGCCAGGAGTCTTTTTTAAATGTGAGTCACCTCTAGAGAGAGATGTGTTTCTAGGCTGTATTCCTAGATTCAGTAGGTTCCTACAAACTTGCTACAATTCACTCCATAAATTTAATTGCAATGAACTTGGGACCATCTTAAATTACATTTGTAAATCCCTACTAGTGTCTGAGTTTCAGAAAGTCACCTTAAAACTAAAAAAACCTGGGGACTGACCTGACTGTAGATAAACCTTTATTAAACTTTGGACAAGCTTTCTTAAATGAGATTCAAGCATCCAAAGTTGCCACAGCTGGTGCTTCTGTTCTCCATTGTAGTTTTTACCTGGAAATTGTGTAAACTGAAGCACATATTTAAGAAAAATACTTCATCATGATGTAAAAATCCAAAAAAGTACTTGTGAGACAGAATCTTACAGAAGCGTCTCCAGTGAGAGGACCAGAGGAAATGGCCTTAAGCTGAGACAAGGGGCATTCAGATTAGATGTTAGAAAAAAAATTTCACTGTTATGGTGGTCAAGCATTGGATTATGTTTTCTGGGGAGGTTGTGGAATCACCATCCCTGGAGATGTTTAGGAGGTGTCTGGGTCCAGCGCTGGGTGGTATCACTCAGTGGTTTAGATGTTACAGAGGTAGTGCTGGGTTAATGGTTGGCTTTGATGATCTTAAAGGTCTCTCCCAACCTTGGTGGTCCTATGATTCTATAAAATGTTTATGAAATAACTAACTTACATATACCCAGTTACTCAACTATGATTCATGCTTTACATTTTCTAATTTGTGTATTACCCTTTTCCAAACCAGATTTACATTCTAGGACTTTCATCAGATTCCAGAAGAAAATTGCAATTACTAATGCAATATTTAACAACTTTACCATTCTTCCCTTTAATTAAAGTACCAAGATAATAATGATTCTCTTTTGAGGCAGCTGTGACCTCAGGTTTTGTTAGCAGTGTGTGATTTTGCTGAAATTGAATTGAATCTTTGACAGTAAATAATGACCTTCAGTCAAGAACATTCCAAAGTCTTTGCTAATGACAATCTACAACTTAATCCTTATGTTAATTGTCCAATTTAATGTCTTTATTTCTATGCACCACAGTTCTCTTCCTTAACTTGTGAGATATTGTGCTTTTTTGTGTAAAATATTTTGGGTTGGTTTCTACCACTAGCTTTTGGTCTGATATCTGTGAGATGTAGTTTAACAAAAGATATTGGAAGTAAAAGGCACAAAGCAGCAGCACTTTTTTTTTTTTTTTTGCTTGGAAAACGATATATCCAAAAGCTGTCTTGACTATTAATTGCTTCATACCATGCAGTTTAATGTTATAATTCACAGTTATGCATCTAACTGAGATTGGGAACCCACTGAGTATATATTTATACTTTTCTTTAATGCAAGAAATGTCATTGTCACTGAAGTTATTAGTATTTGGCAATGCACAGAGTCATGATTATTCATACTTTTAATGATTTGTTGATCTGTTTTCAGTATTTCAATTACATGGACAGTGTTTCTCCTATGCAAGGAAATGGTATAAAAAGTTCTAAAAATATTCAAATTTTTCTAAAATGCTTCCAATTTTACACTGAAATAAATGTTAGGGGTTTGTACATCACAGATGATGTAATAAGGAATATAAGAAGTTCTGACAGAGAGGAGGGCAAGGGAGCAGAACTCAAAATAAACACGTAGGTCAGGGAGCTAAACGTAAACCTATCAGAGCCTGTCAGTTTGCTGTAATGTCCAAGACATTAGCTGTCTTTTCCTCTGGTCTTGGAGACAAAAAAAAAAATGTCCTTGACATAAGAAATCACTTGAATGAATTTGCTCAAACTGATTCTTCGCAGGATTTTTTTGGGGGGAACCACATTTTCTGATGAAGTAAAACACTAAATAAACCCCTGAGTACTCCACATGTGGTATAAAGGAGAAGAGTAAAGGAGGAAAATCACCTTCCTTAACCTGCTAGCCGCACATTTTATGCAACAGCTTTTCTGGGCTGCAAGTGTATATTGCTGACTGATGTCAAATTTTTCACTCACCTGTATGCACAAGTCCTTCTGCAGAGGGCTACTTCTTACACTTTAGTTTGACCAGGAGATCCTTCGTCAGCCCTGCTGATCTCCTGCCTTTCTTTTCTGATTTCCTCCATTTGAGAATTGAGAGCTCTAAGAAAAATGTCCTTAAAGAGCTGACAGCTCTGTTCATCTCCTTTATTCTGCGGGCAAATTCCCAGGACGGTCCATCCACTAATTACTTTAACAACTCAAAGCTCAATCTCCTAAACGTCAGGGTTCTGACTCTACTCTTCACCTGGCCCAAATCCCTCAAGACTGGGATCCCTCAAGCCCAGGCTGCCACCTGTCTTAACATTTCTAATTAGTTCAACCGTGTTGGTAAGCAACCAGTTTCCTCTCCGGCGAAGACTTTATGGGGCAAAGATGATACAATCAAGGGATTGAGAACTGAACCCAGAAAAGCATATTAAGACATCTGGAAATACTTTCCTGCTTGTATTTTTAACATCTGCCCTGGGCTACGTTACAATGCACACCAGGAAAGCCTGGTCTCAGAGCTGTGTCACTGCACCCTCCACCACTTGAAGATAGGACCTGTTCCATGTACCCGGCATAGAAAAGTGACACATAAAATGTTGGATGTTGGATTTACATAAAATGTATGACTGTATGTTGGATGTTTTCTGCTGAGAGGTGATTTTTAGTCAACCCCCAGCATTATGTGTTTATCTCAATTTCTCTTCAGCTTTTTCCGTTGGATTAATTTATTATTTTCACACTTCACACCCTCTCTGCATCTGAAGTCCACTTGTATATGATGTCCTCATTCAATAATGTTTTTAAAAGAAATTAATAGCATCAATATTTCTTTCAAAATGCTACATATAGTTGGACTGCATGATTCATCTCTTCCTACCTTTGCCAACATTTTCTTTATCAAATCCCTTTAGAGAAGGTAGCCAAGAAGCCCATGTTGACTTTTTAAACTATTTTTTCTTTGCACCGCATAGTGTTGAAGTTGTAATTCTTATTAATTTATTGCATAGTTTTTAATTTGTTTGCAATTATTGGCATTCAAATTAGTGCCATGATAATATTATTACAATAAAAGCATTTTCAGTTATTCACTGGAATTCAATTATTTTTTCTTTCTTTGTATTACTCACGGTTCTCAAATTTTCACTTCTGTTTCAATTCAGTTGTGGTTTTGTTTTCTGTTATTCAATTTGCAAATCAGATTATGCTTGTAAAAGGCCAGAAGCCTGATACTTGAACAGGTTCAAAACTGACAGGACCAGTTCACAGTCCTGTGCTACTGAATATAAATAGAAGAGGCTTGCTGACCTTAAAAAAAAAAAAGGCTAAATTAAGTAATATTTGAGGATATCTTGAAAACGATGAGATGGCCAAGAAAATTAATCTTCAGAATAAAAGAAATATTAGAATGAGGAACTGATATGTCAGCCTGTACATCAAGATTTGGGTAAGACAAGAGGTAGCAGGCATGGAAAAAATGGACAGTTTTATCACATAAGGCATTAAAGGGTTCTCATGTTTCACTGAACATGGACCTTTTAATTGTATCTCAAAGAATGAACTGAAAATCAGGATATAGCATCTCTAACTCATTCAGATAAACATCTGATGGAAATCTGATCTAAAGGGAGTTTTTCCTTCAACTTGCAAACAAAATAAAAACTATGTAATAAATTAATAATAATGACTGCAAACATGTAAAAATAACCTTGAACTAAAATCTTCACCTAAAGAGAATGGACATTTTCCCTTCACAAGTAGTCACATGGAGGGGACAAGAAGACAAGAAGAAGTGGGTACAAGTTGCACTAGAAGAGATTTTATCTTGATGTGAGAACGAAATTTTTATGCTGAGAACAATCAATCATTGGAACAACCTTACCAGGGAGGTTTTCAAGATCTTTTTGGAGATGGTGCTGGATAATCTCATCTAGGCTTCCTTTCCCATGAGAGGTTGGGCCAGAGGATCTTTCCAGGTCCCTTTCAGCCTGGGCTGTTCTGTGCTTCTGTCATTTGATTCTTACTTTCTTTTGCCTTACATAATTAAAACTTTAGGAAATGCACGAACTTTGGCTTACCTTAATGATGTCTTATTCCCTTGGGGGCTCTTGCTGGGATATTGTCAGATCAGAGTCAGCCCAGGGCAGTATCTGGATGGAATATCCATTGACCATTTCAGTTACATCCAGTGGACAGGTGGTGGTGGGAAAGGAGAGACAGAGACTGAGGGTGTGGAACACAGCCCAAGGCAGGCTGGTGCATGGAGAAATGCCAGAAAGTAGCTGATAGACACACTGACCTCATTAGTTCTGCTACTCATGAAACAACTGTTGATAGCTGATATTTCATAGCAATGTATTGCTGTTGAGTTAAAGAGTTACACAACAGCTTGTTTGTTTCGAATTATGTACAGAATTAATGAGTTGCAAATTGTAAAAGAATCCAGCTTCAATAAATATCACTATGAGCAGCACTAGGTTTACCTCCAGAAATGTTCAAAGCAAAATTACTCTGTGACTACAATAAGATTTAGAGCAGTTACGCTCCCTAAAATACTTAAGGAGAAGCTTACCATGTGTTTAAAATTATCTGTACTTGCATTTGAGATCTGCAATAACAGTGCATATATTTTCTGGATTGTAGCACTTTAGAGGTTTTCCATTTTTATTTTTATAGTGTTAGTGTAAAATTCACCTCTAGCAATTTATAGTAAGGCTCTAAAAATTCAAATAATAGAGACTTTCTTTCTATGGCTGTGAGTAGTAATTTAACTATACATTAAAATGTTCACTACAAAGAAGCCAAACATAGCTATTGCTGATGAGTTTAGCAAATTGTATTTGTGCTTCAGTGCAATGCTGAATTCCAACCAGTGCATCCTGTTCTAGGATTATCAGTGGTGTTATTTTTAAAAATGGTGCATTTATGATAATATGTCTGCTCATGCACAACGTGGGACTTTATTTTCTTCTCTAAAATCAACAGAGAAATGTAATGTACTGGTAGTCTGCAGTTTCTAATTTCTCTGAGCAACTTGGGCCTCTTCATAGTCTTGTATGATTCTCCTTCTCTTTTCTCTGGTAACTCTGCACAGAAATGGAGGTCAGCAAACATTTCCACATGAACGAAATTACTTGCAAGTGCTCCTGCTCCGCAGAAAGACAGCTATTGCCAGAGAGAAAAATCATCCATCTATCCAGATTTAGCAAGGCAATGGACAATTTACATCAATGCTCCCTGACTCAGTCCGCAAGCCGTGCATCTCATAAAGCTTAGAGGCAAGCAGGCAGTTCCTTGACCTGACTCCATCAGCATTTGCCATGCTCAGTGAGCTGTTCACTGCAGCACCACCTGAGCCTTGGTGCCAGAGAAGCCTCTCAGTGAGAGAACACGACTCAGGAAAGTAAACTGTGCTGTACAAAGATCATTTGCTTTGGAAAAATGAGGTACAAAAGTACTACTCTTTTTTTTTTTTTTTTTAATAGCATCAGTGCCAGTCTACATTGTAGACGTGTACTTCTCTGTAAATTCTACCTAAGGCATCCAAGAATGTGCCTGAGTGATACAGACTAAGAATGTTAGGAAAGATATTGTCCATGTGAGATCTGCCATGTTTACTGGAGTGGTTTCCACACTGCCTGCTTCAGGTCTGCTCAGCTTGAAACCATTCAAGAAAGATTCTGATAATTTAAAAACAGGAATATGCAATATTTGGGAATTCAGAAATCATAGATTCTAGATTTGCTACTTTTTCACTTACAAAAATTACCACTTTTGTTTGTATTGATTAGAGCAAGATTTTTAAATAAAGTATTCTTTTCTGCCATTGATTCATAAGCTACTAGGCTGAAAATGGTGCTCTATCTTCTGACTGAAAAGTGAGAAAGAATATTTCTCATAAAGCATGAAGTCTCTTTAAAATACTCCATTTTCTTCTGTAAAATATCCAACTATGTGTGACAAACTGATGTCGCAAGAAACTTTCATTAGTTTGAGATCATGAGTTTACAATGTTTTCCTGAATTTCCCCTGAAGAACCCATTGATCGGGTCATTATAATTGAACAGATTATGTCTACATTCTATGCTATGTCTTTTAATGTATTATTACTGATCAAAGAGACATGCAGATTAGATATTTATTTATATGCACCCCTTTATGTCCAGGGGAAAATACTTTTTAATTCTTGTGCAGGCAGCCAGGGGTTCTTTCTTCTGTAGTTAAATTAACTTCATATAAACTAAAGGTGAATTATTTTGTCATTACTAATGAATAAGATTATAAAAACCTCACTGTCCACCTATGGAACAGTCTGTCTTCTATGCTTTTCATCATCCTTGAAATTCAGTTCAGCATCTACCTGGGAATTTTCCCCTGGAGTATATGATTAGAATGAACAGTAGTCTGCCAAACTGTTATTTAAATTCTCTGTTTCAACTTTATTGTGGTGATACCAAGCAAGTTCAGAAATCTTTAACATCCAGTTTAAACCTTTATAATTGTTCTCTGTGAGTTTGAGTAGTTCTGTAGTTCTCTCCACAGGAATTCTTCAGGCATCCCAAGGGCCAGATTAACCCATTTATTGATAGAAGTCTTCACCTGCCATAGTGTTTAATAGTGCCTCATCAAAATCAGAATGTGTAGTGGGATATTTAGGAGACTATAAAGCTTTATGCCCTTAGGATAAAACACTCAATCTATCTTTGACTATACCTATTATGTCCCTTCCTCATCTCAGCTACCTAATTCCTTCTTGTGAGCAATGGTTCTCTAATGTTTTTCTTGGAACCATGCTAGGTACAAAATTTAGATTTTCAAAATGCTTTGATTGGACTTCAAATCTAACATCAGTGTTTGTCCTTTTGTTTATTTTTATTTCCCCCCTACTTTATTCTTTATTTCAGAGACTCTCACATATAAGAAACTATGCTGGTTACTGAAAGGCTAGATGACTTCAGTGAAGTGATTTTCCTTAAAGTGTTTGTGCTTTCCAGGCCCCACAATAAATGCAAAGTACAGAGAGGTATGTTCATTTTCTGATGAACAAATACTTTTTAATATTAAAAAAAAAACCTACAGAGTGATGAAAAAAAAAGTAAGCCTCATTCTGAATCCTTGGTGAATCAAAGTAGATGTAACTGTTTAACTGTTCTGAAAACAGGGTCCTTGTCTTGCATTACAATAAATTACTGTTGCTTTAGTGGATTAAGATCTATGTTAAGGGAGATATTTATGTCAGCATCTGTTGGTGTGTGTACTGTATACATCAGGGTCCTGAGCTGGCTGACTAAATAAATACGGTTTTAAAATCCGGTCCAAAGTGACTTATTCCCTAAAATAAGTGTTAAAGTCAGAAGGATCTCCCAGGAGATGTACCTTAACACACTCTCTACATTTTCTGCTATTGTTTTCCAGGGTCTAAATAGCAGATTTTATTTGTTTGTCATCTTTTGTGCCCTCCTGCACTCTTCTTCCCTGAAGAATATTAAAGCTCAGCTGTATATCCATGTTCCTCATTGTCTGAAATTAAGAAAAGATTTTCTTTTAGCGTCACTGGGACTTGGCCTTTGCTTTGAGGCAAAGATTTAGGAAAATCATTGAAACATGATTCTGGTTTTCTGCATTGATGATCCCCTTTCTCACCAGTGCTTATTGCAAGCTATTTTAGCGGCATTTCATTACAGAGTCAGAAGGACTTTTTATCTAAGAGGCTTTTTTGGTGTATCTTTTTGTTCTAGAGCAGACAGTGTGAAGATAAAGTGGCTGAACGCTAGCCTGATGTGAATATTCCTGAAAGTCACATCCACCCTTGCCCAAACTGAGACAATGTCCTGGTTTCAGCTGCAGTAGAGTTAATTTTCTTCCTAGGAGCCAGTATAGTGCTTTGGACAGTGTGTTGGATTTAGGATGGAAATAATGTTGATAACACAGGGATGTTTTATGTGTAGCTGAGCAGTGCTAATACAGTGTAGGACTTGAAATTTTCCCACCCCACCCCACCAGGGAGCAGGCCGGGGGTGCACAGGAAGCTGGGACGGGTCACAGCCAGGACAGCTGACCAAAACTGGCCAAAGAGATATCCCATGTCCTGTGGCATCACTGCCAGTACATAACCTTGGGGAAAGCAGGCCAGTGGCAGCTGCTCAGGAGTCAGCTGGGCATCCATCAGCAGGTGGTGAGTTCTCTTCACAGGAATTCTTCCGACAATGCACTTGCATTGTACATCACTTATTTTGCTGTATTGGTGATAGTATTCATATTTTTGTCTGTCACGTTTCTGTCCTATTAAACTGTTGTTGTCTCAACCTGCAGATTTTCCTTTTTTTTTTTTGTTGTTGTCCCCATTCTCTACCCTGTCCTACATGGGGGCAGAAGTGAGTGAGTGGCTCACTCACCACCCAGTTAAACCATGATACACAGGCAGCTTTTTTTCAAGAAAAAAAATGCTCTTAGAACTTTAGATTGGTATTGCTAATAAAGGGGGGGAAAATCCTGAAGGAAAATGTGAATGCATTAACAGAAGAATATATGGAAGGAAGGCTGCAAACTGGACCTACACAACACTCTCAAAGGCAAGCTAAAGTGTTTGAACAGTCACAGCAGGTAAGAAGTCTGGTGAATAAGTTGCTTTTACAGTTCCTACTAGTTCTCCTTTGAGAAGTCATTATGTAAGACTTGCTTCATACTCTTTTTCTACTGCTTTTTCAGCTGAAATGTTGTGCTGACGTCTTTTCTATTCTTTTCTATTTTTCCTTTTTTTTTTTATTTATTTATATTTAGATGAGCAGCTCTTCTGGTTTTCTTAAATTCATTTTCCCAGGCACATGAGTATCTGGACAGAATGCAAGGGACAAAGTTTAATTGGATCACAACATTGCTATTTAATTAATTTGCAGTCTGTCAAGCAATGAATTTTCCAGTGTGTTTCCTTTCTGACTGGCTTCCAGCTGGTGCAGCTCATCTGTCTGCTCACAGCCCACTGCCCTGTGTCCTTTCACAGCTAGCCTGGTCTGAAGCCACCTTAGCTTATTTCCAATTTTAAGGTTAACAGACTGAGGAAAGAAGATTCTATCAGACAATGAGAACTCATCTCCTTTCTTGCCTTCTCTAGGGGATGTATTATCCCAAATCTACTGCTGTCAGCTGACAAAGTGTCTCATACTGAAGGCCTCTCAGACATGGGTGATGACCTTGAGTTCCCCTATGGTTCATTATAGCTTGTGGCTTCTGCTGTCTCGTACTGTATAGATTTATAGATTTATAATAGGGTGTTTGGAAGGCTTGTGATATTGTGGTTTGGAAGGTAAATGGAGTTGATGTTATATTGCAGCATTATCTTAATCTGGGCTGGGGGAGCACAGGACAACAGGAAAGGATTCAGTGGCCCAAGAAATGCTTTTCCAGCTGAACACACCTCTATCAGATAAATGCCTATCATGAGCAATAACACAGCCAGGACAACAGGGATCTCGATTTAAGTTACCACAGTTTAGCTGCTCTTCAAAGCTCATTATAGAGTGATGTAATGGAAAAAATCTATTTTTTATTATAAGGAAAATCTGTTGCAACCACTAAAATGTACTGTGACCAGTAATGTCCCTTAGGATAATAAATACTTAATTGTACAGAATAGTGAGAGACTTATTAGACTGTATTTTCTGCTTTGATATCCTCAAGCTTTTTTAAGCGTAATTTATAAAATCCATAGCTTTTCACAGGGAAGGTCCTATCACTCAACATAAAAGATGCCTTAATTCAGTCAAATGTCTCTGTGTCAGCTCAGAGCTTCTGGCTTTCTATAGCTGAATCACAAGAACACAGAATCTTAAAATAATATCCATTCGTAAATTGGTACAAATAGTAGTTGCAATAGTTGGAGTATTTTCTACTGGCTTTGATAATTATGCTCAAAAAGTAGAACATTGGACTTAATGAGTAGTGAATACTAAATATCATTCTTAGCTTTCACTTTGGAAAGCAGAAATTATTCACTTAGTCAGATACAAAACTATGCTATCTCAGAAATCCCTTGGCTGGTATGTTCCTAGCAAAAGCTGCTTTATTCCAGATGTTACAGAACATATGTGTATATGCACAGTGCAGCAGAGAAGATTTGTACAATATGCCACAAATTAACAGTGAAGACTTAAAATGTTATTGCAGGATATCCTTTGACCTTTCTGATTTCATCATTAAATTAAGTGTCTTCTTAGAAGGTTTTTTTATACAAAATCAACCCAGGTCATTTATTTTGGGTGTATGTATGTATCTCAATGTTTGACAAAAAGCTCTTTTTTTAAATTTATAAATGCTACTAGAAATGTTAAGACTCAACTGTATTGTAACAGGCTTCACTCACACGTTAGGGCTCTGTTTATTGTCTCTGTGTGTTCATGGTAGCAGTTAGAGTCATGATTTTGGACCCAGTGATTTGGCACAAGAATTCTGGGGGTATTTTATTACCTACAAGCCTACATATATACATATGTGTTTTGGCTAGGTTTCCATGCCGTTCACCATCTGTTTTTAGTCTAACTATGCAGACACCTATGTATTAAGAAAACTTCCCACTCTGACCATTCAGGGGCTCCCCACCAGTCACATTCCCCAAGGCCAGACTTCCACTGCTGGGACCGAAGCCCCTTCCCAGCAGGCGGCTCCAGCGACCTGAAGGGAGCCTCGCTTGGCTCCCTGCTCACCCCACTCGCAGTCAGAGCAGGTTACCCACAGCAGGGTCTCCAATGCCTCATTACAGAAACCCATTTATCCCTGGCACAGTTCCACAGACACAGCCCAAGCTGGTGGCTCCAAGGAGGGACCTCAAACAAAGGACCCCCTGGGCTTTTATCCCCTCCAAGTCCAAGCACACAAGACTCTTGTTCATCCTCCTGAGTCTTGGGCTCCTGCTCTCCTGCTGTGTCTCTCAGTGTCCATTCACCTGGCTGGCAGTGCCCATCTTCATGCCCTTGGTTATCCCAAAGGTTGGCAGCTCCCAGCTTCTTGTCTCAGGCTCCCACCTGGAACTCAGCCCTGCATCTCAATGTGCAGCTCGCAAGCCCAGCTACCTGCACCAGATGTATTCCTCAACATATAAGCACTTTTCCCTAGGGATCAACAAGTAATTAAAATAGTGCCTGAAAGCTGCATCTTCAAACAAGGCAGTAGGTGATTCTGAAAGGAAATTTTTCATACACCAATCAGTCACTCTTTCCCCACACCCAGCCATAACAGATGTATTTCTAATCTGGAAAAGCCCAATTTCCTCCAGCATCTTCTCATTTTCTCTGTCCTTGCCAATCAAGTCCCAATGACAACAACTGCCTTGTTCCCAAGTCACTGTAGGAAGATCTCCTACCTGCTCCTAAGAGTGAACTAGATGAAAATAAACAGTTTCCTAAACTAACAGGAAAAATTTTATATTGTTTCTTCAAAAAGAATTCCTTTTCTTTATTTTCTTACTTGTTCTTTCAGAAAACACTATGATCTAAGTACAGGTATTCATCCTATAAGATGCAGCATAGGTAAATTGGAACATATATGACAATTATTTGAAAAACCATAACCCTATTCTACATGTTTATAGAGATGACAAAAAAAAGCAAATCCATACATCTAAGTCTAGATATTTTATACTTTTCTTACTATGCAAATTATTTCAATAGTTTGTGAGCCTATTCCTTGAAAATTAGCAAATGAAATACAGACTGTATTTCTGAATCTGATTTTGATCCCATATTTACAGGCAAGAAGTGAATCTACCAAAGTCAGTGAAGAGTCACAAAAAATGTAGGTGAAATTAATTACGTTTTGGTCACCAGTTCTCTGCATTCACTTTATAATCAGTTAATGCTAAATTGCATCAGTTTAGCTGAACTAGATAAACTTTTAATTCGAAAAAAGGAAGCTTCATGAATAATGTCTGGAAATGTTTAATATCTCTTTTTTTTCTGAATGCAAAAGTAAAGCTTCATTTAAAGCAGTTTAGCCCATCTGAGTAGAATTGCTGCTTAAGCTCCCGGAGTGAAACATGTTGTTCTATAAACATGAACTTGAAAAAGTTTTCCCTAACTACAGCATATATTGACAGCTAGTGTGTATTATATTGGCCACTTTCCAAACATCTTAATACATATATTTAGGGCTTTTTTCTTTCTAATAGTATGGAAATTTCTCTAAATTAATTTTTGTGGACCAGAGTCTACATTATGCTACATGTAAAATCTGACTTTCTTAAAGCAGCTGCTTTTACTGACATATGGAAGAAATAGGTTTAATTTTGGCAATTAAATCAGATATATTTCAAATATGTTTGCTGGCCATTAGCACAAATTTCCTTGGACTGGGTACATTTACATAATAGATTGTTTTTGCCAGCAGAATCCAAGAAACATCTTGTTTACTGGACTAGGAAAAAAACAGCATCAAAATGATATTTCATATAGAACAAGTAAAATCTAGTTAATATAACTTGGTGACCATTATCTGATGACCAATAAAACAGTATTTTGTGTGTGTGTAGTGTTACTCAGGGCTGTTGAGTGCAGGGCCATGAGTTGGATTTCAGTGGTCCTTGTGGATCCTTTCCAACTCAGGATTCTGTGATTCTATAATTCTAATAGAGTAGTAATGCCAGCTAGTCACAATCCTAGTCTGAACCCAGTTGTTGCAGCAAGTTGAGTGACTACTCATGCAAGATAATTTGAAAATTGTCCACTGAAGCTGAAGAGGTCAATAAGAAATGCTCTGAAATTTGATTCTTAGCAGATTGTTCTAGATTTAGATCTGCTGTACAAATATATTTTAAAGACTATTGTGTTATTAATCTTCAAGTAATGCTAAGTTTCTATAGGTTTTAACAAAGCTTCTTAGTAATGACAGAATTTTGGAGTACTAAACCTAATGCAGACAAAAAAGGTATGAATTTACCAACAGGCTTCTCAAATGATGCCAAACAAAATGCCCTAATAAATGTTACAAACCGTGGAACTGCTCCAGCATCACCAGAGCCACTGGGAACATTTCCATTCGATTTAGGGGGTGTTGGATTCAAGCTCATTTGCAATTTAGGAGCAATATTAGACAGTAGCAATGTTAAATGAGTCAAGGCAGTTAACCAAATTTTACTAAGCCAGTCAGACCTCTTGGATGATAAAAAATTCAACAACAAACAAAGAAGCCATTGACATAGATCTGATTGCTGATCTCAGTGTGAAAATTTTATTTCATTCACATCTCAAAATCCTTATAAAGTCACATTTTATTTGGGAAATTAAGTGGACTGGCTAATTCTTCCTTACAGATACTTTTCAGGATTTCTCTCACTTTCAAATTCTGATGCAACCATATAGTATGAAATGTTTGGCCTGACCTGCTCTTTCCTTGTCTAGAACATTATATGTTATATGGCATTAAGTTGTCTTTCTTCCTACATGATTAAGTAGCGTAATTTGAGATACTTAGAGGTCATGACACATTACTGGAAAGATTAAAATGCAGTATTATTAATTAATATCAAAGCTATAAAAATTAGCTTAGTTTTACTCTTGGTTTTGACCAAAACTATAAATCATAACATTTTGGCAGAGCTAGCATAGCTATACTAATTTAATTAGAAATCTCTGTATTTTAATTATCCTTTTGAAGAGAGACATGTAATAAAAAAGTGTTTCCTTTCCATGAAGGACAGAATGGTGTTAGAGCATAACAACTTCGTTCTTGTGACTAATCAATTCTATGAAAATTTATAGACCTAATGTAGTAAAAGACCAAAGGTAAGAAAAAAGATCATAAACTAATGAAACTAATAATATTAACAAAGTATTAAGGCAATCAATTACTAAAGAGACATAAAGGTTAACTGCCCGTGAAATGAACATACTAATTCAATGTTATTATATGATGTACTTACAATTTGTTTCTAAATTTACTTCAGTGGCTCAGGAGAAAATTTACTTACTCTTACTTGTGTCACATTAAAAATACTCACCTTCAGCTCAGTTCTATGGTAAGCAGATATGCTGGTGATTGTGACAGCACCTTCTGTCAGGATAGAACTTTGTCCATATTGCTGACCTGCTTCCCAATCCCTTTGATATCCAGGCAGCCAAACTCAATTTTCTTTTAATTAGGTACCTAACTTGGTGTGAGGTGGACACAGGCCCAAGCTCTAAAGTATTCCAACACCTCCACCTATGAGCCATGTTCCCAGAAAGTGAAAGTTGATCACCTTCCACACAGCAGTAAACAGACTGAGATACTTGTAAATACAAAAAAAAAAAAAAAAAAAAAAAAAAGTCCTTAAAGAAACTTACTGTCCTGCGTGCAAACTGAAATCAATTACAAAACTATTCACCCAAGTTAATTTTTTTTTCTGTTCAGGACAAGAACAGTGACATATTTGATTGCCCAAGTGTGGTTTTGTTCATTTTCACTGGAGATGCTGTTATCTCGGGTTTGTGAAGATGGTTTCAAAGACAGGCAATGACAACATATAGTAAAACTGAAAAGCAGAAATTATAATTATCCTTGCCAATTTAATGAGATATTGAAAGAAACATAAGAACAACTCTACTGTGGCTGGCAGCATTACCCAGACTGAGAAGGACCTCAAGAGGTTGTGCCCAGCCTCCTGCTCTAAGTATGGCCAGCTGTGAGATTACACCAGATTGGCTTGGGCTGTAAAGAGCTCTCATATGTGTGCAATATACCAAACATTTCAGTCTGTCAAATACACTTTATCTGTGAATCCATTTCTTTAAAAAGAAATGTGTTATAAAATTAGTATGTTCTGAATCCATAAAGAACAATAAGTGGTGTGCATTACTTTATAGTTACGTGGATGGATGAATACATACATGGATGCTAAATCAATGCAGCAGATTTTAAGTCTGATCCACAGTCACCTGCCCTTATCCTGCAGCCTGGCACTGCACTGCACAAGTTTCTCTGCTGAGGATGATATATGGCTGTCAGTGCTGCTTGAAGGAAAAGAGTCTGTGCAGGGCAGGTGGGTACACGTTTAATGGACCATGGCAGATGAAAGGATGCAAAAAAGGTAGGAACAGTTGCTAAGTTCAGTGTGAAAGGCAAGACTGTTATCCCTGACCAAGGAAAATGTTTACCCGCCGCACCTTCTCTGTTATCTGAGGGTCATTTAGCTGGGCACTTAAGAAAATTAAGGCTTCCTGCATCTGTTTTCCCCAAAGATCTATGGTGCTACATTTTTTGACAGCTTGGATCCAATCTTTTTTATCTCAAAAATATCTCAAAAATGAGATAAATACTGCCAAGGATGGTGATTAGAGAGGACCCAAGTGACTAGTGTACCTTTCCCATATAATAAACTAAATTATTGCTTTGGCCTGCCTGTGTTTTTTCAGGTACTTGAGAAATAGAAAACCAATGAGTGCTTGTGTCCAGGGGCTGAGCAGAGCAAAAATAGTACAGATTAGTGTCAACTCTGGGAGGCCCATAATTGCAAGTAGACTCAGTTTTTGAGTATCTCCCATTAACAGCAGCACACATAGGTACTGTTGGTTTCATTTGCTATTTCATTACAAGCAGTGGCCAAGAGCTGCACCTCCCAATGGCCACAGGTCTGGCAGCAGCACCACCATTGTGATTGTTTTTCTCTCACTCTACATCTCACATATTAGTACAAATTTCCAGCCTGCACTAGCTTTCCCGTTTCCATTCTTTGTCTGACTCCTGTCCTTCCACAACAGAGGGAACTGATTCCAATCTCCCTCAGGTGATGTCTGCTCAGCATTTCTGTTTTTCCTTCTCTCTCCATTCTTATTGAGAAGAATTGGACCTGGAAACTAGCTCATGTCTTGGTTCATCCACCACTTTGCTTCCTGATGTGGGAGCTTTTTCTCACTCAGGTCTGGCCGTAAGACATTTGTTCAGCTGAGGGGAGAGGCTCAGCACATCCCTGCACTGTTCCTGCAGTTTAATGGCAGGACACTTGCCTCAGAGGGAAGTTACGCCTCACCAGCTCCCTGCTGTCAAAAATCACTCAATTTGTATCCTGTCATGGGATAGCTCCACTACTACAAGCTATTTATCACCCCTTCAGTGTCATTTTGTTTCCTGTGGCAATTGCCACAGAAGGTGCTTCTGCCTTCACTTCTCTCCTTCTCCGGCTCTCATTATTCATTTGGTCCAAACCACATTCCTGAATTGCCCTGCTTGACCAGAGAAAGAAATAAAAGGATGAAAAGATGTGATTTGTGAAGATGAGTATGTAAAATAAGGATAATCTAGTTTCTGGCAGGAACCAGCATCTTTTCAGCCTGCATCTCTCATGCTGCTGTCTGAGCTGTACTAATGCCTGCATAACTCCCTTCCTACTAAATGTAGAAACACTAGGTCTTGGAAAGCTGATACAGTATAATTTGCAAGATATCATATTCACCCAGTAGCCTCCCTACTGGTCATTATTTGGAAATAAATATGCAAATCCGACAATTATACCATTTCCCAGTTACCATTGGAGGAGACCAGAACTGGATGTTTGCTCTCTACACTTTTTACATTCTCACCTACCACTGAACTTTTCAGGAGATTCTCTCCTGCAAGTACACAGAGGACAGTGAGTGCTTTTCCTCAAAATCTCTTGCAAATTTACTTTCTCATGACTGAACCATATAATTTTTACTGTACCAGTAGACGTGCTAGAGCCAAAGTCAACTCAATTAGTACGTTTCATCAGAGATTGTGTTTCCAATGCAAAAGCTCCTAGGTCTGGTAGTTTTTCCCATTATCCTTGTTTCTGCAGCAGAGACAGGTGGATTGCACAGGCACAGATGTCTGGCATCTGGCTTTAAATGTGCTCGTCTATTCACATCTGAGTAAGCAATGCATCCCAATGAATTGGCTTCAAAGAGAGCGACTCTAAACAGAAAGATTGACATTTCCTCCCATTTCATACTGCCACTGCCTACTGCAGGGATGGCTGATCTGTACCTAACACCAAGGAGGTGGCACAGGCAGGTTCTGGATGGTGGAGTTTGGAGCTACAGCCTACTGAGCAAGACCTGGGAGAGAAAAGCATGAGTCTCTTCAAGTTCCCCAATTCAGGAAAAAAACAGTAAGTTAATGCCAGGAGAATAGATCCTTTGAAAGGAAGCATTTTTTCAGCCCCCACCTATTAAATCTCTGATATAATCTGGCATTTGGCCTCTGAAAGATTGTCAGCTGTCTGTCTTCTTGGGTTAGTTGTGGATATTGCATATTTTTTCCAGTAACTTAGGGGCTTGGTGGTTTGGGCAGTTTTGTGTGCTAAGGAAAGCCTTTTCATTTAAAGTCTATGGTTTCTATTAAAAGCCTGAAATTATTTTTTCCAACAGGTTTTGACCTGTTCAATCAAACAGCCCTTGAATGACAAGAAAAAGCTTGCTCAAAATGAAGGTATTTCTACTGTCATTGAAATATCTCGGAGAAAAACAAAACTTACTCATATCTTTTCTGTTTGTTTACTCCACACAGTGTTTTAGCTGTCCAGTGGGGTCTTTCTCTAAGAAGGTATGGCATAGGCCTTTTGTAGAAGTTTCAGAAAGAAATGCACAAAGGAGTCTATTTAATTTCTATCTGATAAAAAAGCATAGTTGCTTTAATAGTGAAGAGCAACTGCAAAACCAGAAGTGATAGCTCTTTCATGATGGTCAGCAGGTATTAGTTTACACTTCATAGCAGGACTTTTTTTTAATCAAACAAGAGAGGAAATTGTCTAATGCAGTTCCTTCTGAAGAACAAACTAATACAAGATGGAAGTTTCAGGTATCACTGGTGAAGTTAATTAACTTCACGGGTCAGTTATTGTATATTTCCCACATACCTTGTAAGAAGCAGCTCAGGCTAATTATGTGAAAAAGAGCACAGGCACTGCAGTTGCACGAGGCTTATGGAAGAGAACCTTACCTTTGAGATGGTGCATAGCACCTTTTGACAGCAACTGCAGAGCCAGCCAGTGGTCTGACTTCTACTCTAGTCCAGGAGTTCCTGGGAACAATAAATATCCCAAGAGGAAAACTTCTGACCTTTTTCTAACCACTATTTGAATGGCATATTGCAGCTTCTTCATCCTATGCCTCAGAGCTGAACAAAGCCTAGGACCACGTAGAGAAGGATTCATCTCCTTAAATTTCTTCAGCTATCTAAAACCTGGATATTTAATCTAAGGTGTCCACCTGGGATGCCTTCACAGTAAATGGAGATAGATGGGTGAGTAAGACTGATGAGATGGATCTTCCCCTGGAACTGCCTGCTCCTCTGCTCCATTCTTCATGTTTTTGCAGAGGATGGTGTTTTTATACCAGACACAAATTTCAGACTATTAAAGTTAATCCTTCCAGAAAGAGTAAACAGTTTAATATGCACAACACCAAATGGACAGTCATTATAACCAAGATTGTTTTTTTAGTATTACAGTATATGATTTCCCTAAAAAAATCTTCCTCAGTATCTTTTGCTGTTGGAGCCAGGGAAGGTTTATGTGACAGCTATGTTCTGTATTTTCCCATAATAAGAACAGTTTATATATGCCAACATTCTAATGAAGAAAATGGTAGGAATCCAAAGCGTCCATAAAACCATCTGTGCATGTGCTGTCAATCTGGCCTATACTGTATGTGCCCAGATCAGCTCATGCCTGAAAGTCCCCAATGAAACCAGTCTCCATGTGGGCTGGTGTGAGATATCTGAATTCAAAGTGCCCAGGTTGTGTTTGATTTGGTACATGGAGAACATGGGTATAGCTTGGGTGCAGATAGTGACTACTTATTTTAAGTTCCTGGATGACCAGACACCCTGCATTCACAGTCACAAGCCTGGTAGTTTGTTGCTGAAAATCATCAGATGGTACATTATTGCTAAATGTAGTAAAACTGGCAGTATATGTGGAAGATAAATTTCTATCATCAAATGATAAGACTGTTTGAGTAAAAAACTATGAAGAGCCAGCACTTTGTGGTAGTAGGGTCCTGCAAAAAAAATGTTCAGCTGTGTACTGAAAGTGTGTACAGTCTGTGAAGGGCTGCAAGGAATGACATGAAGGATAGGGACACTGAACCTTGGTGGGCTTTTATGAATCCAAGTGGAATAAATACACAACATGTGCCAGGAGGAATAAAAATCTGAGTGTAGTTTAAGTGCCAGCTAGGCACAGAAAAGAAAATCTACATATATGTTCTCATTTCACAAAAAAACCTACTTCTTGTTAAGTCAGTTCAAGTCCAGCGTATCAAAACTATGATAGTAAGGCCACTTCTTAACACTGCATGAAAGGCACAGTGCCCAAGTCAGTACATGACTTTCTTTACCAAATAAACCAATTTCAGTAAGTAACACCTCCTGAATTCATAGCAAATCTCAGAAGTGATGACTTGTCCTAAAACTATTACTCTAAATTGCTCAGTGGTCACTGCTGGGATTCACCAGTTGACTGCAGCCATCTGAGACAATTCATGTTGCTGAGATGTGAAAGCATAGTGAAAAGGGAAGCTAAGAAATACTCATGCAGTGCAGCTTGGCGGGCCACATGGAGCAGGTCGGGAGTGCAAAGCAGGTGGCATGGGCAGCTAAAATGGACTGGACCTCTGCACCCAACAGATGGCATCAACAGGATACAAGAAAATCATTGGTGTCCTTGTGGACCTGGGAGCACAACAGGACAAGCACCACAACAAGTGAAGCACCGGTTAAACTTTTCTGAAAATACATTCTGAGATCACCTCATTGTGATTTGTGGGAGGGAGTGAAAAGAGAGATAATAAATAGAGTAATGAGAAATTAACTAAATGCAAATTATTGTATAAAAACATGGTGTTCTAATTACAAAGATTTTAATTGCAAGTGTTGGTAATAAGAAAAATAATTAGTGGTGGAATTATGCCTGAGGATAGCAGTCAGAAGTTATCTCACGATGCTATCAGCTCACAAGATAAGACTTAGGATAAATGTTGGATGCTCAATGCTTTTTTGCTTTCCCTGCTTGTGAGGTGTTAACCATATTTGCAGTCAGACCATACAGCATCTACAGATGCAATTTCATATGCAGATCAAGAGGATAAAGATACAATCCCTATCTCAATAAATATAAGATCTACATTCCAGTTACGTAGCAAGTAGAAGGGTGTGAGGCTTTGTGTGCTTGGTAAATACCTTGAAATTACTTTTTGGGCACAAAATTGTTATCTGCATAACAAATTCCTGAAACACATTTTCATAGATATATGCTCACAGCTCCTCCCATCTAAAAGGAGTTTGGTAGGATGTGTGGGTGCTGTTGGTAAAGGAAATTTGGATGCTTGCATTGTAAACTGTGCACAGAAATATTTTATTTACGTTTTTAAGTTCTTGTGGCAATTTTTTTTTATGACAAAGTGCTCACAATATATGATTGTGACTTAGCAAATATATGACAAGTCACTTAGCAAAGTTGTAGTCTCACATCAGTTCAATGTATGAACAACTATAATATCAGGAACAATTTATGCAGAGATTTTATGGTCACTGAAAATTTTCAGGGGTGAATTCACCGCAAGACTGTGATAGCCTTTGGTTCTCACTAGAGCAAAGCCAGTGAGAGTAGCTGTACACATGAGGAGCCTTTCAGGAAATCTTGGAAGTCTCTGTTGTTCTCTCACTCTGTGACCAGTTTCAGGTGGATAATGTCAGTGTGGACAAGCAGTGGAGTGGGTTTTCTTTATAAATACTAAGAGTAGTAAATAAGTATTAAAAGTAAGAGTAAAAAAAAGGTTGTCTTTTCTACAGCCTGGAAAAATGTTGCAGTACTCTAATCAAGGATCCAAAAGAAAAGTATAAATTTCCATGGTTGATGCAGACATCTGTGAATACGGGGTGTGCTCGGTCCTTCCATGACATTGGGACATGTCACCCCAGTCACCACAATAATACTTTTAACACTAAGGCAGTTGAGACCTGCAAGTCAAGTTGTTACCAATGGCCTAGAGTTCAAAGGGGAAAGCAGAGTGGTCATCTGCTGGTTTCATTACCCCCTGCACAGGTCTTGTTTTTCTCTGAAGTTCATTCTGAAATGCAAGACGCATCATCAGGTTTATGATTTTTACAACATCTGCCTTGACAAAAATATGACTGAAATGAGAATAACATGGTCATGGTGCCAGAACAGTAAGAACAGTAATAATAATAGCTTCTCTGATCATTATGATCATCATTTTATTCTCACTATTACACCAAATAGTATAATTTATTGCAGTAATATGGCCTGGCTATGAGTGATTATATAAATACATATGTTATCTTTTTCAGGAGTTTTACATATTCATGCTTTCCTGATGAAAATATATTATTTACCAACAAGGAGAAGGTCTTAGATGAGAATAAAAGCAAATTTATTCTCTTTGGCAGCTATCCATTTCAGTCCAAGCAGGGTATGAGAAATGCATGCAAATGTAACAGCTGCCTGTTGATACTCGGGTTCCTGTGGATCATCTATTAAAGCAGCACTTTGTTATCATCTTCTGCATTCTGATCCTGAACTATGTGAATTTACACTTCATAACAGATGAATCTAACTTTAAAA
This sequence comes from Irena cyanogastra, assembly GCA_013397155.1. NCBI lineage: Eukaryota > Metazoa > Chordata > Aves > Passeriformes > Irenidae > Irena > Irena cyanogastra. The sequence continues at coordinate 195,950 of VWZV01011283.1, read as the reverse complement.
TATATCCAGCTGCTAAAGACAGAAAATAATCCCTCAGGTAATGCATCTCAAATATTCAGAGCAAAAAGAACCAAGGTTGATTTACCATCTAAATAGACTTTAAAACACTGAATTCTTAACGGTATTTCTTGGAGTTTGGGGACTTTTCTTGCTATAAAGGAAGTCAGCAGTTGAAAAAAAAATAAATTTGTAACTGAAATATATCTTCATGCAGCAATCTCTGCTTGGTCTCCATTTCACAAGAGATGGACCCAATCTTGAGGATATTTGAGCATTCAAGTAATTCTATTCAACATCAAACTGTCTGCAATACTCAGTGATTTTACTCATATATGTCAGAAGCAAGAATTTTCATTTCATCAAGAACTTCAGGATCAAAGTATCTAAATTGCAAAACACCTTATTATAGTAACTAGAGATTTTTACTTTGTCTTTTGGAAGTCGATTCTGATATTGTTTTGTAGACCAAAATTATACAAATTCATTTTCCATCTGAGAAAATAAATTTAAATTTTAGCTTTGCAGAGCCTTTATCTATTGTGTGATCACTATAATGAAGAATTATGTACATGGTTTTGACTTCAGTCAAAATTCATGTTAATGCAGTACGTATTCTAGACTCTTCAATTATGTGAAACATTACATTGCTTGGGCACAAAGTGTCTGGCATCCAAAACACAGATTCTAAATATTTTGAAAGCTATTTAGAATCTAGTTATACCTGACACAAATGTATCAATTTATTACAAATAATATTTGGAAGGCTGCTGTAACACAGTTCTAAATTAAAAGTAAACTACCAATGATAAAGCTATTAAGCAAGCTTCTAAGTAAATACTGAGCTTAAACCAAAACTAATGTTTTTTATATATATGTGACTGCTGAATTTTGCTTGATAAATTTCACACTTACATCTGTCACTCTAGCAAAGCATGTGTATATCATACCTAAAAGAAAATTGTTGGTAAGGTTTTTGGGGTTTGGTTTTGTTTTGATTTTTGTTTGTTTGTTTTAATCGTTAATCCCGAGAATAAAATTATGAACTTCTTGCAAACAATACAGCTTTGCTGCAGTCAGAATTTTCAGGCATACTCATCCAACTTTAACCTGACCATGCTCTCATTGTTGGAAATTGTAAACCATTCACTGCAGCAGAGCTGTGCTAGCCCTGAGAACAATTGAGATATCACTTGAGAGCTGTTTTCCACTGAAAAAGATCGGTCTCCAAGTGACGAAAGGAAAAGAAATCAGCTGCCTTAATAGTTGACCTGAAGTATTTCTTGAGATCCTGGTAGTAAGAGAAGAAAGGGATGTGGCCCATATGTTAATTAGTTTACACCTTTCCCTTAGTTACACTGATTTCACAGAATCACAGCGTGATCAGAAAGGGGTGAGTGAGCAGCGCTGCTCCCGGGGCACCTGATCCCTGCAGAGCATCCAGAGGCAGACAGCATGGCTGGGACAGGCAGTTTGACTTTCCAGGGAGATCAGAATCTTTCTTGGCGCCCACAGAGAGTGAGGGAAGGTTTAACACATCTTTTGTGCTCTTGTAAAGTTGAACCGAAGTGTTTACAGTGGCAGTCACGTTTCCAGCAGTGGGCTCTGCTCTGTTTTCAGTTACAAACTCTCTCTCTCACAGGATTCCTGACAAATTGTGTGTTGGTGATGAATATGTTCCCTAACGACTTGCTAAACACTGGAAAGGGAATAGTGACAGTAGCAATTTGGAAAAAAAAAAGAACATCATAGACATTAATTGATACCTCTTTGGTTTTGGACACTCAAAGGTACTTCCAACTGCAACTTTCATCAGGCCTCCTTTTCAATCTGTAACTTCCCGTAATTTATTGACTTAGTTTAAAATAATAAAAAGTCTTATAGAGCATTATTGATTGTGTTGAGATTAAACTGAATTTGGCAAATACAAGAATCTGAAATAATGGCACTCTACAATGTTTTCTCATTAAAGATGTCATGGGGTTTTTTGAGAACCTTGCATAATGTTGAAAAAATAAAACTGTGACATGCTGAACACTAGTTTTAAATATTGATATTCACATAAACTGAACTTTACTGATTTGTAGTCATAGCCTTAGGCTTTATTTCTATGTAATCACACAACTGCAAATATCAGAAAATTTAAAAACTCAGAAGTAATGTTCTGCCATAAACGCTTATATAGGCCATTTTCTATTTAGAATATATCTGCATTTGAAATGAAGTAGACTGCTCCCATATATCCTTTCCCTTCTAATTTAGGCCAGTGCTGATGCTCTTTCTAATATTTCTTCTGTAGGGAACAGATGTTGGGAAAGGAAATATAATATTCTAGCCTCCAAAGAAATGTAGGGGAAACACAAATTTCTTTCATTTAAACCATGTCTTTTGGGACCTTTCCCTGATTCTAGCTGTAGGTTTACACCCTAACTGTGCACATCAGGAGGAAAAATATTTTTCCCCTTCTGCTTGGCTCTTAGTGAAGTAAAAGGCTTTCCTTAGCCTTCGGAGGTCAAGACTGTGGGATGTAGCATGTCCTGCCCTGTGGCTCTCACTTGCTTGAGTGACAAGCCCCAGATTGCTTCATCTGGAAGTTAGCCTTCCCCCTTTTTAGCATTCATCCTGGCTCTGCTCTTCCTCCCGCAATATCAGTAATAATTTTAAAGCTTCTTAAAGATCTTGGATAAATACATGATGCATCCAAGTGCCAAGAAACAGTCCCTAAGTGAGTTCAGTGAAAGGATTTGATGAAGAATAAGAACAATTTCAATTTACATTGACATTTTGAGACCTATCATTTAGCCATCTTTAATAATTTTTAATAGCCCTTGCAGAGCTTTGAAATAATTTTTTAATTAAAGTGTCATGTTACATCAAGTCAAATGCCTCCATAAGTTTAATTCAGGTTTACCATCTTCACTGATCTTATGACTCGTGAAGGAATATTTAAATTTGATCTCCATAAATGCACTGACTGCACTGCATTTTTTAGCTCTTTATTTACTAGGTCTCCAGCACCCACACTATTATGTTGTCTGAAGTATTTCTCAAACTACCTTTCTTTGTATGTTTCATCTTATTTAAAACTGCTTAAATTTATGTAGAAGTGTTGGTTTCTGAATTGCTTCTCTACTTCTTTCCCTTCTTCCTTTATTATCCTTTTTATAGCCTTGTTTATTTTATATTTCTAGTTCAAATGTTTTTAATTTCTTAATAAAATTTTAATTTGAAGTATCTATAAAATTAGGCAAAATGCATTGTAGCACTGTGATTATTAAACATCATTTGTGAAAACTACAAATGTTTTCTAGTTAGAAGTTGGAAAAACAAAATTTCAACTTTTCAGATTGGTTGTGACCCTTCAATCAATATACACAAGCAATTACTCTTTTTAAAGATGTAATTGTTCTGAAAAATCTTAAAACAAGTCTTTATAGAACAGAAAAGAAATTATTTGTGCACTGTATAATTTTGCACAGAAGGAAGTTGAGTTGTATGGACTCTTACTAGTGCAACAAAACCTTTTCATTGCCAAAAATGCACAGTCTCAAAAGACATATCTGGATTTACATTTGGCATCTAGCTTGAAAAATTGCAGCTCTTCAAGTAAATTATCACCAGCTTTGTGATCTATGATGTGCTGCTTCTTACCTTCTTGGACAGAGATCATAACTGAAGTTATGTCTTGAGGCACCTGAATTTTAAATCTGGAGATTAATATACTGCACAAATAATTATTTTTTTAAAAAATGTACTCTCATCTGTGTTTAATTTATAGCTGTCATTAGCAGCAGTAGGAGCTTGATTTTCACACTGAAAATAGAATAAATCATTAGTTTTTGTTCTAAATAATTGGTTTTAGTTCTGACTGTGTGTAAATAGAAAAGAGTAAATTATTACTAGATAATGAATATCACAAGGAAGAGGAAAAAACACAAAACTTTCTTGCATCCTATTTAGTTTTACATTTAAACCAGTATATTGATTTCCCTACTTTTCTGGTGTTTAATTTTAGTGCTACAAAATCTTGACTTAAAACATCTAGTGTACAACAACATAAACCTTTCAGCTTTAGAGCTGTCTGTGGGTATACTGGAGCAATACAAGATACTGTACTGTCCAGCCACCTGAACACTGTCAGGTGAATGAAAATTTCATAGCAGGACTAAGTTTCAGCATTTCATAAAGTGACTTCTCTATCACTGTCATTTCCAGGTCACTCACATGCACCAGTTTTGGCATTCCACATTTTGCAAAGATGTCAGGTCAGGATTCATCATAGCACTTCTAAGGAAGAAAAAGATGCTATTTGAGAAGTGGCATATGAAATTTCAGGGGATGTTACAATCAAATGCACGAAATCAAATCAACTTAGCATAGAAAAGCAGCTCTGTTATTTTTAAAGTGGTTGCCTATGGTTCAAGTAGATTTTCAGAAGGGATCTTAGAAGACAGAACTACAGACAGGGTGAAGGAATGTTCTTTCAAATTCACTATTTAAATGTAGATGAAACATTGTCTGTACATCAGCTCAAAAAAAGTCTTAACATATGCTTAGGTATTCCAATAATAACTGGAAGAAAATTTTTAAGATTGTGTTCCCTTCTACTAAAGCATAAGGAAATTACTTTTTAGGACATGAAACACACAGAAATAAAAACAATATTAAGAGAGGCAAAATTAATCTTATTGTTAGCTTTACCAATATGCATCTTAACATACCAAGGCTAGGCAAATCTGTTTCTCCTTTCACATAAATGGTGAATTTTCTTTACCTAGATCTTAAAAGGAACATTAATAGACCAGATTTAGTGCCTATATTCTGAAACTGCTTTGTCCCCCCTAACTGTAGACCCGTAAGTAGAGAATCTAAGAATTCATGGCATATTGTGGGTACTTCCAGTAAGCAGTCCAGATCTTGGCTTTTCTAAATGGTTTTCCACAGTACCTGTTTCTCTGCAATGATAACTTCTATTCCTTCCATTGACTGCTCCTCTAAATGAATCCAGCTCACAAAAATGCTCCATCACTGGAAGTGTTCAAGGCCAGGTTGGATGGGGCTCTGAGCAAACTCGTCTGGTCAAAAATGTCCCTGCCCATGGCAGGGAGGTGGAACTAGATGTTCTTTGAGGTCCCTTCCAACCCAAACTGTTCAATGGTTCTACAATTCTAAAATCAATGGAAAGGCAGAGAAGGGCTTGCATTTTCAAACATTTTTATCTGCAGATTATTTCCTGACAACTGATTCTGGTGAGAGTGGGGAACAGATGCTGACACACTGCTGAGGCACTCTTCAGACACCCTGGGGCTTCTCCCTAAGGAATCTAACTGACACTCCAATATTGGAAAAATAATTTAAAAACATGTTGGGAGATGAGAAGAGAGAATACAAGTAGAGAAAAGGGTGGGAAAGAGAATATTGATGATTTTCCTGTGTTGCCTTGATCTCAGTTGCCTAACTATCATGGCCCAGCATGAGCTGATTGCTTTAGTGGCATTTGGGCATCTTTGCCTGTGTACAGGTACTGTGGTAGCATATTGCACAGACATGATTTTAGAGCTGGCTGCAGAGTTTCCTAAAGCAAGGATTTTAGAGGCACAGGCCTAATAGCATTGAGAAAAGAGGGTTGTTTGGCTAATCAGCAGATATCCTCTTGTGGACACCTTGCTACCATTGGGTTAATTAGAAAACAGCTGGCACTGACTGGGGACAAGAGGGAGGTAGAGGGTGGTAGAGCTTGCCGAATCCCTGTAATGCTTTCTTATCTTTCTCTAACCTTTTAGCCTTAATTTCCATTTTAGGAACTTAATGAGATGCTTGTTTTCAGGGCTATACCCCTCAAGTGGTAGGAAATGGGTTTGCTTGGGTAAGTGTGTTTAATCCTCTGGGGTTTCCTTTGAACTATTCAATTTAATTGGATTGCACCAGGGGTCTGACTGGGTGTGATGAGGGCCCTCTTCGCAAGCCCTTGATTGCTTCCTATTGTGTTCATCCTCTTTTACTTTAACCTGGTGAGTTGTAAAATGTGACAAACTGTATGTCATTAGACCTAGTAAAATGTAAAGTTTGCAACTAGGGCAGGTTATGCTGATTTCTAAAGGAAGATGGTTAAAGGGAAATATGGACACATACAGTATCTACATTAACTGAAGTATCTGACAGGAGTGTAGTTTTTTGAGCTTGTGAACTGAATTATCACATTCCCTGGTGCCTAGAACAACCACTTCATAGCAAGGATATGTGGAAAAGATGAGCACAGTAAGAATAAGATCAAGAGTTTCTGGGTGTGGAGCTAGTAAGAGAGGATAGAGCAAGAGAAAAAGAGGGAAGATGCTGAGGGAAGATCTTAATAGATACTGAGCCACACAGAAACTTTCAGCTCCCTGTCAGTGTGATGGTCTCTGCTGGGAGGGAAACCTGAAGAGGTAAAGAATTAAAACCTTCTAGAAATAAGCACAAGAAGAAACATTATGTGGACCACAAATTCATGCCAAAAATGCCTGCAGGTCATGTGGCTGTTAGTCTAACTCACTTGCAATTATAAGAGATATAAATGTTTTAGAACGTGGTGCAGAAACTGCTGCACTGAGGCACTGAAAACATAAATGGGGTGAGCTAATGTGGTGTGGACAGACGATATATCCAAAGTTTGTGAGCAGGATTTCAAGGAGAAAGTCACGTATGTATATATTGCTTTCTTCCTTCTTCAGCTCCCAGAGTTACTCCACTTTCCTGGGGGAGGTCACTGCATGAATGGCCATAGTCACACACATGCAGGGCCAGCCCTACTGCAGAAGTTAATAAAGGGAAATAAAGACAACAGGGCTGTCACTGAAAAGCACAATTTATTAATATTTTTACTACAGGACTGGATTGGGTCTTATAATGAAGAGACTACAAGATTTCAAATAATTCTTGGTGATTTCTGAATTCAGTACAAGGTTGTTGCAAAGTAAAGTTGGCAATGCAGTTTCAGGTGAACTGTTTTGAAATTACTGCATCAGTTACTTTAACTGTGAGGTTAAAGCTGATGTCCATGGAAAGAAGGTAATCCAACCATTTATCTCAGAATCTATAGGTCTTGGTGGCTAAAAAGTAATCTGAAGGAAAATGCAATAGGATTATTTTCTAAGAAACAGGATCGTTTTCTGGACATACAGTCATAACTATGATTGGGATATGAAATTAGAAAATATTCAGTCTCTTTAAATCTTTTCTGGTCTTCAAAGATTTAATAGATGAAAGAACTGACAGCTGGGTGGTTGAAGTGCATTAGCCTGAAATAACAGTAGGAAAGAGCTGAACATCAAGAACAGTATGCTTGTGGAACCCATCTGCTGTAAGCAAGGGAGAGTTGCTTAAATGAGGAGGCAGAAACAAATATGAAGAAAAAACACTGTGGGTAGTTTTTTTTTTTTGCTGTAGCTGTGCGTAACTAGATGATCTCTGAGGCTCCTTCCAGCCCAAATCATTCTATGCTTTTGTGATAAATTTGCATAGAAGGATCAAGTGTCTGGATTTACCTACTGGTATGGTGGCCTAAGTGACTGCAATTTAAATAGTCATTATTTTAAAGCTGTACAATACCCCAGAATATTCCTGAAAATTTTTAATTTTGCCTGTACAAGGCAATAACAGTGACATTATCACTGTGGCAAAGACTTTTGGGTGCATACAAATAAAAAAGGCATGTGATAAAATGAGTTAAAGATTGATCAGATGATTGATGTGAAAGTCTACAAAGAATTGGCATAAAAAACTGAGATAAATTAGGAAGTCAAAGGAGGATGTGAGGAGAGGAGAAAAATTTCATGCTAGTGTCATTTGGAACAAAGAGCAGATTTTGAATAACCATGTAAGACAAATTTTTAAAGTCTCCAATAACTAGAAATATTTTAAGGGAGATATGGTTGTAATATTTTTCTTAATAGAGGCGCAAACATGCTTTATGTTTGAAAATGTCACAGTAGAAGTAATTTATTAGATTTCACAATAAAACCAGAGGGGTAAAGAAGAATAAAAACTAGACAAATTTATAGTTGGCATTTGAAAAAACATATAGCAATATACAGGAGTTGTAAACACAACATTATCTACAGCAAATTGTTAAAGTTATGAATTAGTACATTCAGGCTCATTGCATAAGATTAATAAATCAAGAGATACTTAATTCTGTGGTTAAAGCACAACACTATATATGCAGTGGGGAAAAGGGAAGAATTTAGAAGAAAAAAATCAATCTTTGGCTAGGCCTGTGTATGGTAAATATAAAAGGATTGCAGAAGTGCAAGGACTCCTTGCAATTGTGTTCATAACCTAATTAGGGTGGTAATTAGGACACAGGTAAAACCACAAAAGGAAAAAAAAAGAAGGATGTTGAATTTCAAAGAGTGAGTTTCAGAAGAGTGTAAAAGCACAGGATGAAATCAAGTAGGATAAATCAATAGAGATAAAGGACACAGAGGGAAATGGAAAACATTCGAAGATAAATTAATGTATGCCCAAGGGTTGTGCATGTAATCTAGCTAAAAATACACCAGAAATAAAGAAGGCTAATGTTGATGAACAAAGAAGCCCAAACCTGAAAATATACACTCTAGCAATAACCAAGGGACTCTATGAAATGAATATAGCTGAAAAACAGAAGGTCAGGGATGAAGCTCATAGCTTCAACATTCAACAAATTTTAAGAATTCATTTTCCATTAAAAAATATATACAAATATCGAGGCAAAAATAAAACCCTCTTAAATTTGGAAGTATTCAGAAGAAGATAAAGAACAAAATAATTACTGAGAGAGATGTATTAAGTGCAAGATGATGAAAGAAGGAATAAAAACTGTCAAAGATGTTTTGGGTTCAAAGCAGAAATTTTCATGCTAGAGGACTGCAACTCTGATATTTGCTTTTTACAATACTTCATTAGCATACTGCAAGGGACTGCATGAATCCAAAAATTAGTTCTAAATTTCTCTTGTAAATTCAGCCATTTAAGCAGACAATTTGTGGGTAGATTTATAGGTAGCAGGTACATTATTAGGAGATCAACCTTTTGCAATTATTGATTTTTATCCTAGTTTTGGGCCCAACATCTTCATAAAAAAACCAGTAGAAAATTACAGTTAAATAACACAAATCCTCAGAGTTTCACTGTATATATGGTTTCTATGTATCTCTGACTAATATCAGAAGTTATGAAAGCTCAAAGTCTTCCAAAGTTTCAACCTAGAAAATAAAAAGTAAAACTAGGAAAATTTAAAATAAATTTCAAGAAGTGCTAGATTTGCCAGAACAGGGATTCAAAACAGTGAATCAGTTATTTCTCTCTGTGGTAATGACCATGGCCAAAACCAAACCTGCTTGATTTACATTTTTCACGGAGGCCTCCCATTGTCCAAATTTCCCTGACAGCTCCATTTCTTCTTCCCCCAAGTGTAAGGGGAACATCTGTACTGAGAAGACCAAATAGGATCACAGCTTACACATTTAACTGAGATGCCTAAAGGAGTGGGAGGTTAAATCAGATCTAAATATAGTTTTATTACCATAATTACAAAAAACAATTGCTCTCTATACAGAGTAATGAAATGAGAAAGTCGAATGACTAACTGCCTGAATTAAGTTGATAAATGCACTACAATATAGTAGGTGGAATGGATCCAGTGAGATAGCTGGTTGAAAATGAGTAATTGATAATCATTTTACACCAGTAGTTCTCACTTGCTACAGCCCATAAACTGTCTTTCTGTAATTTTCCCAAGTATATGACCTTCTTTTTTTTCTTTTTTTTTTTTAAACCGAGTAAGAAAATATCTTGGCTTGACAGAAATTCTGTTCATCCCTGATAAAATGTAATTAAAAAGCTAAAGTACAGGGCAAGAAAAATTTATGTTCCAGGAAGCAAGAACTCAGAAATCTCTCTAGCAGGAGGAAGAAGGAGAGGGAATCAAGTTTATGTTTTCATTTTGAGTCTGGTACTCTTGGTCCTTTCTTCACCATTTCATGTTAATGTGTCCAAAAAATCAGATTTATCCTCAGATCTGAAAAACACCCCAAATTAAGCTCATTAAACTGTCTAATAAAAACTAGAAAACAAGCAAGGTGAAAATAGAGGCTCTTTAGAAAACCCCTCCCAAGTGGCAAAATAATCCAAAAGAATTATTCATATCACCTAATATTAAGAGCTCCAGATTCAAACAACTTAAATGTCTATGATGTAAGTGTCTACATGTATATATGTCTGAATTTTGAGCTGAATCAAGGTTTTATCTTGGGACTGAAGTAAACCTGTATCCCTAAAAAGATAAAAGAGGCAACTTTAATCACTTAGATTAGGTGAGATGATCTCTGCCTTAGCAGTGCCTGTCTTTCTCTACGGACTAAGGGGGGGAAAGGATGACAAAATAAATCTATATTTTGTCAGAGGTGTCTCACATTTTTGTGAGACAACATACCCAGGTCAAATTCTTCATGACAAGAAAGAGTCCAGACTCACTGAGTAAGCAACCATGGTTCATTTTGGAGTTTGTAATGGTTCATGGAAGCCATGTGACACTTTTCCCTTCACCATAAGACTTGTATTATCTACTCTAAGCTTAACATTTTTCACAAATTTGACAGTTAAAAATCTGAAGCACATGGTTGAAGAGTTCATACTTGCCCTCTCCAAAGTACCATGGATGTGTCAGAGATTTGAATCCTGACCTCACTATATAGTTCTTTCAAAATGTATGAGCATGCACAAATGTTTCCTTAAAAGTGTATGCCAGTATAAAACAAAATAGTAGTAAATTATTTGACTTTTAGTAGAGTCAACACACCTCTGATGACATAAACAATCAACATTTTCCCTTTCTTTGAGCTGTGCTGCCCAAAGAAGAAACACACAGAGAAGAAATTATTCACAGTCACAAGAAGTAGCAATCAGAAACTGAGTGGGAGTCATATAGTGCAAGGAAAAAGAAAACTGCACCCTGGGATGTATCAGTAGAAATATTTTCACTAGGAAAAAATTAAATAAAAGAAAGAAGGAAATGCAGTTTGTCATCAGGAAAAAGGGTCCAAAATGGAATATGTGGAGAATGGTTGAATACGTTCCAGCTCTAAGAAGAGTTTAAAAAATCTAGCCTGGAAGAGAGTAAGAAAATGCTTTTGTTGTCTGTCTTGGTACTTGGGTGACCTTGGCCAACAGCTGAGCACCCATGCAGTCACTCATGGAAAGAGAATTGGAAGGAAAGCTGCAAAACTGTGGGGAAGATAAAAACCGTTTAATAGGTGAAGCAAAGCTGCATGTGAAGCAATGCAAAATAAGTTATTAATTCTCTACTTCCAACCAGTAGGAAGATGGTGAGTCATTTCCAGGAAAGCTGACCCTCAGCATAGGTAGTGGTTACTTGTGAAAACAAAAGCCATGACTGTGAATGTCTCTTTCTTCTCATTTCCTTGAGTTTTTGTTGCTGAGTGTTACATTATAGGGCCTGGAATATCCTTCTGGTCAGCTGGGGTTTGATGTCCCAGCTGTGTCCCATCCCAGCCCCTTGCCCACCCCAGCCCCCTCACTGAGGAGGCAGCGTGAGAAACTGAGAAAGCCCAAATGCTATGCAGGCACTGTTCAGCAATAGCCAAAACACTGCTGTGCTATCAGCACTGGTTTAGTCTCAATTCAAAACAAATCACCATATGGGCCACTTTGAGGAACATTAACTCCATCCCAGCCAGACTCAACCAGTATATTATCTGAGAAGCAAGAATAAGGAAAGAAAATAGAAATTTAAGTTGGAGGATAATGGCACAATATTTCTTTCTGGGACTTAAAGAAAGACTTTGCAAAATTAGAGCAATGAGATTCTGGAATTCCTCTTCATTCAAATAGGAAGGACAAAATTAATTGCTTTTAAGGTGCAGCCTCATAATTTTATGAAAAGTTTTATATTGTAAGAGTCTTGCAATACCAATTCTCAGCAACGCACGTCTTCCAGTCCATTGCTGTTTGTTGTTTGGAGAAGTTTTTAAGAAAATACATTTACAGTAATCAACTGCTTTTACTTCCTTTTCTTTTCAAGATTGACAAACAAACAGTAAGTCTGAAGCACAGTCTGCAGGTAGTTTGGAATTAGCTAAGCTATGTTATATCTATTTTCTCAGACACTGATAGCTGTTTAGCTGAGGCAGCATAGATAGGAATGGCCTGGGAAGAGTCACCCATCAAGAAAAGTAAAATATTCTGCCAGCATGTGCTGGGCTCCCTGCTGCTGAAGACTGCCACTAATTTAAAGTGTTTTAAGTGTATATGCAATGACTGCAGGTCAGATATAACCTTAAGGCAAAAGAGCAAAGGAACTTCCTTCCCAACCAGAGTGTGACCAAAGCCCTCTTCCCGGCAGCTGAGGATAAGCAGCATGCAGCAAGAAGCTCCTTGAGATAGCACGCCCTGGCACATCTCCTCACTGATCCCCAAAGTGGGGATGGAAACAATCTTCTTTAATCTTCTGAAATGTGCAATTTGTCTCCAGATTCCAATTTTGTCATTCTAGACAGCTTCGTTCTATGCACTCAATCTATTTACAGTAGTTCAAATAGGCTAAAGCAATTTAGAGTCTCTGTGGAAGATGGAAATTCCTATTCCTTGTTGCAGAGAGAAACACTTCTAAACTACCCCCTAAGCTCTCTGACAGTCTTCTCACTCCTCCCCATTCATTCAATGGGAGGTAGTTAAGCACATCATTTATAAGTTGTTCTAATGGGGTATCACAGTGTTTTTAAGAGGAGATTTGGAGGAAGGGAAATCATTAGGGCTGCCTTGTGAGTGAAACCTGACAGCCAAACTGAGCTAGCTACACACGTGGAAGAGGGGTATTTTTTTGTATTTGTCATGCTCTTATATTTTTAGAAAGCAAAATTCAACAATAAAACTTTACAAAGTAAAAAATGTTATGTAGTTCTTCATCCTCTTGTTTTTGAGAGCTGAGTTACAGTGAGGTGGGAATTTCCTATGAAGTCTGTCTTCTGTCGAAGGACTTCATTAACATGCCTCAGATAAAGTTTAGCACTGCTTTCTTAGAAAAGGGCATTGTAATGCCAGGAGAAAATATATTATTACCATATTCACTAACAGAAAATAAGACTGTCAGTCTGATTGAAAATGAATACAACAGTCTTTTCCCTGGGATTCTCTTCTGGATGATAAGCACTCGCAAAAAATTTTTGGGTAAAAAAAACCAGCTCTATGAATTACTTTGAATTATTTTCCCCTAGCAGCTTTCTCTGTATAAATACTTTTCTCCTCTAAGGTGCTACATATCTTCATAGCTTTGGAAAACCTTTGCTGAAAGAATAAGAGGTTCTGGAATTTATGCCCTGGCACTACTCCAGAGATGTTGGTATGCATCCCTTTACAGTGCACAAAGAGTGCCCAACACTTTAGACAAAGGAATCCTTCTCTTCACTAGGAAAACCTTTAAGAGATATTCACTTTGATGTTGCTAGTTTTTCACAGTCAGCATGAGGATTACATGCTGAGAAGGGATAAATCAGTTTTTGTTGACAGCTGGAAGAAAAAGGCTGAAAAATCAGTCATAAAGGCATTTCTTAATTTTGGGTTTTCCCTGAATTTCCTTTAATCTAAAACAGATAATTCCAGAAACCTGAACTCATCAGGAGTGGATAATGCTTCTAGAAGTCTCTTCTTTGCACTAGGATGCATGAGTTTCAAGGGGTATAAGTTTTACTCCAAAGGAAAGTTAGGATATACCCACAGGAAGGAAAAAGGAAAAATCCTCCTATATATATAATGAATAAATGCATTAGAGAGTTTTCAAAAAAAAATTGAAAAATAAGGGATTATCTTAGAGAGGTATTTTCTAAGGTCACATATGTCATACAAAGAGAAAGAACGTCATGCAGCATGCTTGAGATCTCAGATCTCTCAAGATATATGTAGAGAGATGAGTGTTGAAGAAATGCCTAAAATTCAACATTACAGTATAAGATTATAAAGCTTGTTCCCCTGAATATGCTTGTGATAGATACTCCAGCCTCTATTACAGTAAAATAATATTTAAATCAATGTTAGGCTTTGTTTCACGTGAACTTTCCCCTTCACATATGTCATTTAGCTTTTTCAACACTTATGTAGGACCCATCATTCAATGATTGAATTTTGCAAACCTAGTTTGGAATAAACTGTTGTTTTTTAATGCTCTCTCAACATTTCAGTGCACCAAAGACTCTATCAGATAACCGACAACATTAGAAAAGTGAGGCATGAGAAGAAGTTTCCCAGCACAAAAGTTCAAGAGTTAACATACAGCTGTGGATGTGGAGTTTGATAAAAGAGTTTCATGCAGTAAGATGTAACCTTTAAGATTCTTTTCAAGTACATGTAGTTAATAATTTAGTTTGTCTTTTGTTCTTGTGCTCCTAAATGGGCAGTAATGCTCATTGGCAGTCAGCAAGCAGCAGGTTGTATTCTACTTTCTCTGAGCCTGCTCTGGCATGAGCCATTTATCTCCCGAAACACTATAAAGACCTCCTGTCATATGCTCCTCTTCAAAAACATTTTAAACTTACTTTCAAAAACTAACAGTATAATTTAGAGATATTTTAATGGCTCTTGAGCAGCCTTCAGATACATAATTGAGGTAGAGGAATGCAGACTGCCCTTTATGGAGCTGGGGATAAGGAGGCTCCCTTTGTAGACTCCAGACCAGTAATGGCTAGCTCCCCTGAAGCCACATATTTTATGCAGTCTTCCTCAAGTTACCCCTGTGCTAGACAACTAGGCAAGAAATATCACTGCCTGCTGCATTAAGTCTGGATCCCTTTGGTCTGTGGTAACAAGCAGCCTCCCATTAAATTCCTTGGCACAATTTGTCTGACAGGGTCCACAGATTTTTCCCAATTTGCAGGAAAGCATAAAGGAAACCTTTGAGGTAGCCCTTACTGTGCTGGCTGGTCCCATTGCTGTTTTAATGGCCCAGAAACTGGAAAATAGGAGTTTTTACTCAGAAAATGCATTTCTTCCCCAAACATTAGTTGATAAATATCCCCAAAGCTCAGCCTTGTTTCAGAAAGGAATTTATCATCAGCTGACCACAAGTAAGGAGGATGAGGATACCTGAGATATACAAAATAATTGAATAAGGATGAGATAAAAGAGAGTCACTATCATGTCTGGGGTAGCCAACAAGGCAGGTAGACCACAGCTGACTTTAGCAGAGCCCTGCAGGGGTCTCTGTCCTAGACTCCCACTCCAGCAGTTCAGGCATGGCACTGGATCCATGCTGGCTCTGTACAGGAGTTCCACTCTCTATCTTAGCAATAATCCCTTGGACCAGGAGCACTGCTGGAAAGCAGCACAGAGGCATGGAGAAAGAAAGCTCTGTAAGCTATAATGCAGTGCCCATCAAACTCTACCTCCTCTCCAAGTCAGCGTGCCAGGCTTGGACCAGCTCCATGCAGAGATGTTTGGTTGACTGCATGGTGCAGGGAGGCCAAGTGACTTTACTTTAGGCTCTGTAAACTGGTTCTGGGCCAACTTGACCCTGCAAACTGTAAAGCCACCATCCCACAGCACTCTACAGTACCATATAATTCTTGCCAGACCAGACTTGTCTCTGCAAGGAGCCAGCTCGGTGTCCCTGCGTCTGCAGTTCAACTAACCCACAACTTACAAGCCACTCACAAATAGTTGAGAGTTGATGGAGTAGAATTCATTTCATCCATGTAAATTCTCATTAATCTGCAATTTCTAAGGAGGAAACTGGGGGGAGGGAGAATAAAGGACATTTTACTGAAGTGAATCCAAGTGAGACATTAAGAAAGTCATTACATTAAATTGCAGGAATAATACATGAAGCAGGATGGTTTTGGAAATTAAACAAGCCTCTGCTCTCATAGACTGTGGTATGAATTATATCTGGTCATTTTCTGTGTGGCTTCTTGGGTTGGGATAAGTGGAAGAAACTTACTACAAGGACTGGAACAGAATGGATTCTTTATCAAACTGTCAAACCAAAAACAATCTGGCCAAACGCTGCCACTCATTTAACAACCAAAGTTCTGAAAATAATTCTTGGATTTATTATTGAACAGCCTTCTCTGCTCAGCAGAGCTGCTTTACACAATCAGTCACTTATGTAATTTCTGCATGTGTAGGAAAGCAACCATTCACTCCTCAGTGGTCCTATTTATTCTCAACAGTGTATTTAAGTGCTTTGCAGGGTCCTTCATCTCAGGGCAGGGAGCACACATGCTTTTAACAGTACCTACTGGCAATCCCTACTTGGTGTGGCATAACTACCCAACTGGTTTTTAAGAGGTGGTGGTTGGGCAACTGTTCTCAAAAACAGTCAATAAATGACAGTGTAATTCCTGTTTCTATGGGAATATGGCACCAAACCTAAAAAATTATCTCGCATGTGTCAAGCAACAGACCTCAAAGGGAAAAGAAGAGAACTTCTGGGATGTTAACATGTAGAATAGGGTTGACTGGAAAGGCAAAGCTGCTAATTATAAATAAGAAAAAAATGTTTAGATTCACTGATCCTTTGTGAGAAATGGCTCAGTTGCTAAGAATATATCTGAGATTTTATAGGACCTTGGTCTGTTTGTTCAGCATAAAAGGCAACAAGTGTGTTATTTATACTTAAAAGCATCCAAATGGCAGCATCTTTGTGCCCTAAATAAATTTTGGAAAAACTAAAGAAAACAAATATATTCCTCTTCTCATTTTCTCATGCTAGTTAAAAATGTCGGTGCTGAAAACAAGTGATGAAGTTGCAATAAACATTCAACTGTACTAAATTTCTGGACAGTATCCATTCTAACAACAAGCCAGTCTTATCAAGGGGAATGAAATTGCATGTACTCTTATGTGAAGGTGTTGTCCTGTGAAGATGCCAATAAAAAAGGAAAAAAAAAATAAGTAGAGCTTTGCCAGTACATATGGTGTAACTTTGAAGAGCAGCCTTCAAAGTTTATTTTTGACGTGTCTGCAAGACAGATTACTCATGTTAAAGTAAAGCAAATCCTTAAGAGATCCCCTAAAAATAAATTACTGATTTGTGTTCCAGTATTTCTATTCCCACTGAAGTCAATGATCAGACTTGTTCATTGGCAGAAGATAATCTAAGTGTATTTATGAAGAAAATAGCTAGGTATTTTAGAAATGATTTTAGAAATAGCTACAGAAGTACAGATACCTGTCTTGATTTCTTTGAAGGATTGAAACCTCCTGCTGTGGATTATTTGTGGGACATTCATTTTCCTCTCTTTCCCAGAGGAAGTCTGCTGACCTAGGGCTTGAGTGCTTATGAGTTCCTGCAATTCCCATAACTGGTGTAACAGATGCAAAATCCCATCCGAATCAACATTTGGCTACAACAGGATCAGGAAGAAGCATCTGGTTTTTGGCAAATGAAGCACTGCTCAGCATTTCAGTGCAGGGGGTGAAAAACCCCTAGCCTAAGGTACACTTTGATATTCAGCATTAATGCACAAAAGATGCAGTTATTTTAAAGCAATAATAAGCAAAGCCACATACCTTAAGAAATATCACTCAATGCAATGAAAATCGCCTTTCTCATGCATGCCGACACTAAAAGCAAAACCTTTGGATTCTGTGTACGAGACACCAGCGTGATGCAGCTTTGTGTTTAGACAATGTTGCTACTGACTGAGAATATTTCTGTGAAAACAAACAAAATTAAAGGGGTAATAAGAAAAAGCCATTTTGACTCATCAGACAATTATTTTTCAGAAAGATTATGACAACCAGGAAAGGACCGTTTTTTAACCTAGCAGTTCCTCTAGCAAAGGTGTCATGACTTTCATAGGGAAATGTATCATTTATATATAGCTCTTAGCACTTTTTCACTCACTGGCAATACTGTTACTGATATCCTGGTGATCTGGAAGAACAGAACACCATGCAACCTTGATTTACTATAAATTCAGCTCTGATGAATTGCTTTACTGCCATATGACACCTTGCAACACAATCCTTGCCAGTGTGGAGTTTTACTTGATCAGAAAAAGAACTTGAAAGGAGACGTATAAAGGCAAGTGTCTTTTAAAGAGTTCTTTGGTTTGCAATACAAGAAAGGATTTAAAAAATAAATCTGTGGTTGTAGCTTTAATATTTGATTTGTAAGAACTTCTACTGACTTCTTGAATAGTTTTGCTAAATCTCTATTGAGTTCAGTTGCTGAAACTTTTTTCCAAATTCCTTTGGGGTTTTGAGTTCCTAATGCTTCAGACAGAAACCTGTATGATTCTCAGCTCAGACTGGATATTCATTTTGTCATTTACTAGCCACTAGCAGGTGATCCTATGCAACCCAGTAAGCTTTAGCAATATTCTCAGCATGCACTTTCCTGTGTAATGGGGGTCACTGGCTCTATGGTAGACAGGAGTGTTCTGCTCTGCCTAATCACCATAAAGCTGTAGCTATTCAAACTGCTTCCTATGAGCTGAAAGGAGAGGGGAAATGATGCGCAGGGACATCCACCACTATTTGGTGTTCTTATTTAACTCTTCTGAAAGGGGAAGTTAAAAGGTTCAGTTGTTTCAATGAGGGTCAAATCTTTTTGGTTTGGTTTGTTTGCCAGTGATATTACCCACCTAAGAACACCCATGCCTAACTGCCCTGATTTTCCCTTTCGAATATATGGTGGAAAGCAATGAACCATTCTAGCACAGAGGATGAAGATATGACTGTATCTGTACCCACTAGCCTGGCTCTAGCTTTGATGATACTGCAAAAACATTTTCTGCTACTGAATTACATGTATATGTGTAAATGTTGCTTTTGCAGCATTTTCCCAACCTTTTCTGACTATTTGGCATAATTTGGAGTCACCCATAACGTATATAATAGAAAGTGCGTGTTTGTGTGTCTCATTCCTTTATTTTTCCAGCAATGAAGACTTGTGAGTGAGTACAGGTGGCAGTTCAAGGGCATGCAGTATTACGATGCAGAAGGAGGGAAATGAGAAATGAAATTTCATTAGTTAATTAATTCAGTCAGTGGTTTTATGTTTGCAGTGTCTGTAATTTCTTTGAGGCTGTTCCAGATATGCAGCTATACCACAATTCCTCATTCTTTCCTATTCTTTCACTTGCAATGTATTCTTCTTCTGTGAAATAAAGATCAAATATAGCTACAGCAGTAGGTTTAAAAATGAGCTGGGGACATCAGATTCTAGCTGCCTGAACTCTTAGCTATCAGTAGCTACTTATCAATTAGGCATAATTGAGTACCCATAACACACATTATTTTAGCAAAATGATCAAGAAAGGACTGTAGCACACCTCTTATCCTCAGGGTTTTTTGTCTTTTTTGTCTCTTTTTCCTTTGATGAGTAGAACCGAAAAAGCTAATTATATTATCACACTGAATCAAACTAAGTAGCTCACTGAAACTGTCCCAAGGAAATATGAACAGGTTGTTGGGGTTTTGTACAGGTGGTGTACATACATGCTTCCTCACCTTCTTTCTCATGTTGAATGCTGCCTATCAAATGAAGGTCTGTGGAGGATTGTTGCTAACAGAAGTCTTATCTCTGTTTCACTACATTTTGAGATGTTTGCAGATGCAGCAGACTTTTTACTTGAACAGATGTCCCAGACAGGCTATCCAGAACTCAATTGGACTTGGCCCATAAGCAACCCAAACCACTTTGGAAGTAATATCTGTCCTCAAAGTTAGCCCTAATGACCTCTAGATGCCCCTTCAACCCTAACTAATATTAGGACTAAGATCCTAGTAACTCCTGAATTAAGAAATTTCTTCTGGAGTTTTGTTTCACTAAATCTCTTAGATTTGAGGAAAAGTCAGGCTATTCAGAATGTTTCTGAGGCATCCTGTGGTTGGGTGTGTTTTGGTTTTATGGTTTTGTACAATATGATCTGTGGGCTGTAACTTTTAGTGCAATCAAGGGAGAGTTGAAAAGCTTTCCATCTTACCTGTTCCTTTGTGTAGTTCTTTCAGATATGTAATTGTGGCCTTTTTTACTCCTTAAACTTTGTTTTAAGAAGAGGAATTAATCAAATTAAATGTGGATTACTGCATATCCAAACTGGGCACATTGGGCTTATTTTTAATATTTATATTATAATGTAGATCATTCTGGTAAAGATGGCTAAAATAAGTCAAATGAATAGTGCTTTCAAAATTCTTGTTTCTCTCAAATGACACAGACATTGCCTAGATTAAGAGTTTAGCTTAGCTCTAAACATCTACGTTACAGGTTTCTGAAATTAGGTGAGACAGATTCCATCTAAGATTCTGGGTAATGGTTAGAATCATGTGCCTTGAGAGAATATGTGTTCTGTGGACATTTCTAAGCCCTATTGCTTAGTTTTTTGTAACTGTCAGGGTGATTCATTTCCAGTTCAGGAAGTCTTTGGTCAGAGGCCATAGCAAATCATGTCCAGGAGTAATTTTCCTAGAAAATTCTATTTTCCATTCCCTCCCCTGCTGCATATGGACTGTTGCATGTTTTGGGGAAAGGGCTTGATTTAGAGGTACTGAAAACTGCATGCACTACTGAAAAAAGAGTTATATGTTTGGTGGTGGTTATTTAAAGGAAAAAGTATTCTGCATTCCAGGCTTCTGATGAAGTTGTCAGCTGAAATTCAGGAAAATATTCTCTTTTGACCACTTTATTGGTTACATCTGCTATGTGTTAGAAAAGTAAGATGTCCAGGTATGGATTGCCTCATCATCATAGACATAGTCACAAAATTTCTTATGAGAATCTTAATGTGGTAAAGAATGACTTAGAAACTGGCTGTCTGCCAAATGATACTGTCTCTGGCTTGGTTTTGATCACCCTCTCAGATACATCCACTGTCCTCTCCACTATCAGACAGTAGCTGTAATTTCTATAAATGTGAATACAGGCAAACTCCTGGATGCAGGAAAGCTGGAAGTGTAGCTCAAAGTCTTGCTGTCATTTGGGGAGGTGGAAGGAGTACTTGGCTCATCTGGAGAGGGTTGTTCCTTCATTTTAGCTTTGCTCCCCTTTTAGATTTCATTACATCCCTCTTCTATTTCTTTGCTTCTTACATGCAACCAGGACTGAAGCTGCGCAAATTATTCACTGTAAAATGGAATAAATGAAAATTTCCTTGATTCAAATTTTCTTATATTACTGAAAATTGAACCCAGATAAATCAAAAGAAATTAATCTCCTTTCTCAGTAAGGATTTAGTTTTAAAATCAGTGCAACAATACACACATGGAAGAAGAAAACAAACTTGCTCCTTTCACTCAGCTCAATATTAAAAAGAAAAAATTGTGTGATGGCTCTTTTCAGGAATGCAGAATGAAACAAAACAACTGTCTACCTTGCTGGAAACTGAATCCACTGAGTGTTAGAATGCTCTAATAGTTGTCCCCCTTCCTTTTCAGCTGCTCACCAATTTTATCTTTTTTACCGAGAAACATGGAAACAGCGGAAAAGAAACATTTCATTTAGGATTTTCAATGCTAGATAAATTTGCATTTACTTCACTTCTTAACTTTTTGTCTCGCTTCAGTTTTCTGTGTTGTGACAGTAACAGCAGTAACATTAATACGTAATTAGATGGGTAGGAATGTGCTCGAAGTCAATAGCTTGTAATAGCTCCTTTGGAGCCATAGTAAAGTATCTCCTATAGCAAATACATGGTTATGGACTTGTTAAAACAGACATTAGTTATCCAGTAGTCCATTATGGCTCCTTGTAGTCTACCTTTGAGTAGCTCTATATTTAGAGTCATATTGATCAGTAATTAAGAGATAGCATGGTGACAAAATAGAAATATATGATAAATAATCTTAAAGAAATAATTTATAAAAATGGTAGAATCATCAGGAATGGGCAAATGTCTTTCGTACTATGTTAGTTTTCATACAGAATCCAGTAAATTCAATAAAATTATAACTGATATTGTGAGGTTCCCTTGTGTAGGCTAAGAATCTTACTAAATCAGAAATTAATTTTTAAAACAGATCTATCAAAAGTAGGAAGGAGTCAGGCGGGTCACCACCATGTATGCAGTCTTCATCTCATTGTAAAAATTAACAGTAGTGAAAGTAAGCACTGGTAAAGGGAATTTAGCCACTTCTAATTTTATTCATCTGGAGCTTTCCCATCTTTCATTAGTCTGTAATACTACACAGGTGAGTTTATCCAATTTTCTATTTTACAACTATATTTGCTGAAATGCAATTATAATAATCAACTAGTTACAAATGGTTAAGTCTCTATTAGAATATGCCTTGAAAAATGTTCAGCCATGATAATCTTTTAGACTGTTTGAAGTGCCACAGTAGTACTAATCTCTTAAGTTTTTCCCACGATACTCAGGATATTGGGACACAATTACGTATAAACCCAGAAAGAACAGCTATTCCTTACTCGTTTTACATTTCCCTCCACAAGGGGACTGCAATGTTATTACTTGTGTTGCGTGTAATGGAATTGTTTAATTCACAATAGCTCTTGCAAATGTGAAGATCTAGTTACCATGCTTGTACTAACTGAGCAAAAGAGGGATGTTCTGCTGTGCACCTATTCTTCTAATTGTTCCAATCCCTGCATTAACATTAATTAGCAAATTTGTCTTTAAGTCTCTCCCACATGAGGCATGTTCAGTCAGGGTTGGGTCAGTAGGGAATGTAATTAATTTATCAGCAAATTGGATTTTTTCACCAGGTGTCCTTACTCTGGCTTTCTTTTGGTTGTTTTTCTTGTTGGTGGGGTTTTTTTTACCCAGAAATTTTTGATGGTTTATAAAACTACAGGTTTTATTTTTTCATGTGCAATTCTCTGATACGAGGTTGTCAATGGAATGATATTGAATAGAAATGCTGCATTTGTAAAGAGTATCAAAAGAGAGGTATTGACTGCCTCACTGGTAATTTGTAAGTAGGTAGTTCTGCTATAGTAAACTTTTCTCCGTGTAGACTTTCAGTCTAGTGGGAATATTACTTTACAGTAAACCTGCCAATAGCTGGATGTAGAAATGCCTGATATTTATGGCTTAAGCAGAAAGGGTATCAGTGTGTGAGAATTCAATTCAGCAAGGCTAATCTCAAATGCAATTAATGTTCACGTTCTTTATGTGCCCCTATGGTAGACCGTTTGCCCAAGGAATTTATTGGAAGTGATACATTTAATTAAACTTCTTGAAACACTTGGGCAATGATACCATTTATGCGATAAGGCACCACTTTTGGGAAATGGAAAGAGGAACAACACAATTGTTATATACAATCTATCCTGCTTTACATTTAACACAGGGTGGGTGGGTTCATGGAGGCTGCATGACACGTGCTGCTCAGAAAAGGCGATTTCCTCATGTTCCACGAAGTTCTAAATAAAAAGTCAGCAATGTTTTGATCGTGTGTCCATTTTGATTTAGCTATATGTACTGTGTGAAGGAAAAGGAAACTTGCTGAACTGCTTGTAGGAAAAAAATGTGGCTTTCTGTATTTCATTGGGATTATAACTTTACTAATATGAAAGCAAATTTTCTGCCTACTTGGCATCTATTCTTTAACTTGTTAACCACAAAGTTGTAACCGTAACATAACCAGTGCCAAGGACAATCATGGAGCAGATCATCCTAAGTTCAGTGCTGTCACATGACATATGCAGAATAACCAGGGGCTCAGGCCCAGCCAGCATGGGTATGAGAAAGGCAGGTCCTGCTCAACCAACCTGATCACCTTCTATGGCAGGGTGAGCCACTGAGTGGATGAAGGAAAAGCTGTGGATGTCATTACCCAAACTTTGGTAAAGCCTTTGACACGATCTCCCACAGCATTCTCTTGGGGAAACTGGCTGTTCCTAGTTTGAAAGGGTGCACTGTTCACTAGGTTGAAAACTGGCTGGGTGGCCAGGCCCAAAAGCCAGTGGTGAATGGAGTGACATCCAGCTGGTCGCCGGTCACCAGAGGTGTTCCCTCGGGTTCAGTATTGGGGCCAGCCCTGTTTAATATCCTTAGTGATCATCTGGATGAGGGAATCAATGGCACCTTCAGTCAGTTTGCTGATGGCCCCAAGCTGAGTGGGAGTGTTGAGCCTCTAGAGGGCTGGAAGGCTCTGCAGAGAGATCTGGACACACCGGATCAATGACCCAAGGCAATTGTATGAGGTTCAACAAGACCAGGTGCCAGGTCCTTCCCTTGAATCACAACTCCATGTTGCCCTATAGGCTTGGGGAAGAGTGGCTGGGAAGCTGCCTGGCAGGAAAAAGACCTGAAGTGCTGGTCAATAGTCGCCAAACATGAGCCAGTGTGTGTCCTGGTGGCCAAGAAGGCCAACAGCATCCTGGCCTGTATCAGCAATGGTGTGGCCAGCAGAGCCAGGGCAGTGATTCTCTCTCTGTACTCGGCACTGGTGAGTCACATCCCTGAGTCCTGTATCCGGTTTTGGATCGCTCACTAGAAGAACATTGAGGTGGCTGGAGGATACCCTGAGAAGGCAATGAAGCTGATGGAGTGTCTGAAGCATAAGTCCTGTGAGGAGTGGCTGAGGAAGCTCGGGGTATTTAACATCAAGAAAAGAAGGCTGAAGGAGAACCTTATCACTCTCTACAACTACCTGAAAGGAGGGTGTAGTGAGATGGGGGTCGGTCTCTTCTGCCAGGTAACAAATGATAGGGGAGAGAAAATGGCCTCAAGACATTAGGAAAAAAAATTCTTCACTGAAAGGCATTGGGACAGGCAGCTGTGGGAACTGGCAGAGTCACCATCCCTGGCAAAAATTCAGTATTTAAAGTACATGTAGATGTGGCACTCAGGGACATGATTTAGTGGTGGACTTGGCAGTGCTGAGTTAACAGTTTAATCTGGGATCTTGGAGAGCTTTTTAAATCTAAATGCTTCCACAGAACTTCAATTAGAAAGAGACTCTGTCTTGCTACCAAGCCATCCTCCATTTGACGTTGAAATGTGTGGTTGCACAAATAAATACGAGAATTCTCATAGAAATTTCATTTTTATAGTTTTCTTGTGCTTTTTTTGATAATTCTAGTCTAGCTCACTCTCTGCTGATTCTGCTCAAGTCTGATATTCTAGGATGAATTAAACAATTCAATAAATTATTGTCAGTGTTTGTCTTTAATATGTCTGCTTTCACAGTGTTCTAAGAGCTCAGTGCTAACGAGTGAAATTTGTGAAGGCTGGCTGGGTGGGTAAAAGTTTCCTTTGTGAACTGTATGTCTAAGGAATTCAGGAGATTTTTAATCCCCATGGCCTGAGTTTTGGCTCCCACTGTTACTAAATTACTCTTTACAGAAGAAAGAGAGAATAAAAATAGATATATAGGTGGACCTCTGAAGGGAAAGAGAGGAATGAGGAATTTTGGTTAATTGTTTGCATGGACCTTATAGATTATTAATTATTTCAGAATTTTTCTACAATGACTCACATAAATGAAGTGAGACGTCTGTGTTGAAATGGCTAGGAAATTTTGCTCTGAGCCTATAACCCCTAATATAAACTCAATTCATATTTCAATATACTATCTTTACAATTAAAATTTCTTCTGAATTCTCATAAATTAAAAAACTGAAAACATAAAATAACAAGCAAAAACATTATTGATGAGATTCATGAGCAGAGTTCCAATTCAGGCATTCAGTGAATTCTGCAGTGACACCAGTGTGCCAGACATATCCTTTCAGGGAATGAAAGCATAAGAATGGTGATATGTTGGTCATTTTTTTTTAGTGGAAGCGTTTAGATTAGATTTTTCAAACACAGATGAAGATACAGTCCCAAAATATTAATTGTGAAAATCATAAAAAAGCTTAATTTCCAGCATAAACGTAATTATTCCCCCCATCTTGTATGCATTTGTTTGTATCTCATTCAAAGACATATAAAATGCTAAATATTTGTAATAAGAAAATTGCTGATTTTTTCACATATATGTATGCATATGTGTCAGAAAAAAAATACATATGGAGTATTTAATGCTTTTAAATCAGAGTAAGTAATGCTTTTTCTAGGGTGCTCTAAAGTGAAATTTTATGTTAAGTGTGGGAAACCCT
The DNA here is from genome assembly GCA_013397155.1 of Irena cyanogastra. Lineage (NCBI taxonomy): Eukaryota > Metazoa > Chordata > Aves > Passeriformes > Irenidae > Irena > Irena cyanogastra. The sequence goes on along the minus strand of VWZV01011283.1, from coordinate 169,906 downwards.
TCAAATGGCAACTGCTGAACATGCACTGTCTCTTCTAGTCTGTCCAGGCTCAGTTGGAGAAGAAGGCAGAAGGTTCTTGAATAATATAAAAGCATTCTCTTCTTTTGCCTATGCACTTTCACTGTTTCCATGATACAAAACACCATGGAGCTCTTACTTGTGTTTTAGAAATGCCATGTTTCTCCTGAAACTAAACACAGCTTACTGTGGGGGGTTATTCTTGTCTGTAGGGAAATAAGCATAGAGAAAATTCTCATCTTTGAGAAAAATCTCCTAATACTTGATTTTAAAAAAAAAGATAAGGAATGGGGATTAAAGAGACAATAACAAATGACAATATGTGTGCTAATTGCATCCCAGCATGAGTCCCTGCATCTTACCAGGTGTGAGTGTGACAGTCAGAATTCAATCTGCAGAGCTGCACTGACAGTGAAGTTGTAAGGTGTCCCTCTGTCTGGGTAGTTAGACTGTCTGTTCATCATGGGGAGATGATGGATGCTGAATTCAAATAAAAGATTTCAGACACGCAGATAGGGTCTGCTGAAATTACTTCGACAGGATTTGTTCTTAAGTATTACTTTAATCTATGCAAAATTCTGAAAATTTGCAAAATATAGCATTCTGTCATCCAGATTTACCATTCCTTCTTTTTCAAGGAGCCAGATCATAGGCTGGACCTCTACTAGGACCACCCTTGGACCTTTTTTGTTGCATTTCTAGCCCAAGTGTGAATCAGAGATATTTAAGATCCCCAAACATTTCACAAATTCTCTGTGATTTATGCAAATATACACAGAAAAAACTTATCTTTCACTGACTTGATGAGGACTTTTCATTTAATACAGAGTCTTAGGAAGGACAAGGATAATTACATTGTCTTCTATGGTACTCTGGGAGAGCTGTTTAAAGTCTCTTGTTCAATTTGTATAGTCACTGGAGTGGTAAAAGAGTGCTTTATTACACAAGAGAGACAGGTCTGAAAAGTTTTATTGTTTTTTCTTTTTTTCTTAGATAAATACAGATACATCTCACTGCCTCTTAAAAATTCACGCAAAGATAATATCACTTACTTATTGGGACTTTTAATGAAGCTTAGCATTTGCTTCTGTGGTGAGACATAGAAGCATAATTATCCTGCCATTGTAGAAAGAGCATAACTCACCAAGTGGGAGAAATTCAGGTATTACCCAGAAATAAGAGCATCCATGAAAAGAAAAGTATTGGTAAAATTATCCTGGTAAATATCATCAGAATGACAAGACATCCTGTCATGGAGGCAGGAGGCAGGAATCTCATTTTCAAGGGAGTAACCTGATGCTTTGGAGATAAGTCTGATTCAAGCCCTGTGACTCGAGTACTCCTGAACACAGTCCAGCTGAGACCAGCAGCCTAATACTGCACTTCATGGTGGCCTCTGCTTGGAGGGTAGAACATCATATACAAAACTAATGACCAGTTCTTCAAAACAGAACAAGAAACAGCTATTATGAGGATTAAATTGTGCTGGTAAATAAGCTAGAGGAACATAATTTTATATTCTGACTTTTCTGTAGCTGAATGCTAAGAAGAAGTAGATAAATGCTCAATTTAAGTAAATAAATATGGTAATGTCAAGCATTAGAGTCTGAGGAACTTGAGTGTTAAATCATTCTCAGTTAATCATAATTGTGTCTGTTACCACTGAGCATCATTTAATGGTATTTTAAGGTTTATATGAATAATGAACAGGAATTTAAGATGCACATGCATCTCAAAAAAATTATACTTTGAAATTTCATTGCTGCTTTTTTATTACATGGCAATTTTGGAGTAGAATCTCTAAGGCAGACGTAAACTTTTTTTTTTTTAGGAGGTATGAGTATCAAAAGTGTTCATCATTGCTATTGTTAGTCCAACTTCAGGTAATAAAAATAGTTGCTACCTGTTTCTTCAGTCAATTCAAGGGCTGGGACATTGGTCACCTTGGCTGTGGCATGCATCCACCTTGTTCCTCTTCCCCATGTAAGCAGGCTGAACCTCTTTCGTGTTTAATCATTGCTGTACTCTCCGGTGCTCTCAGACCAGCTGAAACAAGTAGGGATGTGTGCTGAGCACTGACACCACTCCTTGGTGCTTAAATCAAGGGGTTTTCAGTCTGAGTGGCCTAGCTGTTCCCACAGCAGTACTAGTCCCTAGGAGGCAGAGGGCACACAAGGTGGCAATGAGTGGCACTGAAATCAAAATCACTTGGAACAGAAAGCTCCTGTAACTGGAGAGAAAGTGGTGTATTTCACTCCTGCAGAATGGAAGATCACTTAAATTTACATGGAAGAGGTGAGCCTGCGTACGCTGGTTTTATTAGACCCAGATGTGTTTTGTCCTTTTCCAGTACAGTCTCAAGCTGGTGTTGCAGGTGAGGTGAGACAAGCTCTGGACAAAGGAAATCTTGAGGTGTAACGTAAGGTAGCATAGCACTTGCAAAACAATCTCTCAGCATCTCATTGAAGAAAATAGGATTCCATATGCCATGAGAAGCTATTTATTTGAATTTATGGTATTTTTGCTGTCACTGGGATTATTCAGAGCATTCAGACTAACTGTCTCTAGATTTAAATACCAGAGAGAATCAAATATGGTTGTGGTTTTGTCACCTTTTCATGTTCAAGAATGACCCCAAAGAAACGAGATGTGTTTTCCAATGTCACGCGAGAGATCATCTGAAAATAAATCCTGAGTAACAGCTATACTTTTCCTGAACAAGTCTGTCACCTTCCTCCTATGAATTCAGATAATACCACCCTTTCAGAGTATAAACAGACAGTGCTAAGAGTTCTTCCACACAGGAGAAAGTCTTTTGGATAATATGTAGTTAAATAAAACATCAACAGTATAAAATATGAAACCACACTGAAGGTGTGATGTGTTTTATGAAACATATAATTCACCACACAGGCAGCAAAATGCTTTAGCTACAAACTGCTAGCAAAAATTGGCCATGAGGTCTATAATGCTAGCAAAATACAAAAAAATTTAAAAAAAATTTAAAAAAAAATTGCGCTGTGTCTTTACACACTGTTAAAGCAAATACTTGTTCAGAAGTCTGTAAGTTATCACTCAGCTTTGCATCGAAGCTGAAATACTAGCTGATGTTAAATACTCTGCAAAGCTTGTGCTTCCCCATCTTGAAAAAGCTTTAGTGAAACTAAATATGATACAGAACAAAGCAAAGAGAAATAGGAATTCTTTCATGCTAGGAATCACTCTGTGGACCAATACATTTCATCTTGGAATAAAAATATCTCCAGGGACATACTGCAGTGGCCTATAAAACCCCAAGAAGAAAGGGAAATGTGCACAGAGAAATTATTTCATATCTCTCATAGTACAAGAGGTGATAAATATCTGGTAAAATCAACAGATAGCAGATTGCAAATCATCAGAAGTGTGCTTGCCCACACGTGTCATGGCTGAGCCTCAGCCCTTAGTGCCAGATGGTGGTGTGGTGCCCAGAGTTTACATGAGTTTAGATAAGAGGTTAAGCAGACACATTCAAGGAAAATCAGATAATAGTATTTGAAATAAAAAGAAGCTCCTCACTATGTGTCTGACCTGCTCTTCCATGCTTTCCCAGCCATCTGCTGCTATTCACTATCAGAGCTTATTAAATTATGTGAACCTTTGTCTGACTTGATACAGCCATTTACAGCTCCTAAAGCTATCTTAAGCATCCACAAAACTTAAAGCACCTGCTTATGTATTTAATGCTACATAAATCAGTGTAGCAGTTATGTATGTGTTGTATACAGCATGAAGCAATATTTTTGTATCAACTTTCATTTGCATGAAACTTGGTAACTCTCCTCCATTATACCCCATCTCATTTTCTATTTTGATATTATTTCAATAAATGTGATTTCTTCCATTGATAATAGTGGAAGACAACAATGTAAATCCTTGTGTTCAGGTATAGAATAGGCCCCCACAGCCTACTCCTTTGAAGAATAATATGGCATTACCAAACTGTGAAGTAAACCTATAAAATATTAATTACAGATTGATTTAGTCCAGCTGGAATTCAGCATTAATGGTTTCACTTAGCGTTACGTAGGTTCTTTAAATTATGTCAGGAGGATAGTGTAGGAAGTCACAAATGGAGCTGAGGAATGTGTTTTAACTCTTCATCTCTAGAAACCTGAGGTCAAAATCCCATTTTCCTGTGCAGACATGACAGCAGTGTCAGCCTGTGATCTTGTGAATGTTGGTGTGGAGCATAAAACTACTACACAACAGGTTTAGAAGTGAAGAGTGAAGTCTGCTGTGGGTCAAGAGTGTAGAGCACTGAGGAGAGCTTTCACATTGTCTATTTTATGAATGGCTCTCAAATGAGTCTGAAAACTGAGAGCTCCTCTAAGTGACGAAAAATGAAGCAAAATACCAACTTCGTCAGCATTCTCTGTTGTTATACTGGAGAATTTCCAGCAATACAGAACTTCATCTATTTCTGTTTCTTGTTTCTTTCCGGCACTTTGTGCCGTGAAATGGACGTCCACATTAGTATTACAACATCATAGTCCCATTAGCAACTGTTGAAATAAATTAAACCCCCAAGTCCTGTTTTCTAGGAATTTGGCTGAAATGCCTCTTGGAGAATAGGCATCCTCCCTTCTTCTCTCCAGGGACTTTCTCAGTAGTTTCAGTGGCACACAGACACACTGGGCAGCTGTGCAGCAGGTTCACATTGTGTTATTTCAGCCCTTCAACAAATCCAGACCATACTACTGCAAACAGATGGCTCAGACCTTTTGTAAATACAAAAAAATTTATGTGGCGCCATGACTCTCATTTCACCACGACTCTCATTTCACCACATCTTTGATTTCCTTTCCTTTCCGTGTAAATCAGGGAATAGAAGGGGGCCAAATGCAAGCCTGAGTTTATCCTGGTGTACAGATGGGGTGCAAGCCCTAACTTACAGAAACAAGATACAAAACCTGGGAAACATTTGCCAGGCTTATTTTTCAGTCATAAGAATTAGAAGTTTGTGGGGTTTTGAATGGTATGTCTCTGAAAAGGAGCCAGGAGGCACAAACATACATGACCTTCATTTTTGTGGGCACCAGGAATGAAAGACCTGCTATTTTTTCATACTATTATGCAAGTTAAATAGGATTTTTTGTTTGTTTGTTTGTTTGTTTGTTTGGGGAGGTTGTTTGTTTTGTTTTGTTTATTTGGCAACATTTTTATACCCAAGTAAGGACCACATCATTTTTGTCAGTATAAATTTAAGCACATTAGACAGGATTTAGGCTGAGAAGTGAGGAAAGACGCTAAATCTCACATTATGAAATTTGTATGTTTATTTTGCAGATTTTATTCTTTGTTAGTTTATAATTTTGCTGTATATCTAAAACACTTGGGTTTCTAATATTGACAATATTTTTAAAATGTGGGTTTGTTTGGTTTTTTTGGTACAGAAGTAAAATGCTCTAAAATACTGATCAGATTTACAGCCAATGGAAGAAAGATTAGTACTTTTGTCCATTTCTCAGCTAAATTTACTGTATTGTCTTTAAGACCTTGCCATGGTCAAAAAGACCAGCTTTATAAAACAGTTAAAGCATTTGCATAAAGGGAAGATTTGATAAGTTTGTGGAACCAAGTTGTCTCAAGTGTTCATGTAGGAAAGCGAGCTCTGAAACAATGAAAAACATATCTGAGAACATTTTTTATTGCTATATTTCATCTGCCATTTTTGATGGCATCGGCAAAGAAAATATGAAAGAAGAGGTATCCCAGCTGGCAAGCATGTTAACATTGAAATGTGAATTATTTCCTCAAAAAAACCATATCTTTATCTTATGTAAAAGTTTTGTTTAGCCAGGCTATCTATGACATTTATTGGACATTTAACTTTCAATTACCTAGATGCTATTAAAATCAAATTTGTTTTTTCTCTTCTCATATAATTAGCATAATGTATGTAACAGCTACCTTCCAGTCAAACATGAAAAAGGCAATAATTGAGACAGGTAGCTTCAATAGTAGTAGTTTAAGACTTTTAAAATGTGTATGATTTAGTTGATAATTTAAGAGATAGGGAAACAAGATTCTAAAAAAAAAAGCCCTTAACAATTTTTCAAGTTCTAATGTATGAATACTCTGCTTCAGTTTTGCCATTAAAACAAGAATATTTCAAAAAGCTTTTAAGCACACATCTAGTAAGAAACATTTGAATATACTATTATTTTAATATATATAAGTCTACAGAGTTTGTCCTTCAACCTAAGGTGTTGTTGGGTTTTTTAAATCATAGAAAAAATAATGTGGAAGAAAGTTATAGTAGCAATACATTTTAAATGTATTATATGCAATGAATTTTTTAATCTTAGTTTTTGATTTGTTTTTGTTGAACTTCCCATTAAAAGAAACAAAGGACGGCTTAAAAGACATTTGGTAATTAAAAAGCTGTACTCAGTGTCATCATTTATCTTTGGTTTTTGCTTATCTTGCTCTTATAAAATGCATATTGTTATGTTACTTAACATTTGTAGTGGAAGGATTTTTAAATAGCTTTTGATAATTAAACTGCAAGATAAAAAAAATATATTATTTTAGGTAGTAGTTTTTAATCTCATAAAACAAGCAGGGGCTGCAGGATAAAGAACATTCTGGTTTACTTTTGTTGGGTTTTTTTAATGCATTTTATGAGTTATCTTCGATTGTCTGGCATACAACACAGAATCACAAAATAAATAAAAACAGTCCTGTGTGGTTAATTGTGATCTATGGATAACAGTCTCTTTACTTTTACTGCACACATATATTATCCAGAAATGAAACACCAGCTTTCTTGAAAACAACAGAAGTTTAGCCATTTGTTTCAACAGAGGCAGATTTAACTCTGGACGTATATCTACAGTTGCAGCTGCTTTGTTTGTGATATAAATGTATACAGGTTCGAGTATTCACCCCTGAAAATTTTTTTGTGTTCTTGCTTTACTATTTGTCACAGTCAGAAGTGACTCCCACCAAATCGCTCCTTAGAATTGTTTTCCTTGTTTTCACACCCTAGGAAATCCCATCCCAGCTATCATAACTACTCATTAGGTCCATAACCAATATTAATGATCTCTTTTCACATAGCCTGCCTGGAACTTTCTGCTTTTTCCTCTCCAGCCATGCAGAACAGCCCTTTGCTTCACATTCTTTTACCATGTTTCTGGTATTAGTTCAAAACTTGCCTCTTCTCCTGTGCTCTTGGTGTTATCCCACTGTGCTTCCTGTCATTTTGACACTTTATATGCCAAAGAAAGTGCCACTATTTACTATTGTAAATTCACCATTATTTTTTCAAGCAAAGTTGGCTTATCCTTTTCACAAAGTGCTGGTTCCAACAAGAAGTCCTTCCTAGGTTCTTTTCATGAAAAAGAACTTTTAAAGTGTATTTCAGAATGAAAGAGTCAAAACCATTCACATGCAAATATTTCTGTAGAAAAATGTGATTACATGCATATAAAAATTTCTATTTTTACTTAGGAGTGAGTACATAGAGAGGAACTAGAGCCAAGTAGTTCAAATAAGTCTCTGCAGAAGAACTTCAAACAGCATCATTTTAGAGACAGAAAAATATCTCTGGTGCAGGCAGATTCTTTTGGATGGATAGACCAGCTTTTTTTTTCAAATTAGTCTCTTTTTTATAGGGGACTGACTACTCCATTCATCCTTCAAAAACCTCTTTCATAAGAAAATGTTTAGTTTAGACCTCAATTTAAATTATAACAGGAACCAGCAACATTTCTCCATATTTATTTTGTTGCATTCCAACTAAAATAAAATAAGTTTCCAACCTAGGTGTTGTGTACATGCACACAAACACGTCACCAATTCCCATCACATCATCCAATATAAAACTGCATTTACAATCTCCGTCCTAGGGGTCAGTGCTGTGAGTCTCTAAATACATTGTCATTGGCATTAAGATTAACAACAGGACTTCTTTCAGCAGTGGTAGCCTCAGAGAGCTTGTAAAGCATTTTTTAATGACACAAAAATCCATATTTTGGAGAAAAATAGCCCTGTTTTTAAAATTTTTACATGCTTCCAGCTTATAAGAGTCTGAGGACCACTAGTGCAATGTATTCAAATAACCAGCATGAAATGAATCGGATTCAAACATTGCAAACACTATTTTTTTTCCTCTTAAAAAGCAAATTTAAAGTGCTTGCAAGCTACTTTTTCATCAGAAATACTTTAATTACAAGATAAAAAATGGAAATAATAGCATATAACCATGTATTTTAAAGATTAAAATTTTTTAATTTTTGAAGTTGGAAAACTGATCCTGCTGAAGACTCCAAAAGAAAACTTGCAGCCAAATTCAAGTGTGGTCTCAGCTGTTTGATAGGTCTATGGCCAGTACTGTTATAAATTAAGAGCACATCTGAATCAAATTCTGAAATAAGCATCATATATATTTTCAATACATATGATGCCTATATATATGATGCCTGAACTGAGTCTTGATACGTATTGAACAAAGGGTTTTGGCAATGTACACTTTGCCAGCTCAATAAATAGCTCAGAAAACAAACAAATAACATTAGTTCCCTCATTTTAGGAGATGTTACAGTAGTAACATTCCATACATTTTTCCCCATGAAAGGAGAAAACCAGTGTCAGCATGAAAAGCCCACAAGAGTTCAGAAACTATTTAATCCAAAAGTTTAAAAGGATAAAAATGAGTTTATTCATCTCCTAATGCTATGCTCAAAGCAGTCCTTTGAAAAGGTTGTTTCCATTTGTCTGTGTGCTGAAATAAGGGCTTGCTGAGAAGTTATTGGTGGAAAATAATAATCATCCTTTCCATTAATCAGTGCATGTTGTTGATGAACTTCTACATAGGCAGTTGATGGAAAATTCTAATTTAAGTAACATTTGAGTTGACCATGGAAAAAATACTCAATTTATTATACTCATGATTTCTTGTTACGTGCCCTATTTTCAGAGGCCACTCTCTCACAGTGAATTGTTCAAATTCTCCAGGTTTTTGGGGGAATGTCCAGCTGATATTGTACAAAGAAAAGAGAGACTAAATTACCTTCAGGGTAGGTCTTCAGATTAGAACCAACAAAGAGATACACTCACTGTTTATGAAGAAAAGAAACAAGTCTTTGATCATTTATTATGATTGATCATTTTTATTGAAATGCCAGGAGCTAAGAAGTTGCCTTCCAAGCCTCCATCATTCTTTGACAAAAGATCAACAGATCTGCACTCCAAAGATTCACCAACTTGAAAGACCTTTCAATGTGCAGAATAAAAGGTCACCATCTCTTGATGAACAGGCTGAGGAAGAGAGAGTGTCTGTTTCAGCCAGTATTTATTTTCTTTGATCATGTATAAACACCATTTGGCTGCACAGTGTTTTCTTATTGCAAGGTTTCCCTGGTTAACTACAGTTGTCATCCTAGAACAATAATTGTGATTTAGGCTTTGTGTAGGTAACTCACTTCAGTACATGGAGGTAAATCCTACAGCTTCGAGTGCATACTTTGATGTTAATAGAATTATTTTATGAGCATAAGTTAGGGAATAATATGATCCATTCTGTTTCATCTTCTGCCTTTTTAAGTGGATAGCAACTTTACCAGACCATCTGTTTTCCATAAAATATTTATATGTACATAAGAGAGAGAGAGAGAGAAGGAGAGAGAGGGAGAGAGAAGGAGAGGGAGAGGAGAGGGAGGGAAGTAGGACACCATAGGAACAGAAGAAGAGTATCTGAGGACAGCTTTAAAAATGCAGTATATGTAAAACTTTTTTGATAAAACATAAGTATGAATTAAAAGTAAGATGTGAAACCCTCTGAAAATAGTTTTATTTTATGATCATCAATACATGCTAAAGGGAGTTCTTGTTCATGAGTTTTTTCTTTTGAAAGGAGAAGAATCCCACTTGTAATATTGATCTGTTATGCCCAAAAGAAAAGTTAGTAGGCAAATCAACATACTCATTTTTTTTTAAATTATCATGTCTGCTCAAAATAATTAATTGATTAAAGGGAGTTCAAAAGCAAAGCTTTTACCACTCAGTAAGGAAGCTGAACTCCATTGCAACTTGCACCCAAACTTCAGGTATTGATTTAGCTCCAGGCATAAACAGTTATATTCCTGATCTAGATAGTGGAAAATATGATTCTGAAAACAACCCAGGAGAAATCTTGCCAGACTGGTTACGGTATCTGGGTTTAGACAGGCAGAGATCTCCTTCCAGAGGCCTCTGCTGATACACCTCACCTTTGACTGAGGATCAAATTCTGTGTACAGAATGTTCATTCTATATCAGCCAGAAGTGTGAACCGACAGAAGGAGATTTGCAAAGCAAACCAGTTGGTGCAGAGGGCCTGGGCATTCACATTCAAACACCAGGTTGTGCCCTGGTCCCGAGCACCAGTGTCCAGTGAGGCTGGGAATGCAGGGAGTGTGATCCTGAAGCACATCTTCCCATACTGCTGCCTCTCAAAGGGACCTAGAGTGTGTCCCTGAGCCCACTCTGCGAAGTGAACCAAAGTGAGGACAAGGAAGGAATGTACTTAAATGGAGTCGTTTTGATCTGAACCAAAATGTCAGAATAAACATACCCACTGAATTTAAACTATTTAGCTTGACAGCAAAATTTTCTGTTCAAAATGGATACCTAACTTAGGATGGCATTTCATGTATGTATTCAAAACTAAAATTGTTGTAGTTTAATATTCAAATACTGAAAAGAGCTAAAGAGATTTGGCTTCTTACTTTATTTTTTCCTAGAATATAATCTTATGTCTTTTTGTAGCTTTTTTCCTATACCTTTATTTCATTGCCTAGAGAAGGAGTATCAAAATTGCATGTAGTAGGTATGATCAAACAAAATTGCCTTCAGTCAGCAATGGAACAATTTCCATGCCCATTTTGCAGCAACTGAAATGAATAACAAAGCTTGCTGCTGCGCATTCTAGAGCTTTGTTCTTGGGTTCCTTGGATATAGCCCTTATAGCTCTCACTATCTCTCTCCTTTATATTTCAGTGTGGAGCAAATTTAAGGCTCCTCAAAGGACTACTGAGTAGGTTCATGTATTTTTTTAGAAATTGTCTCCTACAATTTGCACCCATTTTGAAAAGAAGCCTCCTTACTATATTCCTTTGCAACCCCTCCATTTTTTCTAGTCAAAGCTTCTGCTTCTTATATCCTCCTTCAAAACCAATCATTCTAATAACATTCTAAGAAAGGCCAATTTTACTCTTATATGTGATGTTTTTTCTCATGATGGGGACAACAACAAAAAAAGCAGAGGCTTCATCTCTTTCAAAGAGTTTTGGGAGGCAGCTGAATCTGTAGCAGAAAAGCAAGGTGGTACATAAAAAATTCCTTTGCAATATTTTTTTTTCTTTATTCTCAACCTAGCCTATGTTTAAGTAAGAGATCATAGAAGCAGAGAAAAAGGAAGGGAGTTAAAACTGAAGTTATTGGGAACCCAGTGTCTGCAGCTCTTCCACAGAAACAGCTGTTTCTTAAAAAAAAAAAAGGCAAAACATTTTCTAAGAGGGGGTTAACCTGATGAAAGGAGGAGGGCACAAGTTGTTTTCAACTCGGGTTGCACTTGACAATTTACATAATAGATTAACCTATGAGTGAAGAGATCATTTATCAGAGAAAAATCAGGAAGACAGCTGAATTTCTGCTTGCCATTGCCTTGCTGAGCAGCCCATTCTCACAGCTGTCCCACTGCACTTCTATCTAGCTAACTCAAGTAGGCATGGTACCTAGGAGATAAACTAAGTGGTTTATCTGTACAGCCAAGCATGAGTGCTAAATGATGACCACTAAAATAAAAGGAAAATAACCCCATGCAGTCATTGGTGTCAGTGACCTTTCAATACACGTGCTGATTTAGTCCAGTTTTAAACCCACGTACTTCAGTTCAGTGCCTAAGTTTAAGCAGGATAAATCAAAGCAGAAGAGAAAGGCAGAGGTGAGACAGGAGGAGGAAGAGGTGCAGCAGGTTTGGACTCAGCAGGGGTGTGCAGGTAGGCACTGCATGTCAGACATCCTGGAAGGGGGACTTGCAGAGGTTTGCCTGCAACCTCTCCGTTCTGGGTGGTGGGGGATGGCCCCGGCGCCGCTCCCAGTTACAGCCTCACACAAAAAAGGGTCACTCCAGTCATGTGGGATGCTGGTCTTGAGCTGCTGAGGCTCCTGCATGAGGAGCATGAGGAATACTAAGAAATTCCTGGGCACTTTCTGGAAAAGTCTCTCACTGCTCGAGTCGCAGTTACCGCTCACGGCCCTGATGCATGTGGGAAGAGCAGTGAGGGAGAGGAGGCCATGAAGAAATGTCCAACTTTATGCACAACATTTCCCACTGCCAGCAGGAAGCCACTTCCTTTTCCAATCAGTGAGTGTACACAGTCAGAGGTAGCTAATGCCCAGGGCTCCTGCCTTTTGGATGCCCCTGTGGAGCTTGGCCCCTAAGATGATACATCAAAGAGAAACTTGTACTAGAAACTAGCTTGTACTGCCCTAAGACTCCAATTCTCATTTCATTGCTAAAAAAACCTACTTATTCTGTGCCTACACCATCGCAGTCTTGGAAGAAAATTGATATTTATATAATACTAGTGACTTTAAAGTGCAAATAGAATAAATCTCCTACTACCAATGAACCAGTTTGACATTTGTGTTGGTTACACAGTTTTACTTTTGACTTCACAGAATCACAAACTCATTTAGGTTGGAAATTATCATTACCAAGTTCAGCTCTTGCTTCCTATTGTACATGGATCACAATTCCAGTTCCTGCTTGCATTGTCTTCTGCCTGCAGTTGGGAAAGTGTTGCAGAGTAAGCATTTAATTCATTTTGATCAAAGTCTGCACCTTGTATCTTCAATCAAAGTGAAAGTACTTATCCAGATGCAGTGTTCAGTAATCAGTAGGGATAATGCACAAGCAATCCATCAGTGCTTGAAGCTGTTCTCTATGAGCCCTTTCATGGCCCTAAATTGTTTTTCATAGGCAGAAATGATGCATTGCATTTTGTCCTCAACATTTCTAAAAAATAATGGACTAATTTATGGAATTATTCCAATATACCAGACCTGTACCTAGTTTTGAATCAAGGTTGTAGTGTACAGTTAGGGTTCTAATATTCTGCTATCACATAAAACAAGCTCTGCATCCCCTCTGCAGCCTTGGTGGGAGACAAATGCACACCTATCTGTCCAAGGTTCTGCATGCACTGACACACACCAAAGCTCAGCTGTAAGGGCTGTCATTGCTCAGCTCACCCTTTACATTGCAGAGATTTTTTTTTTCACATTGAAAATCCACTGATGGGGAAAAAATGCAGAACTCTACATTTTGTAAACCTCTGTGAGCAGGAGAAGTTAGGTGAGGACTTCTTCTCCCTTCCCTGCCAGTATGGCTATTAATTAACATCTATAATGACTTAATGGCTTAATTTTTACACACACTTGGACATTGTCTCTTGAGAGCTATGCATTGGGCAGGAGAGTGTTGTTCAGCTCCTAACTGGACTGAATAACAAAAGGGCTGGCAAAAACAGCCCTTATGACAAACTAGTTTGTAAAAAAAAAATTTAAATTAACCAGATGTGTCACATATAGGAAGCCTGCCATATGAGAAAAGCCTTAGAGAACTGAGTCTGCTCAGCCTTGAGAAAAGAAGGCTTAGAGGAGACCTTGTCACCATGTTCCAATATTTACAGGACGATTACAAAGGAGATAGACTCCCTTTTCACAAAAAGTTGCATGGAAAGAACAAGGAATAATGGGTACAAATTTCTCCTGGGGAAATTCTGAGTGGGCACAAGAGGACAGTTTTTCACAGTGAGAACAATCAGCCATAGGAATAATCTCCCCAGGGAAGTGGTGGATCTCCCAACACTGGACACTTTTTAGATTCACCTGGACAGGATGCTGGGCCATCTGGTTTAGATGGTGCTAATGCTGAGAAAGGTTAGACCTGACCCTTCTTGAGGTCCCTGTCATATGATTCTGTTATTTGATCTCCATTTTAGAGCTTTAACAATTTGGGTGTTGATGTGCTTCATTCTGTGGGACACTGCTTTATGTGTGCAGGACTGGGTTCATATGCACACAAAAACATATGCACACATATGCATGTTTGCTAGGGTGCCCATTAACCTCACAAGGATTATTTGGCTCAGCCCTGACATGCAAGACTACCTACATGGAGATGCTAATGCTAGTGCAGCTTTTTCTTGTTCTCAGGACCAGGCAATCATGATCTCCCAGCTCTAAGCAGGCGGCTGACAAGATATGGCTTCTCCATTATGAGAAAGGGAATATTCTGCCGTCCAGCTGGAGAGATTTCCCATTGCCCCATCCTGTAATGTGTGGAACTAGAGCAGATAATTGCTCCATTTTGTAAATTATGAAGCTGAAACCATTAAATAATTTATCTTGTTATTTTCTGTAGTGTTTTCCCTTTTCTGTGGGTAGTAGTTGTAAATCATAATAATGTACAAGCCAAAAGCACATTTGCAAAAATCTTGAATTATCCAGGGATGAAAACCCATCTCTCTGCTCAGTTTCTTTGCTGGACTCATATGCTGGTCAGTTTTAAGCAGCATGAATAATCAGACCCTGCAAACATACAAAATATGCCAATAACATTTAAGGTGGATAAATCTGTCTCTTCCTGTCCTTCATCTCTTATAAATTTAACAAAATAATGGAATAATATTTCCTCCATTAAGTAAATCCAAGCCAAACTGTAAAGAGCAACGAAAAGTCACTAAGTGGCTTTTTAAGCCTATATTTTTACAGAGCTGGAAGTTTCTGTGAAAATTCATAAAATGTACTGTAGCTTATGAGTTTATTTGCTGTAGCTTGGTACTAGCCTCTAGCAAACAGATACTGGGTTTTGCAGCCAGATATTCATCTGTGTGTCTAAAGGGTTTATTTACTTGCACTTTCAATTCTGAAATTTGTATGCACATGTTGCCAGATGTACGTGTGTGTGCACATGGGTATTTAAACAGTTGTACACATATAAAGCACAGCCCTACAAAATACAGGTGTATCCACATCCAAATGGGTAAAACTCCAATCTTCTGTATAGAAATACTGTAAACAGTCAAATCCTCAGTAATCTAAATGATGAAAATAGCTCTCACTAAAGTCAATATAAAGAAGAAATTATTTTATCACCCTTCACTGTGCATTTTAAGTAACACATGAATCAAAGCAGACTTTGCAATTATAATTCTTTGATCTTTTTCTTTAAAACAAATTATGACAGCTGAAGACAGGATCTCATGACATGTGCCATTAATAGTGCATTATGGACAGCATGAAACATGAATTAAGAAAATCATTAAAACAAAGGTGTTAAGTTTTTAAAACTGTTACAAGATGGATGGATCATTACTTGGGGAAAGCCCTCTGTTCTGCAGTTCTGTGCTGCAGGATTCATCAGCTCTGGCTAGGGAGATGCTCTGCTTAACAGCTGCAAGACATTTATCCCATAACACAGCCCTAATCCATGTTCTCTGCAGTTCTCTGCAGTCTGCTGCATTTTCCAGTAGATCCCTGGCTCCTTTGCTGACATTATTAGCAAGAGTGGAATAACTTTTCTGGGAGATGAAGCTGATACTTGGTTCTTTGGGTGGCCCTCCCTCCCTCTCTTGGATGAACTTTTCTCTTGGTTTATCTGCAACAAAGATTTGCTATCCACATGCTTTGTGGTGCACTGTAGAGAGGCATTTTATAGAAAACTTAAGGACTGAAAGACACCTGACATTTTCTATGAAAACAAACACTTTCACCCAGTAATTCAATAGCCTTGGATATGTAGACTCTTATACTTCTCTCCCATCTGGGAAAAAAAAAAAGAAGTGTCTATTTATTCTCTTGCCTCAAACTCAGATAAACTCTTGTTAAACAAAATGTCTTTCTGGTGACCTCATCCAATTTGCACATAATGTCTGGGAGGAAATAAGATGTGAAGGAAATTGCTGCTAATTTTGAAACAAAATGAATAGCACTGTAAAACTTCCAGTAACATCTAGGAGTTTTTTCAGTGTGTGACCCAAGAGTTAAAAACGCATTTGCCATCAGACACTTTTCTTTTCCCTAAGCTATGTGTGCACTGCTTGCTGCAGGAAACCAGTAGGAAGAGACAAGTTCATGTACACTTCAGACTGGGCTATCATTATCTTATTTCCCATGCCATCAATCAGTGGTTTGGGTAAGATGGAATTGGAAATTGACGCTGTGTACTTTCGAGAGAAAGGAAAGAAATGCAAAGCACACAAAGACCCATGGTTTTGGGCTTTTTTATTAACAACTCATCTAAGAGTTCAGGGACAATGTGAGGAAGGGATTGGGATAAACTGGAGAGCTGAGTGTGAAACAGTGGAGCTGAATGCGAACAAGGGTATTTTATCTGATTCTTAAGAACATGCACAACACAGTGCAATCTCTTTGGTAAGCAAAACATGAAACTACTAATCAAGGAGTATGCCCTAATGGCAAAGGGATAAATAACTGCATAATGGCAGTATTTATCTAAGAAATTAAATTCTTTCAAACAGCATGAAGCTCTACAAAGCAATCACATATCAGAAACCCTTAGATGTATCATAAGTGGCAATAGATAAAAATCCATCTTTAACTGAACAAAAAAAAAGTCTGGAAATAAATATGTCTTTAATAGCTTGTGTCTCCATGAATAAATAATAGTTTTGTTCTTTAGTGTGGACAGGAATGAGATTCCCCCAGTCATCCCCTATGGTACAGAAATTTTTTTTAGTCATCTAGAAGAAACCATCAATCTACTATCACAACCTGCTCACCATTTTCTCAAGCAAATGAAGTTAGGGAGATGAAAAGAACACTAGTACATAACTCGTTATGCCCTTTCCAATCAGCATTTATTGTTATACTTTCCTGCTTCTTCAGAAAATAAAAAGAACCAAAAATCATGGACTGTTTAAACCAAGAAAGATTTATGGGCACATTTTTGTTTTAAAAACAAATCATTTTTACATTTGGCATTCACTGAAAGGCATATATTTGTCTTAACATAACAAGATGTCATTTTACTGTTGATATTTTCTTTTTAAATTGTTCTGTGGAGGCATTCAAAACTTCCTAAGCATTTTCAAAGCACACAGTGGTTACCGTAGAAAAACAGAAGTCTAAGAATAGCAGATGAGCAGAAGGGCCCAGCTGAGGAGAAGCAGGCGAGAACTTTTTCTTGAAACTGTTTTCACAGTGCCCTGGTGCCACTCTGTCAACCCTTTGCTGTGGCGCCTCTTTTGCAGCTGGTTCACATTGCCATAACCATTCTGGCTTTGGCTACTGTTTCCAGCACCATCCTCTATATTGGAACTTCAGCACAGCAGCCTCTCTCCAGTATGCTGTTCCCACGACATCCTTCTGGAAACGTTTCTCCCTGCAGCACGCGCATCCTTTTCCAGAGGCAGTCAGTAGCACCCACGTGGTCAGAGCCTTCCAACCCAGTGCTGCTGGGTGCACCCTGGTCCAGGCCTGCGGGGAGCTCTTCCTGCAAACACCTGGGCTGGTGGGAGCCACCTGAGAACCTGACAGAGATGGAAACACCACTTTAAACACAGTGAAAGCCACTCTAATGCAAGCTGCCTTTTGTAAGGCAAGCTTCTTCCCATTCCCATAATCTTTTTGTCCGCTCTGCAGCAGATCACATCATGCTGAAAAAGAACTCAAGATTGTTTCCGACCACCTGCATCCCTCCCCGAATCTGTCTCTCTATTCCATGGGCATCAGTGCTGGCACAGAGCAGGATGAAATTTTGTCCTCAGTGGTGTAGAGGAGAGTAAGCTCTTTTTTCAGTTGACTTAAATGGGTTTTGTGGCTGTATGCTGAGCTGAGCAGCACAGTTGTCCTGATACTGTTTTCTCATTTTTGGACTCTCCAGGAAGTTATCTTCCTCCATGCATACCATCCAAGTCCTCTTTTCCACAATACCATGTAGATATCCAGACTGTTTCATGCATCCAGGATAGCAGAAGGACAGGAGAAAGAGCCTGAGGAGACACAAGAACACTCCTGTGTTCCCCGTTGTTCCTTCAGGCAGCTATCCAGAAGTATGCAATCATGTTGTGACTGCAGTCTTTATTCACTACATTTCAAAGAACAGCTTTTATAAACAGAAGAGCATTTTCAGTTCTACTGAACCATTTACACTAAAGGAAACCACAAGTATGAGTTGTAGACATCTGGCATGCCTTTTTTTTTTTTTTAAACTGGCCACTTAGTTCACAGCAAATGTATTTCCAGTCCTTGAATTCTAGCCTTCCAATAGGAATGAAGGAAGGAAAAGCTTTGTAGTAGGAGGTGTAATAGAGGTATGGAAATTTTTTGTATTCTTTCCTTGCCATACCCTTTTACATTTTAAATTACTGAGATTCATTCTTATCAAACAAAAAAAAAACAAGGACTCTTTTTTCATATACTGTCTTTTTTACATCTAAATGACTGATGTTTTTAGTAAAATTTTTCTGTCTCGTTTCCATCAAGAAATTGTGGTCTTGGACATGCGACAAGGCTGAACAAACTCACCTGAACCACAGCCACAATAATTTGTTCATGAATAGAAACTCCTCTACAGATATTTGTGTAAACTAACATTAAACATACAAATATTTGCAGGAAAAAAAAAAAAACCAAAAAAAAAAACAAATAAAAAAAGTTAAGCAATAAAGTTAGGGCAAAGGGTTGGTTGAATTTATTGGCTATTATATTTCCATAGGGAGAGAGAGTAATGTTTGAAATAATCAAAGTAAATATTTCTGTTCCATGGTTTGAGTAAATATCACCAAAAGGACAGGTTTATCCTAGTTTCATTTGTGCAACTCACTTTTAAAATGGGAAGTTGTCGAACTCGCTTTTCCAAAAGAAACTATCATAGAATAATAGAATGGTTTGTTTTGGAAGGGACCTTAAAGACCACTTAGTTCCAATGTCTCTGCCAATGGCAGGGACACCTTCCACTAAACCAGGGTGCTCAAGACCCCAAACAGCCTGCCCTTGAACACTTCCAGGAATGGGACATCCACAACTTCTCTGGGCAACGTGTTCCAGTGCCTCACTACCCTCGTTTCCTAATATCTATTCTAAACGAACTCTTCTTCAGTTTTAAGCTATGACCCCTTTTCCTGTCATGACTTCCCCTTGTGAAAATTCCCTGTCCAGCTTTCTTGCAGGCCCCTTTAAGTACTGGAAAGCTGCTCTAAGGTCTGACTGTAGCCTTTTCTTCTCCAAGATGAACCTCAACTTCACAGCTCTCATCCTGGACCCACTCCAACAGGTCCAGGCCTTCCTCAGGTTGGGAGCCCCAGATTTTGGTGCAGGGCTGCAGGCTGGTCTCACAAGTGCAGAGACCCCCCACTGAGGGTGGGATATATAAATGCTGTCTGCCTGCTTTAGGTGACAAGATGTTGCTAGGCTGATGTAAGCATTAGGAAAGCCTTTTGGTTTTCCTTCCTGGTTGGTAGAGGAACATGATACTACCAAGTTAATCATCATTATTTATATTATTAACTCTTATCTTTCTGTATGGAGCATGTGGGAAACAGTGAGGACAAAAAATATGTCTTAAATTTTCCTTTAATTGAAGCACACTTGACTTTGAAGGCCTTTTTTAGTTACTTAATATCAGCAATGTAAAGTGTCTGTGAAAGGATTTCCCCACAGAGCAGATAGAATCCAGTGTACAGTGCAGCATATATCACTGTCAAATGATGTCATTTTTCCTAATTGTTTTCTTGAAAAATATGTAAACATGTAAACGGGATTTTAAGAAGGCAGTCATTCCTGTATCAACTTTTAGAATAGTGTTTGCTATTCTTTTTTATGTCTTCTCATATTTTTTTCTCTTCTGAAACCATGGAAAACAATTTACTCCATAGATACCATCCTAGTCCATTTGACAAACTATGGGGGCTTTTTTCACCCATATTTTGAACAGAGCGAAAACTGGCATGGCTTATTGTGTTTAATAGGAAAAAAATCATCAAATTCATTACCACCTAGTCCTGTCATGCCAAAATATGTTCATTTCTGTATAGTACTGTCCACAGATATCAGTGCAGAAATGGGAATAATAGTTATTTCCTTCCATACACTCAGCCAACTGGAAAAAAAGTGGATTTTTTCATAAAAATCTGAGAACAGGAATGAAGAGTCTTCTCCAAAACAAATTGTTGAAAAGATGCTTTGTGACTTTATTAGGCCTTGACTCATGTCCTATTTTTATGTCCTGTAAGTATTAATAATAAACTTAATGCCTTCTTTAAAACACACAGCATTGAGACGTTACGCATTTGGATTTACACTATCACATTCAGAAAATCTGAAGTCAGTGTTATTTCTTTACAGCAATAAACTGTGAGTACAACAGCATAGGGCAGAGCCTAACATTTCTTCCTTAATGTGCTACTGGATCTGCATCCTGTTCTTGCTTATGTCTGGAAGGACCAAGAAGAAATGCAATGAAATCAGTGTTCATATCCCAGGGCTATAGCTGGGTTAGTGATAGCGGAATTTCATCAACATTTGTTGCTCTAGTAAGAGGAGCTGGATCCAGAGGATACACACAAAGATTAGGAATTTCATCAAGGCTGGTCTCCAGCACAGACCAAGGGCAGAGGAGGAGCTAAGTTGGATAAGGAGGGTGGGACAGAGCTGGGCAGAGGCTTGAATGCACAAAGCTGCTGCTTTAGCCAGCCTGAAGAGGGAATGCATTATGGAAAAGTTCACAGCAAACTTTACCCCTAAATCAGTTGGGAGGATGGAATATCTCTCCAGAGGTCTCCAGTGCTAACTACATCTCCACATTTAGCATTCAAGGAGCCAGGATTGTTCTACTAAGTGCTTACAATAGAAACAACTTTCAAAACCTCAAAGTTATAGAAAGTCAATCCCAAAACATCTCCATACCTCCCTAGGTTTCCTAGTCCGTTTTCATGACATACAGCAGTCTTATGGGGAAATAGAGTTAATTTATACTTATAAATCCAGGATGAAACTGGAGCTGTTGGATGTTTTTTTTTGTTGGTGGTTTTTTCTTTTGGGAAACATTTATTTTAGATAATCAAAAATTTTAGAGGGAGAATTAATGCACTGGTTCCCTGGCTACTGGCCTGGAAGCCTCAGCAATGTGCAGCCAGACAGCAATCTTTCTGTGGAAAATGTTCCATTTTTTAATTTTTCACCCTCTATTTAAAGCATTTTTTCCTGCTGTGAAAGTTGTAGTGGGAACAGACTTTTATTTTCTGCAAAACATTGTTGTATGTTATTATTAATATTTATGATGATTACAGCATATCAGACAAGTGGCATCATGATGAACATTAACTTTTTATAGTATTTTGACCTTCTCTAGACTGGACAAACATTGTTACTCTTGATGTCCCAATTATTTAAAAGATCAGGACACAGATAATTTGGAAGAATTAAGGAGCTCGAGTGTTTTTACAATGTTGCCCCTATCCTATTGATTAGTTCTGTTTCATCCCAATAATACAGTTAGTGCAGCTAGGCAAACATAGAGAAATTGCTCTTTCCTTTCAAGAAGAATGTCAAAACAATAAATAGATTAGTCATGCCAACAGCATTGATTTGTGACAGCCTTGATGTATGCAATCATTTGGGATTCAAACATTTATCAGCAGGGGGGAAAAAAACCACCATTTTTATTTGCTGCATTGAGACTTGCTGGGACAAAATGCTATTAGGCGTCTCAAAATTCTCCGCATAGTGGCAGGCTTTTAAATGCAATGAGATATCCGCAGTACATTTCCATATTAATCAATAAAATGAAAGGCAAAAATCAATTTTGTCTGTGCAACTGTGTGTGACACCTCCCTAAGAGCTGCTCCATTGGGATGGATTCATGCCAGCAAAGATGGTCATAGGCTGATTGTTTATTTATGGCAAGGAAAGGCATAAAGTCATCTTACTGACAAAGTAGCAGGAAAGATGTTACTCGTAGGATGTCTATTCAAAAGCCTGGCACTGGTACCTGGGAAATATGTATTTCAGACTTTAATAGCAGCTGTGGCTTCCCACATAAAACACGGGCAATGATTTTCTTTGATTCAGAGGAAATAAAGGTTGAATTTACCAAAGAAACTGAAGATCATCCAGTTATTCTCTGAAAAAGATGACAACACTGAGGAATTTGCCATTTATAGTTGGAATTAACAAATTATCATTATTGTAACTTCAAGAAATTAATAAAATGTGATTCACTAGTTTCGTATTCTGTATCTCTTTTCCTGTACTGGAATAACCAGTGAACCTTAAGACACCCTCGTGTCACCCACAATTTGGCTGGACACTGTTGCAACCTCTGGTAATTCTTCCAGTTCAGGATTGTATGATGTTAGATTATGGTTTGTGTCATATTTTAAAGCTTTCATTTATCAATTCTTCTGCAATGCACTATCCGTTATGTTATTTTACTGTAGATTTATTTGTAACCATAAACCTCTTTTCTTTGGTGCTCTTTTCCTTCTCTAGTTATTTCAAATATTCAGTGTGAGGTTTTCTGATGATTGCTAAGCCAATGTTATGGTAGCATGAACTGAAAAGCTTGGTTTTGAGTGACAATGGTCATCTCAAAACCCTTCATTACCTAAAAGATATTAGGAATTTTTTTTTGTTGTTTTCTTATACTCATTAGTTGATTCCATTTTATTGCTCAGTCATTCAGTATCATGAGGTCCTTCTCAGATTTTCTAGGTCAGTCTTCATATTTACTCTCCTAAACAGTAACACTAGAGTCCATTTGCACCTTACTGTTTACCCCCAATCTCATTTTATTAAAAAGATAACAACAGGAAAGTCTTGGGTTAGGGTCCTGTGGAGTCTGTTAAAAATGTCTCTGGAGCAAAAGTTATCTCCAAAATTTTCGTCATCTAGGTCGGCATTCACTGGACCCTTTTAACCCAAAAGATGGCTAAAAATTCATTGATAAAGCAGGAATGAAGATGCAGTTTGTCTAGTGGCATACAGAGACTATGAAGCAGGAAAAATTATTCATAGAAAAGTAAAAAAAAAATAGAATGATGACCAGTGTCCTTCCATGAGGCAATAAAATGACAATAAGAGCATCAGTCTGTTAGGTTTAAACCAGATTTTTGCAGAAGAAGACATTAAAGTCATAGATACCACCACACTAAGTAGTAGACTTATGAAAGGTGGAGAAAAACTTTTTACAAGAGCATGAAGTGGCAGGACAAGGAGAAGTGGCTTCAAAGTGAGAGAAAGTAGATTTATATCAGATATCAGGAAAAAAATCTTTACTCTATGGGTGGTGAGGCACTGGAAAGGTTGCCCAAAGAAATGGTAGATGTTCCATCCCTGGATGTATTCAAGGACAGGTTGGATGGGGCTCTGGGCAACCTGGTCAAGTGAAAGATGTCCCTGCCCATGGCAGGGTGATGGAATTTGATGATTCTTAAGGCCCCTTCCAATCCAATCCGTGCTATATAAGGTGCTAAGATAAGATTCTATGCTATGCGTAGATTAGATACTGTTAAAGAGTGAAGTTATTCTTGAAATAACTGGAAGTTTTTTAAAGCAAACTTCTTATGAAAGTAAAATATGTGTCAATTTTCCACAAAAGATAATGGACAGGTCATTAATTATGTGTTTAAAAAGGTACCATAAATTCTGCCAAGGTTGGAAAAAATCTCTTCTGCACAAAATTTAGAATTAGAAGTGGGGAAGAAAATAAAAAAAGCGTGTAGAAATTATATTCACTGTAAATTCTGAATATAAGGAGACATTTGAAAAATATGTCAGGACTGACATGGGAAATATGAGTTATTTATCAGGGGATACAGAAATCGGATACATCAAGGGAATCAAGGAAGTTCTCTGAGTCTGACATATGGAACAAAAAGGACCTCTGCAAAACAACATTAATGAGATCCAGTTCTAAAAGTTTAATTATTTCTAGGGACCACAATACTAGAGAACTCTTTCAAAGGAGATAAAGAAAGCAGGAAAAGACCTGAGGAAGTCACTTGGGAAAACAGAATAAGAAAATTAACATGGAAAATATGACCAAGCACAAACGAAAACACATGATAAATATCTACATATATCTGAGGGATGTAACAAAGAAAGAATCAAACTGTTTAAGGTTATATGAAGCAGCTTATTAGAAATAGTTGAGTTAAATTAAGCAGCAAAAAAAATACACCACATAGCTGGACAAAAATTCTGATAGTGATGTGGGGCAGTGAAATAGCTTTCATAAAAAAAGTGAAATAGTTTTCATAAAAAAAGTCAGAAGAATACAGCAAAGCTATTTTAAAATTTTTCTGCACAGATCTCTAGGGAATTAATACCTAGGAATTTATATCTAGGGTTGTAACTCTGCGTGGGCTTTGGAATGGTTGAAAAGATCTTTGAGGTTCTAATGTCTTTGACTGTATAAAGATAATGCAAACTACATACCCAGGAGATTTTTACTAAGGATACATTTAAATGTAGTAGGAAATTTCAGGCTATGATTTGTTCTTTTCAACCATTTCAGCCTATCTCATCAAGAAGGATTCAGAAAGATGGACTTTTTTCAGTGTTCCAAACTCCAGCTATCTTAAAAGAATTATGCATACTGGGTCTATGTTAATACAAATTTAAATTAACTCTGCAAGGCAGCATACAGGCATGCATCAATGGGGATTCTCTTATTTACTAACATTTCCTGTGACTGACAATGAGACCATTTAAACCTCTCTTGGCATATGGAAAAAAGCAACAAGACTTGGATTTTAGAAATGTATTATGTTTTATTAATTGATGCATGTCAGACATTTAGACAGAATCCTCAACATTTAGCAATAGTGTTAGCTAAAATTCCAGTTCAGAAGAATGTCTTGCATTCAGCTATTATAGGTAGTGGAAGAATAAGAATAGTAGATGAAGATTACCATTTTGCCTAGCCTTTGCTATTTTCTTTTGGCATATATGAACAAAGATAATACATGATCTAATAACAGTGTATAAGTTATTTAGAATTCCTCAAAGTTATAGAAAGACATAGAAGAAGAAGAATTTTATATGGCCATTTTTTTCAATACATAGAAGAAAAATGTATGGTATGTGAAATACTAAAAAATTAATCTGGTAAAACTCCAGTTCATCCAACAAAACTCATTTTGTTTCTATCAGATGCAAAAAGATGACAATTGTGTGTCAATAACTTTTCATACATATATTGTAATTTCTTGAGCTCCTCTACCTAAGAGACAGTTAGATACAATCTCAACAGGAATAGTAAAATATCCTTTCAGTTTATTCATATTGCTGACAATTCCTTTTTTTCCTTTTTATTTTGAAGGAAGACTAAGTGATACTATCATGAACCGACATGGCTACATAGCTGATCAGAAATATCAAAAAACACATTTTAGTTCTTTTATCTGTTCATTCTTATAATTGAAACATAGATAATAAAAAATTAGATCTGATACTCTACACTCATTTTTAAAGTTTGCCTTTTAATTAGCTGGTAATTAACCTGGCAGGGACAATTCTGGATTCCAGTCCCTCCTGAAAGAACTTGTGACATAATTTCATTTCTTCATCCTTCAGACATCAATCTTTCAAGCATAAGCCAGAAAACTGGATTCACCCCTTGTTGACTATGTGCCTTAAATACCAATCTTCCTGTCCAGAATAGTTAAGTATTCCGTAGAAACAGCTTTAAAAGGAGGGCTATTGGGCACTTTAGAATACCAAAGGTGGTTAAGGTGTTTTTCCAGCAGGTAAAATTTTGAGACTGCTCACAGCAGGAAAAGAAATTGAAATGGAGTTTTCCATGTCTTGGCTGTACTGTGTGCAGCTAGACACCTTCAGAAGTGCATCCTTCTGCACTACTCCTTTGAAGAGCTCTGTGCTCAAGGATGATGTGCAGAAATGATAGGCTCAGATGAGATAAGAGGGTGAATGGATCTCTGTCAGACTGCCCCTGTGGCAGCTCATTCAGGAGCTGCATGCAGCCCCCTTTACTCATACATGCACACACATCTTGAACCAATTCCCTGGAACCATAGCCTGGGCCTTAAGGCTGTCCAGACTCTGCACCCAGACTAAACCAAGTGTACAGCAGAAACCTCAGGTCTTACCTGCTGGTGGTCTCCTACTGACAGGGTCATTGGCTTGAAGCCTGCTAGCAGCATCTTACACACACACACAGAATATTCTGCACAACCATGCTGTGATTCTCAGACAGAAAATGGTTAAGAATTGAGTTTAATAAGGATATAGAGCAGACTGCAGTGATCAAGCCTCTGACAAGTTGGCTGACCAGCAGTTTTTCCAGATGGCCTCTTTCATATGCCCTCATTCCCTTATTTTCCCATGCTTGTTCCTTAGCTCACCTTAATCCATCTTTCTTTGCCCTTCTTTTCTCCCATGTAAACAACCCACCCCAGACGTCTTCCCCATTGCTCCCTGTTTCGTTCAGCTTTGTATGCTGGTAATTTTTACCTCCAGAAAAATCTTGCCCCACATCCAGCAGTTTCTCATGCAAGGAGTGACAAGTCATTTGCCTGCATATCTTCAGAGAGAAGCTTAACTAATTATTGTTAACTGAATTTCCAAATAAAAGTATTGAGATTCCCTCTGCACAAGTGCAACATGAATTTTAAGAAAAGTGCCTTCTCCCATGAAACTAAAGAAAACAAAAAACAAAATTAACAATAACAAACAAAAACCCAAAAACACACAATCAAACAAAAAAAATGCAAAACCAAAACCACCAAAAAATAAAATAAAGCAGGCTGCACAAAATCATAATGTTATTATTCCGTAGTATGAAGTGTATGTGGAGCTTAATGATACTCACATAGGAAATCTGTAATGTGTCAGTTTAGCCTCATCAGGACAGAACCATAGAGAGTACTAATATGAATAATAATTTGAAAAAGAGGCTGTGGACCCTAAGGAAAACAGCATTTTTGGCATCTCTGTCGTGCCTTATTCTGTTTTCCTGAGAAGAGTTCTTACCACCTCCCTTAAATGTGAGGGTAGAGGTTTACTTTCCTCTTCTTGAATTTTTTTTAGTAAATCATAATCTAGCAGTAAAAGTTTTGGCAGATTATTACAGGGATGTATTTCCACTGATATTATATTTGTAAAAAGTCAATATGTACCCATATTTCACTTTTCAATTTTTAGTTTTTAATTTGTTTCATTAGTTTGCCATCTAACGCTCTAAAGATTTTATGACCACTATTTATATGTAGTGTCATGATGGAAAACTCATTGGATTTTACCTACACAACCTAGTAAATACAATCCAGACTCCTGCCTCCCCTTGCCCTTGGTCAGAAGGTTGGGAAGCTACCAAATGATCCCTGCCTTGCAGCCCAGCATATCAACGGTTATATCCTATTCCAAAATAGTCATTGCCACTCTCAAGGTCATAGCCAACTGCAACAGGTTGCTCACTCTGTTTACAACTATTTACTGCAATCCATGGTCTTGTCCATAGACAAATCCTTTGAAGTCTCACCTTACTTACCCTTACTTTTTTTCACCAGCAGCTTTGGGAACAAGCACTTTGCAGTTCTCCATAAATAAGTGTAAGATCATATACCTAGAAGAAAAATGGAAAACTCTTAATAGGGAATTTAAAATAAGATGTTCCTCCTTTTTTCCCCAAAGCAAAATATACCTTACAGTTTTGTGAAGGACATGCAATTTAGTATTTTACCATTCTTTGTTTCCATGAAGAAGCAACATTTATAGCCATCATCCATAGGTCCTTTCTTGGATTTACCTGGGGGAAGCTCAGCCACTGCTGGAATCTCACTGATAATTCTGAAGTAGAAGAGCAACAATGTGCATGAAAGGAAAAACTGATGTCACAGCCAAATTAACAGAGACCCTAAAAATGCCTTTCCTTATCAGCCTCCTGAATTTTCCCTCTTTGCATTATCTTGATGATAGAAAGAGCGCAAGAAAAAGGAGGCACTGATTGTTCTTGAGAGAACTTTGTATTTCAGCCCATTGGGGGGGGGTCATTTAACTTGTCAAAAGTCTCATACATCAGTGTCATTGTACCTGCTCCTTTTGTTTCAATCTGGAATTCACTAGGAAGTTTTCTGGGAAACTGCCCTGAAAGAAATATAACACAAACAGGAACACATAACTTTTGGTATCAAGATTATAAGAAGGTGACTTGATGCATTTCCAAGGAAACAGAGGCAGATTCTATTTGTATTGTTAGTTTATCCGTTATTTTGCTGTAGATGCCTAGGGCTCATAAAGTATTTCCATATCTTGAAATTCACACCAGGTCTTCTGAATTTTTAAGTTATACACCAATACAACATTTTGACTGTCCGGT
Organism: Irena cyanogastra; assembly: GCA_013397155.1. Lineage (NCBI taxonomy): Eukaryota > Metazoa > Chordata > Aves > Passeriformes > Irenidae > Irena > Irena cyanogastra. Next base: position 141,492 of record VWZV01011283.1, on the reverse strand, counting down.
CATAAATCTCAGCTTATTATGTTTCATCTGATTTTCACTGTATTCAACCTAACAGCTTCCATTTCACTCAATTGCACAGGGTAGCTGGTATGTATGTGCTCATATGGAACTGTACAAGTGAATAATGAAGTTTATCACTGTAGTGAGGGTTAGGGTTGGCAAAAAAGAGAATTCAACCTAATGATCTGAGGAAATATTTTCCAAGAGAGCAATTCACCTTAAGCACTGTACAGTGTTCCTTCCTGGAAATCAATGTTATGGATGAAAAATTCAGTCTTAATTTAAATCTGAGGCCTAACTCAAAATATTTATAGTAAGAAGCTAGTTAATTACAGAAGCAAGTTTGTTCCCAAGGGGCCTGAACATTCACAATAATACCTGAACATTCACAGTAATACGACTACCTTGTTCTTCCAGGTTTCTCTCAGTCTATGGCTGTCAGGTATCATCTGGATATGATTTAGTTAGGAGCAGCATGATGGTTAGAAAAAGGGTAGAAGGAAGAGCCCAGTCAGACAGAGGCTAAGAAAATAATTTGGGCATTCTTAGAAGTGCCACTTGTTCATCTTCTTTTGCTAGACTGAGCTTGTAGTACTGCTATCAGAAGGAGACAAGAATGACCCAGCAGCCTGGTCATTGCTAAGTCAGCCATGGCCCCACAAAGTTTAGTTGAGGTGTTGGGGCATGGGTTGGTCTCTATGATCTTGAAGGTCTCTTCCAGTCTAGTAATTCTGTGAATTCTGTGAATTCTGTGGTTGAAACATAAACTTGACTCTAATCTAACTTGAACCCCAGCTCTTGAAAGCATCATCAGACCTATACCATACCATATCAAAGAAAGAAGCTCAACGTAACAAAAAGCTCACCTTTGGTAGCCAGGAATTATCCACATTCCTCAGCCTTTGCCCTCTTCCTTAACAATGATGAATAGATATAGATAGATATAGATATAGATATAGATATAGATATAGATATAGATGTATATATAAAGACTAAGTCTATGGATAGACTTAAGGTTCTGAAAATAGAAACTGATTAACTAAAGCATATCTTTCTAAAGATACAAACTGTGTAAGCCAGGAACAGATTTTTAGTTTGCATTTCCTAGAGCTATTCATTTTGGAGTTGAAGGCACTTTGCTTGAGGAAAGGCTGTTCTTAAATTAAAACTGTGGTTCTTGTTCAGTTAAAGGTGATGCACTTTTCTGCCACATAGCTGGGATTTCACTTCAGGATTTAATTCAGAGCTAGTGCCCATGCCATCAGAAGAAGCAGCAAGTAGGCTCAAGCCACTAGCCATTCTCAGAAGAGATCTCCAGCAATTATGTATTTACTGAACTCTGCCTCAGCACAGTCCTTGAACACATACTAGGGCTTAGCACTAGACTTTTTCAACCTTCCAGTTGCCAAAATAAAGGGGACTTATATAAAGAGGCACCTGTCCTTAACCTAAAATGTAGTCTACTCCAACCAAAAAAACCCAAAATTAAACAAACAAAATAAAATCTACTTTTTGACTGTTTTATGCAATAACCCTAATCTTAACCCTATTCCTGAAGTAAACTACCCAAATCCAGCCACCAATACCTGTGCCCTAACAAGCCTACTGGTTGTGGCACCTTGGGTTTAAGCTGATCACATTGCTCACAAAGTATTAAAGCATAAATGTTTTATACAAGTCATTCTGAGCATGAGGAAGAAAATACTTCATAGGAGTCCACACTTACAAATTCTCTTGGCAATTTTTTTTTTGTGTGTGGAAAAACTGCAAACTTACTGCTGTAATCTGTAAGTGTATGTGTGTGCATGTGTGTATGTATGTGTGTGTCTTTGTGTGTATGAAAACTGTTTGCTCTATCAGAGGTAGTTCCTATTTTCACCACTTCCCACTGGAAAGGGTATAAACTATAGAATTTTAAAATGAGGTGCAGGCAAAATAACACCTCTGCTTGAAACCAATTTCCTATCATCTCACCATTTCTCACAGTTAGCTATACGCCTCACTCCAAATAACTGGCATTACACCATTTCCAGCCTAAAAGTACTGTGAAATATTAGATGTAAATTTGCAAAAGTGCTTAGGTGCTACATGCCAAGCAATTCCAGTTTCAGTGGGATTTCTGGGTATGCATTGACAGCATATAAACAACATAATGCAGTCCTCAGGTGAGGCTGTGCATAGAGCTGTTTGTCTCAACTGCTAGAGTGAGCCACTTTTTCCCATACCTCCATGCACTTGTGCTTTTATGGGAAGGAGAAGATGTCCATCTTGGAACAAACCTCTGTGATTTGCAGCCAAATGTAAAGCTAACAAGCATTGCTGTCAGGTCTATGGGGAGCTCCATGCCTTCTCCACACAGCTGCTGTAGGACTGGTGCTTACTACAGCCAAGCAGGCATGGGTTCTGTTTCAGAAGGAAATCTGCTTGGTACTTTCTGGAGCTTAAATCTGATGTATAAAGAAGAGAGTGTGTGAAGATTTTTGTTTATCATGTTAAAGTTACGAGCATCATCTGCTTAAAGCTAATTAGTTGGTGAAAACTTTAAATCTAACATAGGAGACAGGGATGGAATACCCTGTTCAAAGGATATACTGTAAATCCAGTTTATCACATGGTTATTGCCACATAAATTATGATAAATTTGTCTCTGTATAGACAAATATATCTGATTCGTGGCAAAACCTTTTTTGTTGCCACGAATTTCTGTTCAGTTGCTTGGTTTTTACTTGTTAATGAACATCAAAAGATTAAATTATTCTGCAGAGGGGCTCTAATGGAAGATAAGCAAACTTTTTTTGTTTTAATCCAAAACATACCAACAATATCTGTTTCTACATACAACTTACAGCCATGTCTTGAAAATGTAGCAAGGCAAACACAGTTTATACCTATATACTATGGCAGAAATCCAATATTCATCTGCTGTTCATATTGCAAGAAAATGAGATCATTAAGGTCAGAAAGAACAGCTGCTTTAATTATACCACCATGATAGATCATATCAAAATTTTCATCATCTCACACAAATTCTAAGAACATACCCCAAGGATTCATTTCTATCATCCTGCTTTTTCTTGAGAAGGAGATTACATAAGTACACTCCAAAGCACTGGCTGCTTCGAGAAGCTGTGTAAAATAATTTTACCCCAAGCTCGATAATGCTATGGCAACTAATATTAATCTAACTTTTAAAGTCTTTATTCCTCTTTCTGTGGTGGCAGCAGTAGGGGAAGATATTTTTGATAGCTGGGAAGCTGCCCTGCAGGCTTCACAGTGCTGCTGCCACACATCCCCCCAGACTCCTGCTGAGGAGTGCTCAGTATCCACACCTACAGCTGGCAATGCTGGTCTGCCTGAGGAACCCAAAGGTGTTCCTTCTTTAAGGGAATGGCTGCTTTGTGTTTTAACAGATGCTATGCTTCTGGTAGCGGAGAGATTAGAGGGACCATTCAACATTGAATCAGTCATGGATCCTATTGATGTCAAGATTTCTGAAGCCATCATGAACATGCAAGAGAACAGCATGCAGGTGTCAGCAAAGGTACTGTGTGAGTCGTGCCTTTCTTTGTTGTTGAATGTCACAAGTGGGGGGAAAAACATCTCCACCAATTTTTCTGTCTAGACTTTAGGGAAGATTGTCCAGACCACCAGAAATTACTTTTGCTTTTTCAACAGTTCACCAGACTGGCTTTGAATTCCTCACCTAGTTAAACAAGCTTGAATTTTTCAAAAGGAAGTGGAAGGGAGAAAGCTAGCCCATTTATTAAACTTCAAATTAATAGCTGTAAGAGATTTAAGGAAAATAGAGTGTTCTGAAAACCAGTGGTAACTCTGTGAGCATTATCCTGCAGAGTACACTTGATAACTTCCATTCGTGTCTCATCTGTGATTCTCTGTATTAACTTCCAAACACATTTTGATTTATCTAGGTCAGACTGAGCACGGTGTGTTTGAGGTGAATACACAAAATGTTCCATTTGACCTCCTTTAATAGCCACTCTAGGGAAATACTACATTGGCCAGTCTCTGATTACCAGACCTCAGTTTGATAGAGTTTTGTCTGGATTCTGACACAAAGATAAACAGAGCTAATGATAGCGGCTGCCTCCTTTCCATTTTTAATGTGTGTGTGTGTATACACAGATCACCACCACCTCTGAACCCCATGTTAATAAGATCCTTCAAATTCAGTAGCAGATGCTGTTGAGCCAATAGTCAACAATTAATGGCTTTGCCTTAATATTCATCAGTGCACTGTGGCTGAAATTCTGAAGTCAACAGTTTGCCAAGTCACCTGCATTAGGAGCTTCTATCTCTCATTTAACTCCCAGTAGTCAGTTGGGGGCTGGCCAGGCTGCCACCTAAGTCAGTGATTTTCCATTGCTCAGAAGGAAGGTGCTGTAGCTGGGGAAAAAAAAGTGGGGACAAAAAGCAGGAGCCTGAGGTTTACATTCTTCCTGTTAACCCAAAATTAGATGCTTTTTATGGCTCCAGTGCTGCTAAGATTTTCCTTCAATATGCCTTTTGCTTTCAACTTACTTGACATTCCTTGGATTTTAAAAGCAGTCTACATCCTGCAGGATGAGAGTTTACTCTGGCACCAGTGATCAAGGTGTTTAACAGCCAAATTCTTTCAAATATTTTGAGAATTAAAGGTTAGATTCAGCATACTCAGCCCTTACCTCAAAAAAGAAACAAAAAATATTTTCACTTAAAACTCACCCCAGGCCCAGGTGTATTTTGTTTTCCTTTTTACTTGTTTGGTTTTCACAGTTTTTCCGTTAACTGTAAAGCTGCATCCCCTGCCAGAGTCCAATGATGTTTTGGCATGAGCTCATCTCACTACTTGTTTGTAGCAGAGCAGACTGTTTCTCCTGTCCCTTAAAAATATTTTATTTGCTGTAAAGATTAATAGCAATGCCATTTGCAATGCATTATTTTTTTAAGAAAAACCTTAGACTTTTTTTAAATCATGCAGAACAGATAAGAAATTATATCAGCAAAATTGATTTAATTATATTTTCATAGATAACAGAGGTGTCTATCCTTGAGGGACCTTTGTCTATTCTCTGCAGACCATTATTCTCCTGAAATGTGATTTCCTTGATCTCCTAGGTTATAGCCATCTTTTTTCATGCAACATGGAAATGCTTTACCTTTAAAAAAAAGGCAAAGGCTTTGGGTATAGTGCTGTCCTCTTTTATGCCAGGTCAGATGTGCAGAGAAGATATACAAGCAGACTTTGAATCCATCCTCTGTCGTCTGATTTTTCCCCCTTATACATATTGACCACTTCGAGCTTCAGTGGAAATGACAGACACCTCACCAGGTGTAATGGGGTGCATGGAATGCAATCGCAGACCTAATGTGGGAGAAAAGCCACTCTCATCAATTAATCTGAGATGCCACTCAGAAAGCTTCAAGCAGGGTGTTGAAATCATGACCTTATCTATTTTCTCATTCTTCAGACAATTTTGTACCTTTTATTTGACTGTACCTACTGAAAAATGTGGTGACTAGGAATTATAGCTATTTTTCCACAAGTCAGTCAGTGCCTTTTTACAGTGGAGAAATGAAGATGCACTAATAATGTTATGCCTGCAACACCCACTTACACATAGATTGTTTTTCACCTCTGACATGCAGCCTTTTCTATCTAAAAACCTGGTTGATGTCTGGGAGGAGACTCAATGCTGTATTCAGTAGAATTTTCAGCCATGTTATATAATGTTGTTTTTTATTTTAAAAGGAGAGGAAAAAATGAAAACAGAAGGTTTCTTCCTTGAGGAGCTCTCACTTACTTCATCCTCTTTGTAGGCAGAAGACCCAGAGTTTATTTAATCCAAAATCCAGCACTCCTGTTTCAAATAGTTATATAAATTTACCCTATTCCAGAAGTCCAAGAAAAAGCCAATGACTTAACAATTAATCACTGCAGAAAGTCAAGGCTTATTGCTTGAGTTCACTCCTTGTCTTTCATTTCCTTAGAAGACACAATCCTCTGTCTTCCTCTTTTGATAGCTGTGCGTCAATACTGAGAGAGAGAACTAGAGAGATACCACATGTGCCTCTTCTATCTTTGTCCTTCTGACCAAGGACATTCAGACACATTCAGTATCTCTCACCGCATAAAAGGGAGCATCTCTGTTCCTAGGCCATTAACTTTTCTTGTTTGTGTGATGATTACAGTAGATTCTTCTATCACAGTTCGCATTGAACATGTGATAGTATTATCTTAAGATCTTCCAATTCATGCTGAGGCTGCAGTCTTTCTCTGTTTTCTTGGTATTTCTCAGCAGTTTATATTCAGCACTGGCTGTCCAGGAAGTCTGACCACAAATCTCGAGGCTTCTTGGCTGCTCACATTGCACAGCTCTCATGTCCCTTAATGACAGCCACACAAGGTCCTTATTTTGCCTCAGGGGAGGGAAGTCCCATTCCTGACAGCTGTGACAACTGGAGACACTTGTCAAAAAGAGCAACGGTATAGAAAGTCACACCCCAAGGCCCAAGGCCTTTCTTCTGTAAGGATCTATGTGCTCTGAATATGCCCAAAGTTTCCCTTCTCCAAGAGAAGACAAGGACTGATGATCATCAAAACCAGATTCCATAGATTCATCATCCAACACCTGCAGCCATTCTTACAGAGCACCTTCCACAAACCACATCACAGAGAGTGCAGAACAGTCAGCCTGGGCTGTCTGAGATGCCTCCCAAGACATCAGTACCTTTTAGGCCTTGCAGCCTGGGTCTACCCAGACTAATGTTCCCTGAAGGGTGCCTCTGGCAGAAGTCATGGTGCATTTATCTTGGATTTCTGCTTATAACAGCTGAGACAGAATATCCTCTTAATTGAAATCTCTTTGTTATTCTCCAGTGACACCTTTTTGGTATTTGAACAATTTAGTGTTAAATCCAGTGCTCAGAAGTATGTTGATTATTTCTCAGGCAAAATTTTTACATTGTGTGCGTTGTTTCCCAAGGTTCAGCTCCTATCCTAGACTCATAGCATACATTTACCTTATTCTCATTCTCATCCTCCCTGAGGTAATTCAGGTCTTATTCAGAGTCATAACATATAAATACTCATTTCAATCTTGGGCAAAACAAGCATGTTTTGAGAGCCTTCACAATTTTCTCACAAGGCTGTCAGTATCAGCACCTTTGGTTCCTGATTCAAGTCAAACAGTAAATGGTACATCTGCTCCATTTTAAAAACATGAATGTTTACTAGTTGATATCTGCAGAGATTGCTCATTCACAATTGGAGGAAAACTCAGAAAACAGCACAAAAGATGTTATAACATACATTTTTTTCAAAATTAAGAAATTTCCTGATCTGGTTGCATCACCATAATCATGTCTCCATTACTGCTCAAAACACAACATGTTGAACTATTTTCTGCAACAATCTGGTTCTATATGAGTGTGTTAGACTGCTGGAAGCATCATTTGGCTGCCATGACCACATTTTTCCACTTTCATATAGTCTATCCCATAAGTGAGTTTCCCCTTAGTAAGTCTTAAATCTGCTTTTATCTGAGTTGATGGATGTGCCATTTTAACCTATAAATATATGTTCCTTCTCAGCAATTACTTCAGCTAAATGGATGAATGAGCTCCATGACATAGCAGACTACCTATGCATTATTTATAAGGAGGATATCTTCACAGAACTACATCCAAGGTTCTTCTTAAAATAGTCCACAAGTTTCATACTAAGAAAACCTCTTCATTTATCTGTGTTCTTTCCAGAGCTCTGTGCAGGAAAAATATAATGGCATTTCAGGTAAAAAAAATCAATGCTATTCTATCTGAAGAGTCAATGGAGCAGAATCATACAGAGACACTCAACTGGAAACACTGAGCACTAGCACATGGCTAAATAACAGTGTGACCCAAGGCTTCACACAGAACAAATTACATCTTCCACAAAAATTCAAAACTTCAAATTCTCCTGGGAAAAGGGCTCTTTTTCCTATAGTATCTACATCCTAGTCCTGAAGTAGATACTTCCATTTAGTCAGCTCAAGAGATTAAACTCTTCACTGGCTCTGTTGACTTGCTCTCATGGCTTGGTTCATATCCCTGACCATAGAGATTTGGTCCATTTGAGCTTTAACAGCAGTTCAGTGGATAATGGTTTCATGTTATAAAACCTTAACAGGCATCTCAGATATCCCAGAATATCCCAAACTACTCTAGATGCTGATGAGAGAGAAACAGAAGGAAGCTTTTGATCTCCACTATCTTAGATGTATAGCTTAAATGTAGAGACATACATGATGACAACTAAATTTAGCTTTCTTAATTTCAAATGGAATCTATTCGCTAAATTCAGATGAAATGGACAGAACCAATTATATATAAAATACAGTTTTTTAGAGAGAGGGTTTATGCTACCAATTCACATCATCTGTAATGAAACACCTGAATATTTTTCCAGAAATTGTTCAATACCTCTGAGTAGCATTGTAAAGAAAGTATTTCATCTGCTTCTTCTTAGGAAGCATTTGTTAATATCAGTTATCATCTTTACATTTTGTGTTCTGTCACTTAATACCAGGATGCAAATTAAAAAATATCTCTTTTGCACTCAAAATTCAGTAACTGAATATTGTATCCTTACTGCATTTCCATTAGGTCATGTAAAAAGCAAGTTATTTCTTTTCCTGTGATGTAAATATTACTGTCTAGTTTCCATCTGTATCATTGTCTGACTGTATGTAAATTTGTTTGTATAAAACCACTTGCTGCAAGTATTTGTATGAAGATAAATGCCACAAAGTCTCTGTTGGGTTTTTTTCAGAACACCATAAGAAAGATGTAATATAAATTATGTAGGCTTGCAGTTGCACCACATGGTCATACAAGTAGCTTAACAATCACACGCTGGGACTTTTATGGAGACGTTCCCTCACTTTCCTTTCTCCTGAGAATCTAGTTGCATGTTTTGGATAATTGTCACTTGTTTTGTAGGCAAATATCCAGTTGCTTAATTGAGTAAATGGGATTTTATAGATATCCAAATAAACAATTATGTTTTCAGTGCATAACTTATGTCGAGTCAGAAGAAACTTAAGTGAACTTATGTAGGTATAATTCATGCTCTTAACATATAGATTTCACCCTTTAAATTGTACAGCATTCTACACAATCATGTACAAATCTTGAATATTAATCTTAGTTGAATTTTCTTCATAGAGGAAAAATAACATTCTTTCCTGATTAAAGGTTTAGAACTTTATAAGCTAAAATCATTTTTCTTGGTTGATTAAATTAGTTTGTTGTCCAATATTCCTCAGGACTAGGGAGGCTTGAAACTCTTAAAACAGATACTCTCAAACCAGACTAAACAGTATTCCACTCATAAATTAAAAATCCCAATGGCCATACAACAGCTGACTTGCTGGACTTTGAGCCAAAGCAGACCTGATGATTGGACATATATTTAGTATGAATCAGCTTCTTTCAGCAAATTTTGAGTCATTTGGGGCCTCTAAATTAACATCAGGAAACCTCACTGAGAGCCAATTCAATGTACACTGAAAGAAACAGAAGTTGCACCATGGGCTTGAGTCACTCTTCCACAGGGTGCAGTCCTTCAGGCACAGCCTGCTCCAGTGTGTGTCCCTTCACAGGGTCACAAGTCCCACCAGCAAACCTGCTCCAGAGTGGGCTCCTCTCTCCAGGGGTCTGTAGGATCCTGCCCCAGCAGAGGCCTCCCACGGGGTCACAGTCTCCTCTCAGGCACCCCCTGCTCTGGTGTGGGTGTCTTCCATGGGCCGAGGGTGGATGTCTGCGTCCCCATGGACCTTCATGGGCTGCAGGGACACAGCTGTGTCCCCATGGACCTCCACGGACTGAGGGTGGATTTCTGTGTCCCCATGGACCTCCATGGACTGAGGGTGGATCTCTGTGTCCCCATGGACCTCCATGGGCTGAGGGTGGATCTCTGTGTCCCCATGGACCTCCATGGACTGAGGGTGGATCTCTGTGTCCCCATGGACCTCCATGGGCTGCAGGGACACAGCTGTGACAGCACAGGCTGCACCACAGACTCCAGGGAATCTCAGCTCTGGCACCTGCAGCACCTCCTGCCCCTCCTTCTGCACTGACCTTGGTGTCTGCAGAGTTCTTCCTCTCACATGTTCTCACTCCACTCTTCTCTGGCCACAATTTCATCTGCACAATGACTTTTTTTTTCCTTCTTAACTATGTAATCACAGAGGCATTACTATAATTTCTGATTGGCCCAGCCTTGGCCAGCAGAGTCTGTCCTGGAGCCGGATGGCATTGGCTCTGCCGGACATGAGGGAAGCTGCTGGCAGCTTCTCACAGAAGCCACCCCTGTAGTGCCCCCACTACCAAAACCTGGCCACAGAAACCAACATAGCCACACAAAAAGGGAGTAATTTGGTCCTACAATCAAAACACAGCATTTGCATAGTTTTCACCTCCACAAAGCTCATTCAAACAGTCTGTGTATGGCATTAGGGTTTTGTATAATACATCTTACGAGAAATTCTGGCATTTAATTTTTTTTCTTTTGAATGGAGGCGAAATGTTGAAACAGTCAAAATACAATGGTCACAAAACCAGAAGGGTGATTCTAAAACTGAAAACGTTGGTGTGAAGGCAAACACTAGGATTCTACTTCATGAGAGCACTCAAAAATTTTAACTCAGTGGGTTTTCTACCTCTTTTCAGATGTGCAGCTTGTACGAAAATGCCTCTGGGAAATATGCTTGATATCCAGCAGTCAAAAGTGTCCTCTGTGTCCTTTATAGTACCTACCAGATACACAACACTGAAACTTTTTTCGAAATGGAAGTATATGAAAAATTTCATAACAGCGAACGTTATTTTCTATACCCAGAAAACAAACACACTAGCAGAAAATAATTATCACTGTTGCCCACTCAGTCTGCCTGACCCTTCTTCTAGGGAGAGATTCGTAGGGAATAAGAAAGTTATCCGGTTACAAGACTATTTCATCATTGACCTTTTCTCTAAGACTACAAATAAGATTGCAAGGTAGAAGGAGCTGTAGGTAGGGATTATGGATGATCTGTGGTTCTGGGTAAATGCCACATTTTAACAAATCTGAAAACAGTTATCAATTATGTCCTGCCACAAAGGACATCCTTTTGTGTATTTTTCTTCCTGGAAAGACAGCAGTTAAGATGCTTTCAGATGTTAATTTCTCATAATAATCACCTTCTTAAATTAAGGGGGGTTTAAGGTCCCTATATGTTTCTATACCTTCATCACGTGATGAATAATGCTAAATTATTAACCTGAGTTTTAATGCAGGCCAAGCACTCAATTCACTAGTATAAAAATGTCAGTCAAATCTTGTTTCAAGTGTACAAAAGAAAGAATAAAGAGGCTCCAAAATACCAGCTTTCAGTTTTTTATGATTCTCATACAACCAACACATAACCAAGAATGCCTTTTTTCAGGTTTTCCAAGGATGTGGCCAACCGAAACCAGCACCTGCCCTGAGATCTTCCCGTTCTGTCCCTGAAAACTTCAATCCCCGGTTCAGACCATATAACCCAGATGAGCGACCTACAACTGCTGCTGGCACAAGTTTGGATAGGCTGGTAAGGCAAAATATATTCCATTTTCAGATTAATACAAAAGGCTTGGCTATATTCCAGAAGATGGTCATCTCCTGATTTAATAATTTTATAATCACTCTTTATAGCTTCTTTGCCAGCTATTGCAGCATTCAGTAAAGCTTTTTTTCTCCACTGGAAATGGTATAGAATTTCATTGTAGGAGAGCAGTATGGCTCAGTTTTTATGTATTAGACTTGTTAGAAGAGAATAAACTCTTTCATAGAGCCCAGAAACCACATAAGCATTTGCAGGTACTTTGCAGTATAAATTATGAATCAAAAGTAGTCTACAACAATATTTTGTATTTTTTTATTTATTTATAAAAAAGTTATGTATTAAGGCTGTTTTTATCACCTAGTTCTTTAACTTACACCCTTGCAGAGGCATCTCAATTTCACTTCTTTACTTACTTATAAAATTACCACTGTTTTATTTCCATTCATCTCAACAATTGACTTTAATCAGCCAAAACTTCAGTGATCATTAATCTTGCTTTATTTATTCAATCATTTTGGAAAAAAAATACTTTAAAATAAGATTATTTTCTTTACTACCAATCATCAGAGTCACATTTCAGACTTTGGTGTTCCTGCTATTTATACATCTATAGATTTATAGAGGAATAATTACTACAACTGTCAGTACCGTCCCAGCAATCATCTGTAGGTGAAACCAATGAGCAGAACTGAAGAGCTTCTGATTTAAAAAAAAGCTGTATCACATGCCCTCAGCTAATTGCTGCACACTTGCAGAGCACTGCTCTGTCTTGCCAAAGACAGTACCCAAATATACCAATGCAGATGAGGACCCAGGCATCTTCTTGATGCCATCATTCATCAAATTCATGTGATAGTCACAGTAGTTTTTCACAGTGCCCAGTCTTTCCAATCACTTCTGTCTATGTTGTACTCTATGTACTCTATTCTGTCAATTTTCATGGCAACTCAACAGGAAAATAACATGGCATTTCTAGTCAAGACATGGGATTACCCTGCAGCAAAAAGCAACATTTGTTAGCTCTCCACACTTCTGGAAGTATTGTAGCCTGGTTATCTTAAAAAGAGAAGCACAGAAGATGCTTACCTCCATTGTAGATCCTGCCACAGCAGGATCATAGTGCAGTGCAACATCTCAGGCTAAAAATCTGACTAGCAATACTCAATCTATATTTGATGGGATCTTCATTTTACTGTTTCACTTTAGATTCAGAGAACCAGTCATCCATTGCTTAGAGCAGAGGCCTGGATCTTAATGTAGAATTGGCCAAGGTGAAGTGAAAGGTCACCAAAGCCTTTAGATTTCAATCATGCTTTGTCAAATCTAGAGGTTGCAAACAGCTGAAATGGGAGGAAGAGCATAAAAAGGAAAGGGCAGGAAGCACAGCTCAGCTTGGATTAGTCTGATGATGTAAGAACAGTTCAAGCATTTTTGTAATGAAAAAGGCAGGTTTAAGATGCATTACATATTGACATAAGAAGAATAATTCTGAACACATTAATATCGTTTTTTAAATACTAACTTGCAAAATATTGAGCAGCACATTGAATAAAGCAGAGATGTGTCCTATGCTGCCAGCCTTTAAAGGCTGAAACTAATGAAAGTTGCCAATGCAGATAATACTTTATGACTTCTAGACTTTGAAAGGGGAACTTATCTCCATATGATTTAACTAGTCTTGTTCATGCTTTATTTCAGGGAAAAAACAAGGAGTTTAGTATTGCTGCTGTTAATTCTAAAAATGTTCAAATCAAATTCCTATTTCCTGTTCTTGCTGGTGATATCTAAAGTAATTACTATTTATGGTCTGTTAATGATGAGTGTTAGTATCAAATCCATCTTCAAATGGCAATGATGAATATGTTGTCTCCTTCTGGGCTGGGACCAACCATTTCTCAGTTCAGAGGTGGCTGCTGATTGCCATGGAGCTAGGAAAGGTAGTTTATGTGGATTAGAGCAGACGGCCTTATTTCAGAGCTGTAATCCCTTAGCAGCTCTTGGGAAAGGTCACTGCCTGCATCTCACACCATCTTGGGTAATTTTATCCAGAAGGATATAAATGCTACACTCCTGCCTCACAGAAACACCATTTAACCTGTGTTAAATTCACTTAAATTCAGCTTTCCATGTGCTGAATCATTCCCTGAATGATGTGTCTCTCCATTAACTATAGCCAGAGCTTGGAGGACCAGCTTCATTTGGATATCCCTAACCCCTGCATTGTTAACAGGCTGTAGGGAGGACCCCATGCACTGCAGTTTCCTTGTCTAAACACTGATCATTTTCTGTCACTTACTTCATATAAATACACTGCAATATTAGTATTTTGTTGGTATTTTCAAACACTTAAAGACCATTTTGATTATTATAGATAGAAGAAACAAGTCTTTTCTTGCAATTCATAAAACTGTTCAGTGTTATATCAATGCTTTTAGAAGTCTATTCTGGAGTTTGTGTTCATGAAACACTGTCAGACCGCTTGACATTAAACTGTCACCACAAAGTCCAAACATACAGTTACAAAAACCTCAAAAGAAGTGACAAACCGTTCTGCTTTTATCTGTCTTTGACAGCAGAAGAAACAAAGTTTAGAAAATATTCCCTCTGCATCTCTATGTTATATGAACATGCAGCATATCTGAACCGAATTCTGTTTTAGTCCTGCTCATATCCCCACTTATAAGCTTAATTCAGCTGGGCATATTTTATCAGGTGTGTTGCACAAAGCAGCCTTCATAAGAAGCCTACGCTGAAATCACCAGGTACTGAACCCATCTGAGAAAGTGCTCCTTCATCCTTGCCTGAGTTTATGTCATTAATCCAGCTTTTCCATTTCAAAAGCAGGGAAAGTGATTTCTCTCTGTTATTGTCATAGCTGTGACAAGTAAGGCTTAACAAATAAAAAATATATCAAAATTAATTATAATAAATGTGGAAAAATTTAAATATCCCCCAAAAGCTGTGGTATATGTGATTTTAAAGTATCTGATGTATTTAGGAAGCTATGTAGAGCTTGAGAGACTTGTCTACGCATGGATGAAAAACATCATCTGAGACATCAGGATTATATTATATCTGAAATGTAAGACCAGCAGAGGACTCAAGGAGACCAGTACACTTTTGGAGCAGCAGAGGGGTGCTGGCTTGAAAATACTACAGAAGCTCAAGCAATTCAAGATACTTGTGCTCAGACAATTCAATAACATCTTGACAGCACTGGGCCTAAAAGTCAAGCTGTTTCTGAAGTCAGTGGAGAGAGACACACATCATTGGAGAGTGATTCACCCCACCTGTCACAGACATCACTCAGACTGGGAAATAAAAGACTCAGGTGGAATATCCACATGTAGATAGACAAGACTGAAATGCCTTGGAGTATTTAAGTCATCTAACTGAGCTGGAAGACAGTTTGAGATGCTTATGCTCCCCTGGACTGGCATCTGAAGTCTGGGTAGAACACCCTAGAGGGTGTTCACTATGAGGCGTCCAAGTGGGAGAATAGAACTGAGCCCAGCTGTTCTCTGCAGGTTGCACCATGTGAAATTCAGCTACATAAATATAGTCATCTAATGCTCTTTGAGATGCCTGTGCTCTTCAAGATGTCCAAAGGTGAAACCATGGTTACAGGAGACCTGGTTGGAAGTTAGATGGAATACCTCAGACCTGCTAAATTGACTCGCTCTGCCTACATTTCAATAACTGTATTCTACCTTATACTGACTGTAAAAGTAGCAAAAATGAGGACTTTTTTGATTCAGTATAGAAATCTATAGTGCAGGTACCTAGAACCAGCTACCTTGATTTGAGTCCAGATGACTGTCATTTTTACTGTTAACAGAGAGGAATAAAGGCCTTCGTTCAGTTATCTAAGCATGGGTTTAGGCAACTGATTTGAGATCACATATTTTAGAGCACAATTCATCTCATCCTAAAGTATATTTGAACAGCTCAGAGAAATCTTTCCTTATCCCTCTACTACAAAGTGCCAAAAAGTGACAGTCTTAGTCCAGGCATCTCGTACGTACACCTGAAGATCAGTAAATTTTAAAAATTGTCAAAAATTCAATAATTTTAACTACTGAGCACACCTGCTTCTGTAGAGCATGATCTAAAGTTTCTCATTTAAAATCAACTGCTTATAAAGACTCATTATCTTCTCTGTGGTTGCCTGTTTGGTATAACCTGTGGTTTATTTTGTTTTGTTTTGTTTTGTTTTTCTGTTCCCTGAATCTGTTTCCCTCTTGCTTCCCAGAGGACTATCTGGAGGACAATGCAACATGGTGTAAGCTTTGGTATTCTTATTCTTCACTTCATTCTCATTTGTCTTTGTACAGTGATGGACAAAACACTTGTTTAAGTTTCATCTTCACCATCTTTACTTTGTGTGTGTGTGTCTTGTAAGCTAAAATACTAGCAGTTCTTTCTGTAATTTTGCATTCTAATTTCATTTTGCCAAGTGCCCAGAGCTGCTGCTGCCTTTCAGTATTTTTTTCTCACCCCAAGGGTGATGCCTCATCCACAGAGAGGAGCTATGTATTCCTCCTTTGAACTAAAAACTGGTGTGAGCATCATCATAGTCTCAAGCCCCACAAGGGCATGTGGAGCAATGCAGACACTGCAGGTGCATTCAGCTCTGAGTCCTGTGCCTGGAGCAATGGAAATGAGCTCCCAGGCCTTCCAGGGCTCTCTCCTGAAAACTGCCCTTGTCTAGCTGGCCAATCTCCTTATACTTTACAGCTTCATAAGTTTTTGTGGCTGTTAGGGGTCCCTGGTTCCAGACAGAAGAGCCTTCCTCAACAGAGCTCATTCAGCACAGCCCAAGGGGAAGGCAGAGATTTGCATTTAGCATGGACTTAATAGTCCAGCTTCTTAGCAGGGCTAATTAGTCTACAGAGAGCACCATGCTGATACAGCCATGCTGGTTCCTGTGTTTGAGCTGCCCCAAGTACCTCTGTATCCACCACATCACTGTACAGCAGTGCTGTCTTAAGTCAGCTGGAATTTCTCCCGAGAACACACTGCAGCCTCACCTGGCTGGACGTGTATAAAATAATTCCACATTTTCTTTTGGGAGGACATGGAAGTTTTCTTGATTTTTCGCCAGGGAGCTGATGCACTATTAAACATATAACACATAATGCACATGCATACTGTGGAGACAGGCAACTGAGAAATTGGCTGTGGCATTCATGGGTGATTTGCATTCACATACAGTACAGTGGCTGCATAGATTAGTGGATAAGCATGCACCCCATCTTAGAAAGAACACCTTTTATCCTCTTTACTCTGGAGAGGGGAATATACTGTGTCACGCTTTGTGAGAAAATGTTCTTTTAGAGTCCTTTCTGATTTCTTTAAAGTAAAAGCAGATAAAGTCTCAATTTCCATGAGGAAAGTACCCTGAACTATCTTTTCTAGGAAAAAATTCCAATGTATTTTAAGTTTCTTTTTAACTTTTTTATTCCACTGTGCTATGGTTTCTGTCACAGTGAAAAAATGTGATGATAACCTAACAAACCAGTTGTGAGCAACTTTCTCCCATTGATCCAAAATGACATGAAATAGAAAATATGACTTAAAAATATATGATATGCTTTGCATTTTAACTATAAAAGACCAAAAGTAACAGGACTGTATTCAGACATTGATCTGAATTAGCCAGGGAATCCTCCAGGGAACTCCTAAAAGTGAAGTTTTCATTTCGGTTTTGTTAGACACCATTTGGTCCACAATCTAGAACTGTTAAATACATGCCATGATAGCACAATTTTCCTGGGATAGGATGTTTAGCCTCAAGATTTTTTTCCTCAAGAGACCCTAGAATAAAATCCAGAAGGTGTAAGTCTTAGGGGGTTTAAAGTTCTGAGATTAATTTTCCAAATATCTTCTGCATACTGAGGCCATAGGCTAAGATACAAACAATGAGCCTGTAAAATGCATCATAATTGTGGAGTTTTGGGTCACACTCTGAAGGCTGAAGATGACAGGCTTGCATAAGTGTTTTAGAACCCTACTGGCTTCCCACAGGCTACTACCCCAAAACCCTTAGACACCATGCTGTTGGATTTGATACCCTGTGTGATGTTAATCAGCAGATGATTCCTGAAATGTGTAGCTCCTCCAGTTTTACATTTTGCATGTTAAGACAGATATTAGCTATTTGGATGCAATATGCAAAATGAATAAATATGTTTTACCACATTGGTTGTGGTCATTTGGTGTTAGATTTAGGCTTTGATTTGCTCTCCAAAATAAGTGTTTGCTTAGTATCAAGTTTTGTTTAGTCTCAGTTTCTGTCTCGCAGCAATATCTAAGCTTAAGTCTGTGCAATCATTTTTTCCCTCATGGTTAATACCAGGTCCAGGTGGCAAAGGTGGATGAATGATGGTGGCTGTCAGAACCCTCCTGTGAGACCTGACAGAGTCCTGTTTTTAAAAATGGTGATATTATTCCATCCCCCAGGCGAATGGTTGTGCATGCTGCTGTATCCGACGCATTGCATTCCAAACGTGCGTGAGATGCTTGCTAAGACAAAGCTTTGTTACAATGGCTGCCTCAATCTTCAGGTGGAATGGGTCTGCCTGCTGCTCAGACCCTGGCTAGCATGGGCAAGGAAAGGCCATCTCCCAACTGTGACAGGAACCACAGATGTCTACATTAATTAGTTGTCTAAGAAAATGCCCAAATCTTGACTGCCATGCCATTTCTGCCTTGCCTGAAGAGTGATGTTTCATGGAACACGTGTGTGCTTGATCATCTTCTAAAATGGACTTTTTAGTACTAGTTGAACTTCCTTTAACTGGTGGATGTGAAGACCTATTGGAAGTCATCATCTCATTTCCAGGAAAGTCATAAGGGTATGAATGATACTGTGGATCACCGTTAGAGAAGGTGGGGAATACAAAACCTGCAGATAGAATCCACTCCTAACCACCAGACTTTCAGCAAACAGTAAGATGGAGAAATGGCACAGTCATGGGTCTTCACTTGGTGTACATTGAAAAAGTATGTGATTTATGAACTTGGCTGTTAGGCTAAAGAAAAGTAAGATATCTAGGCTAAAGTTTGAACTTCTGTGCTCTATCAAACCAGATAAACATGAAGTGGGATTTATTTGTTCTAGCTTTTCATGTTTCTGATGTTACAATCAAAGTCTGAGCTATCACTTCATTCCTTTACTAATAGATGGAGATAGCACCTCCAGAGCTTGCTTAAATTACTCATTTAGAGAAGACAAGAATCTGAATTACCCCCTTCTCCCTACTGAAGAGGAATAGAATCTGGATGATTAATTCAGAGATCCAGTTTCTAGATGTCTAAATGTAACCATAATTCTTGGCGCTGGAGCTAGGCTCTATGAATCAGATGTGCACAAAGGAAATTTTGATCTATAAGATATATTGATACTTCGTTCTTATCATACTGCTAATCATACTCATTGCCATGGTATCATCAGGTACCTAGAAGGATAGCTAGACTCAAAAAAAAGTTGTTAATTTGAAGGCTGCACAACTTCTATTCAATGGAAATTTCTCTGTGTAAATCTGAATTAAAATCTACTTCCTTCCATTTGATGTTTTAGCTTCTACTCAATAAAGACTAGGGATTTTTTTCCAATGTACAGAAAGTTTATATTACCAGCTTCTGGAAGATTAATCTGAGCAGGAAATGCATTCACACTGCTCTTTCATCTGGAAGATAGATCACATTTCATTTCATGTGTCTCTGCATGAATCTGTGCAAAAGGACAAGTCAATTCTTAATGTTCTTGTTAATGATAAAGAAATATAGTAACTATATATACATCTTCTGCATTTAATGTTTCGATACCATATTAGGAAAAAAACATGGTTTAAAAGTTAGTGGCAAGGCTTGTGTCCCCACTTGCAGTGCATAAACCATGCTCATTTAGATGCTTCCAAGTAGTATGACAGTAACAGTGACAACTGCCTGCTTCCCTGGAAGGTGTTACACTGCGATGAATTCTTGCATTGTTAAGACGAGCGCAGCCAACCAGTTCTAAGTTTTCATAAAAAATGGATTTGTGATGTATCATCTGTTTGTCTGCCACTAGGGAATTAGAGGGTCCTTTTTTGTGCAAGTGACTACAGAACATAAAATGTCTTTCCGCAGCAAAGTCAGTTGTGTACAAGTGTAGATGCCAAGAGAGAAATTAAAACTTTGGTAATTTCTAAATTAGTTGCAAGTAGTGAATCTCATTCTCCAAAGAAGAACATGTTTTATGCTTTACTTGCAATTAGTTTTCTCCAGCCTTTGCAGATTTTTTTATTTTGTTAGACTGCAGCACATGGATATATTGTGAACTCGTAACAGGAGTGCAGTGCTGGACTCCACTTAGAACAAATAGTAGGTTACAGCAGACTGAAACTGATTTCCCAAACTAAACATCTCATATGTTTTTCTTTGATGGTAATAGACAGAAAATGGCACTTTATGGACTTTTATGTGTATTACAGTGGCTAAAGAGAAGTAAAATACAAGGAATAAGAAGGTTTATCTTCATGACAAATGGTGACCCTTTTGTGACCCTTCTTTAGTCAAAACCGAATATTTTACATTGTGAAAGATTTCCTGTATTTTTTTTCTGCTCTTATCATTCCTCAGTATTTACCATCCCCCAATCATATCAATGTATCAGTCTAGATTGTTGGGATAGCAATACAGGATGCTTCTATAATGCAGAGCTGCACGTAAACAGTAAATCTTGAGTGGATAGTTACAGATGTTTGATGGGAAAGACAAGATGATTGATAATACTGGGGAAGGAAAAAGTGTGGATTCATCACATCGAATTGTATCCATCATCAACAGAGGACAAGCATCTCTTAGCAAACCCAACAGCATTTTCTGGATCTTAGGTCTGGGTGTAGACCCTAGCAACCTCACAGGTCCACATTAGGGCAAAATGAGTAGATAGCATATTAGCAATTCAGATACTTAGTCAACATGGAAAATGCTTGCAAGACACTTCAACAGATCCCGTTCTAGACTCTGCCAAGTACTGAGGTACATGGTAACAGAGAACTCGACCTACAGAACTAGGATTGAGTAGTATGGACTCCTTGCACAGCTGGCTAAGAAAACAGGTATTTTCAGAGGGTAATTCCCAGTCTAATGTAGATATCTGCCAGAGACTGCATGGACAGCTCTGTGGAAGTGCCAACGTTCCTCCATCAGCTATGAAGAACTTTAGGCTTGACAAGATATTTAGGTTACAGAGGGCTAAAGCTGAGTTAATCTAACTCCTCCTGAGGAGTCAGTGACTAATTCTCCCCAAACAGCAAAGTGAAAGTGACTAAGACTATTAGAATTAAGGACTTAGATGTGGTCAACTGGGGACTGAGTAGAAGCTCACTATTTCACCATGTTCCAGTGGCTTTGTGATCTGGTGGCAGCAATCATAAATTACCATAGTGTACATGTCTTTTTGGTTTTCTTGGGTCTTGCTTCTTCTGTACTGAATGTATGTCACATGATTGTTATTTCTGGTACAAAAGAAGTGGAATTCACTCTGTCTGATTCAGTGTCTCTAATACAGGTGCCTGTGGAGCTGGATTTGTTGATCTTCCATGGTGGCAGTGGAGAGTTAGTTAAGGGGGTCAGTAACAGGCAGAAATCATTGGCTGAAACACAAGTGTCGTGATAAGTGACATGCTCTGAACTATCTAGGCATCTGCAAAGAGCTAAGAGATGTGATAAAGGCCTTACAGAAGTTCTTCCATCTTCTGGATGCTCTAGAGGACTCCAGCATGGCATTGAATTCATTTGTATCTATATTGAATGAGGGAGCTGGGAGCTACTCATAAGATCTTAAATTAAACCAAAATGAGACAGCTGGCAACTTGAATAACTGTCTAGATGCCACTGACTAAGAGGTCACAGCCTTTCCAGAGAGAGACTTCACATGAACGTCTCAGGTATGGTGCAGGACCTATGTGACATCTGTTCTGGAAGAGAGGGAAGGTTTACAAAGCAGTGGATATCTGTCTGCAGGCAGCTGAACCTCACTTCAGGTCTCCACCATCTGTGGTGGGTTCTTAGACACTCAGCTGACGTGTCAACACCCACACTGAAAAATTTAAATTTAGGCAAGACTAAAGCACTGCCAGATCCTGATGGACAGCTGACATTACTGTTCATTTGTATGGGAGCAAACCATGCTGCTGATACTCAACCAGCTCTTAACAGTCCCTGGGATAATTGCCTTTGCTTTAAAGTGCTGAGAATTTTCCTTTCCTATTATATATTTGGACAGCATAAATACCATGTAGGAACCCAAATGAAAACAGACCAGAACGAAAGTTGTTTTTCTCTTGAAACATTCAAGGCCATATAAATATCCAGTACATAATAATAACTGTGTTACCTAAGTAACTGCTAGAGAAAGTAAAGTAAAAAGCTAATTGCTTAAAGTGCATTGTGTTTTTAATATAACGTACCTACGTTGCTCCTATATTAAAGTGTGATATATATGGAGAAATAACAGGAATTAGAGTAATGTATTTGTTCTGCTGAAAAAAGCATCAGTCATTTAGAGGAAAAAAGTCACTGCATAATAAATGAACCTGTGAGAAACTTCCTTTTCTGTGATCTCACAATGAATGCTTATGGGCTTTAAAAATCAGAGAACATTTATAATATTAGAAATATTTTTTTACATTAAAAAATCAGGGAACCTGTATAATATTAGAAATAATTTGTACATTAAAACCTTTTCAATTCTTATTCCCTCATTCAGACAAAATCCAGTTGACCAAATGGGGGTATCTAACCCCAGAATCAGATGCCAGTTGAGAGAAATACACACTTTTAGGGCACAGTTGATTTGAGCCACTTTAAAAATCTTTGTTGGATTAAGCAGCACTTGTACTCTTCAGTTCCTGTTTCTCACCATTGTCTGCAGAAGAAGAGTTTGTAGCTCAGACAGGAACACTGACATCATGTGAGATGAATTTCATTCACAGATTCTTCTTTCTGGAGCTCATGGTCTGGATAGACTAGGAAATTACTATCACACACCTTGATGGTATTTCTACTTGATTTAGTTTGGCACCAAGGGGTCACACTGTGCTCGGCATTGAACACATATTAAAAGTCAGTTCCTTTCTTGAACACCTTAATGAGTTCTATCTTTCAGACCTTTTCTTCTGAAGTAGAAGATGCAGGATTCCCAGTCATTGCTCATTGCCTCTGTCTGTTTTTCTAACCATTCATTTGCACTATGGTAATGGAGTGATACAGAAAAATGAATCAGCTGTTCCTGTAAAGCATGATACTCTTAATACCTAAGTTAACAAAATCTGAAGTGTACCCTGTTTGTCTCACAAGAGAAAGAGGAGAAAGTTTACATAGTCTTCCCCTTGTCACTTATGCTCAGGCAATTCAGATTACACCTCCAAGTGCAGAGCAGTACAGATGGAATACTGTCCAGGATGCAAGACTCCCAGAGACTGGGAATGTCCTCCTCTTTGTCAGGTACAGAGCATTTTCATGTGTAGTGGTGGGACTGGAAAACCATGACTGTTTTTAACTGCAACCCATGCCTCCCAGATTATAATGCTTACATAGTTGGGAAAGAAAAGAGGAGAGCACTTGTCTCAATCCCATCCAGATTCTTACTCTCAGTCCAACTTTAGTTCTCCTGGGTAAAGACCTTCATTGTTAAATGGAAAATGGATAACTCAGCTCTTTTCTGTCAGCAAAGAGAGGCCTAGATTCATCATACTTTTATCAAGTCACCCCTTGCTTGATAAAAATCAATGTGGCAAAACCGTATCCCTTAAAAATCTCTTTTATCATGAAATCAGCTGGATATAGACACATAGGGGAAAGATGGATTGGAGAAAAAGTACTGCCTGTAAAACATGCAGCTCACTTGGGAATGTGACTAGCTGAAAATTGACTTGGTAATGTTCTGGGACAAAACCCCTGGAATTCTCAAGCTAGTTGTGGAAGCATTTTTAAGAAATTCTATTTTCCACAGGTTGTAATGTTGATTTATTTCTGTGCTAAAATGTGAAATAATGCGACTGGCAAACACGCTTTCAGAAATCTAGAAAATAGTTAGTGATATATAGGGACATATTCTTCAATGTCATTTGTTCCTTAATGTGTCCCCATGGCAAAGGCACCATAATCACTTCAAGGCCACTCATTCCCATGCTATAGCACTCTCTCTGCTCTCAGCCATTCACTTCATCAGAGAGAAAACAGAGATTAGAAGGGCATCATTGTAAAAGGAAGTTCTGAGCAAGATATTTGTGTCTTATAACTACCCAAAATTTAACTCTGGCCTCCTAGACCTGGATGAACAAAGCCAGACTCTCACTACAGGATATGAGCCATACTCTAGTGGTACATAGTGGATGCTAAGGACACAAGCCAGTTGTTGAACTTTGCATCCAGAAAAGACCCCACACACACTCTGGAAGCTCTCCAGCAAATACAAGTGAACTTATCAGGCTTTCAGGAAGGGCTCTGATGCTGCATGGTGATCACACAGATGAGTTTAGATGCACACCTAAATATTTTTTCCCCATTTGAAGCACTAGAGTGTCTGATGCTTAGAACCTCCAAATTTGTTTTGCACTTATCCATTCCCTAAAGGAACTGGGAATATTGCGTCCTTTTCTATTATCAGTAGTGACACATAACTAACAGGACTAACATTAAGGTTCTCCTTAGGATTTATTGCACTTCTGAATGCAATGTTATCTGATTTTGAGACCTTACTCCTCTAGCTGTTGGCTTGCTAAAGTGTTTTCTAACAAAGAAATTAATACTCACACTATAATCTAGACCAACAACTAATTTCCAGCAAGGAGTCCAAGGCTCAGACTTCATTTGCACAATTCACCATTTAATTTTAATGGATTAAATTGCATAGTTGGGGTAAAAGAGCAACAATAAGAACATAACTGTTAATTCTTGCTGCAGTGATGGAAGTTGCCATAGTAACTTATCATGATAAGTTTATCAAGCTTTGCCATTGGAAACCAGATGGAGCAAAGATTCCAAACTATGGATCTTTAGGCATCTATTAGAAGTCAGATTGATGTTTAGCTAGAGGTAAATAGAGCAAGGGTGCAAGGGTCTGTTGGATAGAAATCATAGGCATAGTAGGTTGGTATAAAGGAATTACAGAGGAAAATGAGGTTATGAGGCACAGCAAGAAGTGTTATAAATTTCTATTCATAATATTCAAATATTATTCTGGTTCAGAATGTATGTTTATTTAAATAAGGTTCTGAAATTCCATATGGTTTGCTCCATCCCTTAAATGACTACTGTCATATTTACTTAGTCACAGCTATTTGTCTTCTCCACTCAGTCTTCCGGGGTGAGCCCAGCAAAAGAAAATCAAATTGTCCTAGTCATCTTTCATATGCCATCATTTACAACCTGAAGGAACCTACCTGTTTTTCTTTTACAGTACCTGTCTGTGCCTGGGGGATCATTTGTGAAGGAGAAAAGCAATATGATTTTCATGGGTCAGTGTGGGGATCAAAACTTGTTTCATGGGCTATGACAACAGTGGAAGTTGCTGCATTTTCCACCAAGGGTGCACTGGAGAGAAGAAGGGGATGCTAGGGAGAAGCCTGTTTCTTCGTGTGTGAACGTGGCCAAGAGGTTCAAGATGGCCAGGAATTTCAGTACTTGGAACTGGCTGTATGCTCAGGTACAGGTTCAGGGAACACTAAAACTCTTGAGACCTTTGCTTGGAAACACAAAGCGTGTTCTCCTCTCCTATTCCCAGCAGCCAAAGAGGGCAAGCAGTAAAGTTTTTACTTTTTCCCTGTACATAGAATTTTTAATTTGCCTGTAGACTTCACATATGAAAGACCATGACAGTATGGGCAGGGCAAGATGGTGTTTAGTGCCCTGCACCTGCTGGCCTATACCATAAGGGATGGCAGCATAAGCACTGCACCGTGGTAAACATATCCCACAATTTTAAGTGTGGAGCATGCTATGCTGGCTGCTAGCAGGGCAGCAAGCTGTTACCCTGCACTGCAAATTCAGGAGAGGGAGGCCAAAATCATGAGCCTTGTGTAGGCTTATCAGTATGGAAGAAAAGCCGAGAGGTGCTTTTCACCAACACAGTCACCAGCTTTTAGCCTTTGGGGTGCAGAGTACAAGACAGCTTGAGATAACTTCACTCTTCATCAGAAGAGGTACTAGTCCTGAAAGGATCCACAGGCATCAGATTAATTTGAATTTCAACAAGCTGATCAGAAAACCCAAGGTTAGCCTGACTTGGGAGGGTACTAAGCATCCATCTAGTTTCCATGAAGAGCACTCATCTGCACATTTTCCTTTTGATAGTTTGCCAGGTTTTCCTAAGTAGTAAAATAAATGAGATAAAAATTGCTAAAACCACCTCGAAAGGAAGTGTAAACATCACAGAGATTTGGCTTGCATAGTACGTTTCTTAAAGGGCTGGAAGCCATCTGTGGGATGATGTGAGGCAAGTTATATATTCTGAAAATAATTGAACCCAAGAAGCATAAGAACAAAAAAGGAGGGTGGGTAATCCAGTTCAGATAAAATGAAAAGTGATTCTACCTTTTCTCCCCCACCTCACTGAATTAAACCATTTTGTGCTTTGAAAAAATCATGCTGCTTTTTTTATATTTATTTTTATTGATACAATTCTTTTTAGGATTCCTGACAAGAAGGGTCTATTGTCTAAGATTTGTATAAACACACAGCTTTGGCACCAAGAACTTGAGTCAGAAATTAATTCATATCCCAACCACCCCAACCCTCAGCTATCAAACTGCATTTTCTTTGAAAAACAGGCAGGAATATGAGTAAGGCAGACAATTCTTTTTTGTTTCCTGTTTATCTGGGTTTGGTCAGGACTAGAAACAAATAAACAAATAAATGAAGTAAAGCAAGCTTCTGACATTATCTACTATCTGAGGTTGAAGTAGAATTGCAGCTATATTTTAAAGATTTCAAAGTTTCAGAAACATGAAGTACTCTGGTTTTGGGGTGGTTCTTTAAAGTGCAGCTTTAAAAAATAATCATCACTGGGTATCTCCTTGCTTTGGTGCATAGCACTGCAGAAGGTTGAACACATCTGTAGGTCTGCATAGTCCAAGCAAGAATCCCAGAGAATGTCACTCCCATTTAAAGACCAACTGCAGGATTGCTCTGAGAGCAGTCCGCTGATTGCTGTGTTACTTTGCACCTTTCTGGTTCTTCTCTATTTCTGCTGTTTTCCAGATTGTCTTCTTGCATATTGTAAGCCAATTGTTAAAGAGGTTGTAATCAGCATGGTAAAGTTCCCCTAGATTTTAATGATTTAAGGCTCCTTCAGCGATTTTATTGGTGTTTTGGGGGTTTTTTTGGTAACTCTTTTGACAGATTTCCTTTCCTCTGTAACCTACAATGGAGTTCTAACCCTTTGCTTTTCCATCACAGGGTGAAGTCATGCATACAGGAGCTGAGTTATAAATTCAGCTTCACAAGCAGTTGTACTGTAGAATAAAATAAGACAGGCAAAGCATCAGTAAGAAACAAAACTTGTTTAGATGTAAGTGGCTTTGATCAGCAAATGTGGCAAGGGCATGAGGAAAATAAATAGGTTTGTCTTAAAATAGGACACAGTTTAAAGTCATTCCCAGTGTGGAAGTATTCTCTTTGCACAGCTGAAACATAAATAATGTAGGATCAATGTTAGATGTTGGCTGGTCTATTCTGAAAACGAGACTGTAGAAACTGTGCAAACCAACCACCACCAATAAGTTTGCTTTGCTGTATGCCTCAAGACAGAGAAATTGAAAGAACATGTAAAACTAGGCATGAGTTGATGGAGAAATTAAACTACAAAATGACAGGAAGGCAGGAGACCTAATGACCAGCATAGGCTGGTTCGACTGGTTGTTCAAATTAAAATGATTACATATGCAGCCTCAGGAAATAAAAGCTCCCATTCCATTCAACGCAGTTTATAAAGTTTTGCTTCAGTAATGAAAAATGGAAATTAGCCTCTCTAATGAATTATAGCAATTTTCTCTCTGCTGGGGCAAGACAACTCTGAATCCACTTGTATTCCCCCAAGAAAAGAAACACTGTGTGCTGTTATTCACCACACACCTCAAGAAATTCAACAACATTTTCTTGTTATTGTTTTTCTGAGGCACAAGGCTTCTCAGCTGCCAGCTCATGGTGCTTCTGGATTTCATACTGAGTAGCCTTCATTTACTGGAGTATGTTTGCACAAGGAGCTCTCTGTGTATGAGCAGCAGACTGACACAGAATTAAGTTGATTTCTTACACTGCTACATGGCAGTAGCTTCTGCATGGATTGTGAATCTGGTTAAAATAAAATCCAGGTCGTTTCTCATTTATGGACCTTTAGCTGATTTGTGCAAAAGGAAAATGGTGCAAACCGTATTTTAAACAAAAGCATTTCTTTTCTGTGCCACCTGTCATGGAAGAAAAGCAATGCTGGTATTTCAGTGTTAGAATTTTATCTAGATTTCCTTATTGGCATAAGTGATGTACTAAAAGTACTATGATTAAATCCAACCATACTTCATTTTACCACAAATGTACATTTTCTCACACTCAAAACATTTACATTCAAAGTGGCTCAAATACATTTTTGTTCAAAACCATTATCTAAAAATTGGGGAATTTGCCCAGGAAATTACACTTAAATTGAGCAAAAAGTGAACCATTATGGGTAAATAACATTTATTGCAAGTTAGAAAGTGTGTTATCCGTTGGACATTTTTTTCCAAAGAAAGAGCATATTCAATGTGTCCCCTCCTATGGAATTAAGTTGATATCTACTTAAATCAATAAAAATGGAATTTTTTTTTCTGTGAGATCACTATTGAGAGATTTATACAAGCTGTTCATTGGCAATGCATCTCAGCTAGGCTGGAGTATTATTTTTAGGAAAGATATTAGGTTAAATCCAAGGCATTGGGAGCGTCTGGAAAGTCTTTATCTGAATGTTTGCATGTGATAAAAGCATAGATATATTTGTATCGTATAAGAACAACACATGTTCATACAGCTGAGTTTTTCAGACCTGCAGACTGAAAACTTCACAGTCTAGACAGAGAAGTTTTGAGCATCCAGGAAAGAAATTTTTTAACATCCCATGCCTGTACCTCTATTCAACTGAGAACAACCTCTGCAATTAACTGTTTAAAATGGACAGAGCCTGTTTTCTCTCTTTCTCTTGACAGTGACAGATTCTTTGCATCATGAACAGCCCTAGCTATAAATCTCACTTAAGGCCAAAGCTGTGCATCATCTCATTGTCAGTGTTCAGCCACGGCACGCTGCATTCGCAGGCTCCGAGCTCGAGTCTCAGAATTCACAGTCATTCATAAAAACTGCATCAGGAGCTTTTGCTTCGACACACCAGGATGACCCTAGGTTCTGGAGGCAAGCAGGTGTCATCCTTCAGGGTGTGTTCCTAAATGGTGGCTGCGGGAGCCTGTGGCCACCAGCTAATCAAGAGGCTTACAAATGCCAGGAAGCAAAACAAATCCAGCAGGAGAGTTGTGTGCCTCAGGAGTTTGCACAGCGCTTTGTACTGTAAAACAGGGAGAGCTGGGAGCAAGGAGACTGGCTAATTTCCAGTACATTTCCATGATACCTTATTGAAATGAAAATAAAGCTGAACAGTGTAGGAGAGGGGAAGAAGCCTGAGGTTTCATCTGAGGAAAGCAGAGTCTTTCTGTGACAAGACTTCATCCTGTGGCTGCTGTTTTATCCCTGTGGGTCCACTTGTTATTACTGTCCATGAGTAACCTATTGGCAAGTCTCCGTCTCTTTCAGGTCTTTTTTTTTCTCTCCTCTCCTTATGCAAAATCTTTAATGGTTTCTGATCTCTCAGAGAGATACCGCTGCTCTTTTCCCTTCTGTTTTGAACTTTTCAAGTGAAAATGTGTTACAGGTCAGCTCTGTACTCTGCAGTAACACAGCCTAAAAAGTCAGAAGCCAGCTCTGGGTGAGCTAGTGTAACCCTGCCACTCACCATGCCACAGCATGGAAAGTTGCCAGCTCACTGGAAGCAATAAAGATATTTTAGCATCATTCTGCAGCTCTTGATCTGCCTCTCCACAGGATTAATTCATTCAATTGATATGTCTCTGCCATCCAGACAGACACCAGGTCTATAACAAGCCTGGTTGGGGTGAACTCAAGGATCTCTGTCGTGATGTAGCTGTGCTCCTTGTCCATCCTCTTTCCCATTCAGTCCTCTCCAAATAAGACAGGGCTTTCTGTGTAAATTTTTTTTCTCATTTGCAGCTTTTGTGTCTCCTAGAGGAACATACTTCATGCTGTTGATGTGTATCCAAGTATGTATTGTGCAAGGCTTGGTTTTGATGTGTCCAGCTTGATGTGTGAATTGTAAATTAGCTTAGGTAACTTGCCCATGGTATGGGTGTCACCAACAGTAGCTCTTTCCATAGTCTGAGATGGAATTGCAGAGTTCCTGACTCAGGAAGAGACCAGTAGAAATGTAATGAGCCAAGAACTTGGAACAATCATGATGTTAAATCTCGCCAAGTTTGGTGGCCTCATGAAAACTGTTTCTGAGCATGATGCCCAGCCTACAACAATTCCCAAACCATGCCAAAAAATTGGTCTGGAGAGTTGGCCCATGCCAAAACTGTTCTCGTGACTGATCTTGCACTTTATCTCTATGGACAATCAATCAGTGTCTCCAGGGGTGTTCCTGGCATTCTTAACTTACTGAAGAAAAAACTACCAGGCTAGGCCTCAGAATGTACGTGGTAAAGAGTTTTATTTAATCCCTCATGACCCAGTGATTCTTTCTCTGTCCTGTACCTCTTTTCCTTAAAAAAGCAAAAAATAAACAAGTAAAAAATATCCAACAAAACAACCATCTGTACATGAAGGCAGTGTCCGGAGACCTGAGTCCACAGATGCAGTGAAATGAGGAGAGTGCAGAAATGAACACTCTAGTGTGAGTAGTGTAGGATTCACTAGAAAATAAAATTGCAGAAGGACAAAAATGCAGATATCTGGTGATTTTGAAAAATGAGATTTAACCCAGTTATACAAAAGGGCTGAAGAGCATGCAGTGGGTCATCAGACAATGAGTGAGAAAAGTAAATGTATGGCGAGCTTGTGAAAGTACGGGAAAATTTTCTCCCAAGGTAAGGTAGACAACTAAGAGCTTTGACTGCTAAAATAATAAATAAAATTAAATTATTTCTGAAAAAATAGCTCGATTATGTAAATCAAATTAGCATTGACATGGAAGAGAAACTAAAATTACATTATTAAGCATATAAAATTAGCAACTCGAAAGGGTTATTGACAGAGGGTGATTTGACATTAAAATGTATACTAGAAATTACTGTTCCACTAGAAACTTCTTCAGAAAAAGAAGTACCGCAACAGTTTGATGCCATTTATTTTAAGCACAGAGCTGCTTACGTAGTCAGAATTCCTATATAGAACTTATGGTTCAAGACCAGTCTTGTAGAAAATGCAAAAATCTTGTACAGCTGCCCACAAAAAAGCCCCAAAACCTGAGAACGATGCTGTGAAGGCAACAGTTTGCAGATGACAACTCACAACATCTCTGTCTGCTCTTGTTTTTCACAAAGATCAGTTCTGTAATCTAGCTTAGTAATGCATCCCTGTTATTTTAAATGACAACATACACCACCCTGCTTCAAAATCTTCCTTTACAAAACATGGAGAAAACATATATTAAAAACCTTCAGAATGGAGACAGATTTTTCAAGACGTATAAGCACTTCCTGTAATTTAAAAAGAAGTATCTGGACTGACTAACTGGCTTACTGTTCTCAGAAAATAGAAGGAATCACCATTTTTCCAAGCAACCATGTTCTTCTGTATAACCATGTGTTCCTGTGCAACTCTGTGAAAACCAGCTATAGATCTTGTAGCATTCAGTATTTATGTTGGTAAAATTCAATATGAGCTTTGCAGGTAGCACAGACTGGTCCCATAATATATATTTGATAGAGTAGGACAGCCCAAGAGAGTGATCTAAATCACCTATGATTTTAGTCCATTTAGATAAAACATATTTTGATAGAGCCAGATACGAGGTCACGTGTATGGGCACAATGACTACCTGCCAGACCTAAAAGATGTGAGACTATCTTGCAGAGGAAAGGCTTAAGAGAACTGAGGAGATAGCAGGAAAAAGCAAGGTAGAAATTTCCTAGCTGCTGTTGCAAGAAAAGTTAGCCATCTCACACCAATCATGAGGTGCAACTGAGGATTTATGTCTTTGTCTGAACATGGAACGGATGGGTCTACTTGGATCACTGCATAAAAAAAGGCTGGGTGTGATCAAAGGCTGGACCAAGTCTTGCTCACACTGCTTATGTGGCTGATTCATTCCCCGTCACAGTTTTGGCCCATACCAATAAATATCTTCCAAGACATGGACACAGCTTGAAGGATACCAGGAACCATTTCCCAAAGCCAGCAGATGGAGAACAAAGTCAAACTACCTTTGACCTCCTAATCCAGCGTATTTTTCCAACTCCATCTTATCATCTGCTATCCCAGTATTACACTCAGAATACTTTGCCCAGATACCTGGCACTCCTCAGTGTGTGTAACATACAGGCCATGGGAAGCCCTGCAGCAAGTGCTGTGTAAAACAGATGTAGGCAGTTTCTGCCACTTGCATCCGGGTCAAACTCTTGAGATCTTTTCTAGAAAGAGTCATATTCTCCCTCTGTCATTTTCTAGCCTTTTTTCATCTCTAGAAAAATCCAGGGCAATGAGAAAAAGTCCTTTTGCAGAAGGTTAAGACTGTGTTCTGTCTGTCTGTAACATCAACAAATCCAGGGCTGTTAATTCAAAATGAATATTCCTTCCAGCAGAATGGATAAAATTTGGAATAGATCTTGCTAAAAGGTTCACTGCTAGTATATTAGTACAGCAAACCCCAAAGCAATGTGTAATGCATTCTTGGCATAGCATTCAGCTTAGTAAGCAGTGAAGCTGTGGTTATATTCCATGCTTACTCCATTTTTCAAATGAATTCTATATTTCACTCTAGATAGAGTGCACTACAATAATCCAGTCTTGAGCTGACAAAGGTATGTGGCAAGTTTTTTTTGAGGTGGAGAGGTTGTGTTTGCCTTTACAGGCAAAGATGGTTATATTATTTGGGGCTGTAATTGCAAGCTAGGCATGCAGGAGATTCTTAAGGTCTTATATCACACCCGCATGGCCACCTGCCACCTCCCAGAGCACAGTCACACTCGTTCTGTTTTGATGCAGACCTAATATTTGATCAGCATCTCACCCGAACTTTGCAGTTCACCCAAGCTGTCTCAGGTGATGTGTAACACATCTGCAGACAGCTAATCATCTTCAACAGCCTTGCTCTTGGGAGTACTCTGTTAGTTAGCTCCTTGCACCAGCACAGATATGGAAAGTTCCATCAACATGCTGTGTGCAGGCACCAACTCCCCCAGTCCCGTTTTGAGCCAGCTCAGTTGTTTCTTTATTGTGCCTGTAATGCAATTCATTCAGAGCAGGAAATAATCCCCAAGTTAGAAATAAAGCGCTTGACTTTCACGTTTCAAGGGAGGACTGCTAATTAGCTAAAAATCTCACACCATTTTATTTATATAGAAAGCAAATTTGATTTTGAAACCACTGAGAAGCAATAACCACAGAACTTTATGATGTCACTATTATAGAGATGTTTTTTCAGGCTTTATTTATGACCTAATTTTATACAAAGCGCCTGCAGTGTTGTGGGCATATAGGAATATCAACTAAGTGCAGGGAAATCAGAGGCCATTTGAAAAAGTCATTTGCTCAGTGATCCTCATGGGCTGGTTCCACTAGAGGATTCAGGTACTTGTAAATTATGTCACAGAAACACCAAACTTTCGAGCGGCTGGATCACAGTGATGAGTCAAAAAAAAAAAAAGGAGGCAAAGCCAAAGAAACTTAGAAGTATGATTTGAAATATGTACACTGAGTAAGTGGTGAAAGTGCAGTGACAGGTGACCTGATCTGGCCAAAGGGCTATTATGTATCACAGGACATCATGTTCAGTATGTAAACTGGGGGGAGTTGGCTGGAAGGGGCTGATCACTGCCTGGAGATGAGGTGGGCATAGGTCAGTGGGTGGTGCACTACTGCACTGTACATCACTCATTTTTCTTGGGCTTTATTTCTCCCTTTTCTTTTCCTTTTCATCATCATCATTTTTTAAATTATTATTATTATTATTACCATTCACATATCAAACTGTTCTTATCTCAAACCATGGGCTTTACCTTTTTCCAATTTCCTCTCCCATCCCACCAGGAGGAGAGCAGAGGGGAAGTGAGCGAGCAGCTGCATGGTACTTAGTTGCCAGCTGGGATTATATCATGGCAGTAGCCAAACTGCCTCCTGAGGGGAGAAATATACATTTAAGTCCACTGATTCTATTTGAAAAAAAAGTCCCACCTTGCCATAGGAACAACACACCTCAGTATATAATATATACTAACAATGGCTATAAATATATTAACAATGGTTCAACCACTGCCTTGCAGAGTGGGATACATACTCACTGTGCCCACATTTCTAGCTGGCTAAGTTCAGGGGGCTCCACCTTCCACAGTGTGGATTTTAGGGTAACCATTGAGACACACCTGGCTTTGCTGAGCCATGTACTCCAATCAGTCCATCTCTCACTTGCTTTCTGAAGTGCAACACTTTGTAATGCTACACTAGAAACAGCCACACCAGTTCTCACCCAGATGCCTGTAAAAGCTCTTCTGGGGTGACTGTGCCTCTTTTCAAAGCAAGTCTTGAATTATTTCTTATTTTAGAAAAAGAGGGAGAGCAATTCTTTATGTGGGCAGATTTTGATAGAAGGGGGGAAGAGTTTTAAACTAAAAGAGGAGAAATTTAGATTGGGTGCTAAGAAGAAATTCTTCACTGTGAGGGTGATGAAACACCAGAAAAGGTTGTCCAAAGCAGCTGTGGACATCCCATCCCTGGAAGTGTTCAAGGCCAGGGCAGATGGAGCTTTGGGCAACCTGGTCTAGCGGAAGATGTCCCTGCCAATGGCAGAAGGTTGGAAGAAGATGATCCTTAAGGTTCCTTTCAACCCAAACCACTCTGTGATTCTATGATTCTATTATTTCCAGACAGCTGTACTAAGTAATAGAAGAGAGGTTAGTATCTTGATGAAGATTACTCTCCATCACACCCTAACTCCAGGCCCAGGACCCACTTTCCATTCAGCCATTAGCAGCAGAAGGGATGTAAATGGAAAACATACAGCTCTATAGGGCAGTTGTACCATATCTCACTGCTTATTTTGGTTATCAGCCAGACAATAATGACAGGTTATCAGCCTGCATGTCACAGAGACTCCAGGGAGTCAGCTTTCCTCTGTGTAAAGTCTAAAACAGGCAACAGAGAACCTCTGAGAAGTGAGGTAAATTTCACACAAGTACAGCATGCTCAGAACCATGCAAAACCATCTCTTGATTTTTTAAGGGCTTACTGTTTAAACCATTTTGGTCATTTGCAGCCTAAAATGTAAACACTGTCTCCAGACACTTCTCTTCTGGAAAGGTGTAAAATCCCTTGTCCCAGGAGGGAGAACAAGTCATCCCCTCATCTCCACTCAGGGCAATGTTCAAAAGTTTTATTTATATATACATCAGCTTAAATCTCAGCTTCAAGTGGTATGACCCAGCTGCAAAAGCTGCCAACTCCCAGATGTTTTTTGTCTCCAGCTGTATACTTATCTCTCAGAAGACTACCCTGGGTCAGGGGATGGCAGTGATTATCCATATTTCTTTCCTACATCCAAAGCAATAATTTTAAAGCTGCACAGTCTTTCTCATAAGCCCTTGTCTGGGTCTAGTCTAGGTCATATATTACTACTCCCTATGAAAACTGCAGAGTCTTACTAGATTGACTATAAAATATCCTCAGGTTGCTGCAGGTTTTTGATTTGTTGTACAGTACTAGATGAAAATCCTTTCAGCTAAATATGAATAAAGACTCGAGGTTTATATAGCAGCCTTGCAAGAAGAGAAGGTCATCATAACTCTGTCTTCTGAAAGAAAATGAGGGCTAAAGGAGTGAAATTAAGAATTTTTTCTGCAAGTAGAAAGTAATCTCTGTATTCAAAGGGTTTGAGGGAGTGATGGCAACCACTAACACATCACACGTTTGCTGTTGACAGGTATTTGGGGTGGTCCCAGCAGTAATTTTTAAATTTTTAAAAATAAATTTGACACCAGCTGACAAAAAGCATCCATTATTAGTGCTTTAAGAGAAAGGGAATGGACTGCAAATCATTTATCATTGTAAACCTGAGAGAGGCTCTGTGATCTTCATTTTGAGGATTTGTCATCAGAACCAAGCACAATGCTTAATGTTATGAAAAACACCAAGCAGTGTGTGGAGATCCATCATGCCAGTAACATACACAGGTAACTAGGGCAAAGGTACTCCTTCCCAGGTGGGCTGACAGCATGTTTCAAGAGAGGCAGGAGGACTCCCATCCAGCTGGGGTCCAGCTACACCCATGCAGAGAGCAGAGTTTTCCAGGAGGCTTCTGCCTGAGCTGCTCCTCAGGACACATGGCATCAAGGCTTCTGCATGGGCACATGGACTTCTTCTACCAGAGATATTCTTTTCCCACTTCTTTACCTCCTCCTGTCCTAACACTCTTCTTACACAGACAGACAATCTCAGATACATCATAGAAGAATAAATATTGCAGATTTGAGCTGGATTTATTTTTTATAGCTGCTGCCACCAGCTGTGTTTGCTGTACAATCTGCTGGCCACAACCACTTCCCTGCTGAGCTACCTCTGCCCACCAACTCCCTCACAGGGCTTCAGTTCTTTTAGAATGGAATCATTTGCAAAAGGATTTTCATATAAGCTTTGCAACAAAAGAGAAATTTCCCTTGCTCCTCTTAACAAAAATAAAAAAGCCGCAAACTGTGAACCCTTCTAACAAGGGTAGTCTCATCCTACTGATTAATGCTGGGTATGACAGATATTAAGGTGCATTTGTCTTGGCCTGACTGCCAGTGTTTCTAAATGCATGGGCTCTGGCTCTCTTTCACCCCCTAAATACCTCAATTGTCACTAAAGCACTAAAATACCTTGTCTTGTCTAGTTGGAAGCCCACAGACACACTAACACTTCTCAGAGAACTCTCTTCAATCCCTGCAAGAAATGCTGCCCACTCATTCTCTTCACTCTTCCAAGGCCTCCAAGAAGTAGCTTACACAAAGAATAGAAAATTGTCAACTTTTCATGTCTGTAAAGCACCTGGGTGGTAGAATTTTCCTGAAGACATTACCGACACACATGAAATTTGTTTCATTCATATGTGGAGTTAAAATGTAGAGAATAATTTTTTTAAATTTCTATTAAAATTTAATTTCTAGTTACAAAAGACAAGATGATGATTATTATAGTATTATTATTCCTGTGTCAAAGAAGATTAAAGCATGGTATGACTCCAGCAGCACATATAAACCCAGTACACTCCTTCCATATCGTATTTTTTATCATCACCATGGCTGCATAGAGTCTTTAGTGGTTATTCAGCTTTTTGTCACTGTAAATTTGTGTACTGGACCTCCTTTTTCTCAGAACCCCTTCAGAATTTTGTCAGAAAAAATTATCAAAGCATTTCTGAGACAGACTTCTCATTCCCTGTGTTTTCACTCCATTGTAAGTGTGCTTGCATCCAATTTTAGAAAACAATATCAAGTAATATCTATTCCTTTAATTTTTGTATGGCCATCTTAGGTTTCCCACATGGAGAGCATGGTCTTTCCTCTAAAAGAGTATAATGGATCTATATCCTTCTCATCTGGTCTTGTTATCAATCCTATCCAATATTCTTCCCCACAGAAACAAAGAGAGGAGTTCATTTTACATTTCAGACACTAAGTACTTCGATTAACTGTCTGAGATTACGACAAAGCACTAAGCAATTCTTCTGTTAGGTTAGGAAGTTTAGTTATGACCTCTTGTCCTCAAAGGTAAACATTTTCAGATAGATATAAATGGTCTTGCTATTGTTTCTGCAAACGTCTACACTTGTATCAGCTGGTGCTTGTGGCTCACCTGTATTTCCTAAGACTTGGAATTGGTTTAGTGTCTGAAAGAGTCATTGTAAGGACCATTAACAATCAACAAACAGACTATTTCCAACTTTTCCCTCATGGTAAGTGAGGTATTGGAGCAAAGCTTAATCTGTGGACACTATGCATATATTAACCTCTACAAAGACTTTGATCACACCCTTAAATGTCATCAGTCCCCTTTCTGTTTCTTCCGGGCCATATAACATCACACACATCACGAGAATTGACCTTTATTCTTTGCAGGCATGCCCGAGGATATTTACATCATCCTCACACAGCCCAGAAATACCAGTCTCTGTTCCTTACAAGATCTAAATAACTCACAGTGCATGGAAAGCAGAACTGCATACCCATACAGTAATTTAAATTAGAAGGAACTCCTGGAGGTCATCTGGTTCATGCCTGCCACCTCCTCTTCGCATCCCCACTTGGTTCAAAGCAGAGACAACTTCAAAGATGGGTCTATCTTCAAGTCAGATCAGGTTGCTCAGGGCCTTGCCTACATATGGTCAATGAATCTGTTGCTACCAGGATAGAGAACCCAATTTGTTGGACATGTGAAAGAGCACAAATTCCCCACAGCAGCATTTCAATATCTACCACAAACAGCTTTCCCAACTCATCCATGAGAACCAACACAGTCACGGACAAAAGCAAAACCAAAAAGCCGTCCCCTTAGTTTCGCGCTGAAGCCGGTGCTTTGATAGCAGTATATGCTCTAAGAGCACTCTGTCAGTGATGCCCATGCTGCCCACAGAGAACAGCAGCTGGAAATCTCCAAAAGCATTTTCCCCACAGGGCATGAATGCAAGCTCTGAATTTTTATTATTCTGCTCCTTTTATCAGAGGTGGGGGTGTCTACCCATGACCCCCTCAAGTAGACAGCACGAGCAAGATGTCTCAGATTTTGCTCAGGGGCCATCAGAGACAGAACGCCTTTGCAATGAATGGCCAGGCCAATTCATATCTGCATCCCCTGGGGTTTCCATACTGCCAAGGGCTCTGAGAAAAAATAATGGAAGGAAACAGCTAGTTTCTCCATTGTGTAGCTCTAAACCATCTTGCCTACAAAGTGCCTGACCCTTCAGTGTGTTCTGTGGGATCCCAAAATACACCTTCTCTGCTTCCAAATGGAAATTCAAGAGAGGCAATTCCCATTCAAATTGTTTTGCCTTAGAACAAAAGGAACAAGAAACTTGCCTCACTCACTGCTCTTTGTAGATGACACTGCTGTCACTCTCCCCTGCCCAGCAGGCACTGCTGGGACACATCTCCCATAGGCAAGCACATTTGCACCCCTGCGTGCTGAACAAAATGCACGCAGAGGTAACACGTGTCAAAGACCTTCAATTACTGAACACGTAAGTAACTTTCCTCTCAGTGCACCACATGATTGAGTCCTAATTGAGCATCACATTCCTCCTGGATGAAAAAGCAAACCATTATGGACAAATGAGTCAAAAAGCCAAAATAAAAATCAGTCAGATAGCTCAAGCACGCCTGACAGAGCTGTTTAAAGGATTCTGACCATTAGCTATCACTCCAATTGTATCACTTTTCATGCTGACATGAAAGGTGGCAGAGGAGCTATTTTCTCAGTCTCTTGCTTCTTCACAAAAGGAGACAAACATCAGGCAAAAAATATTCAGAAAAAAATGCTAGCTGTCTTTGTTACCATTTCGTCTTCACCTGACACTAATGTTATTATCTGGGGTGGGGAGGGCTCATGTCTGAACAGCCAAATACTATTTTTAAGGCTTTCAAACAATAGTCTGAATATGAAAAAGTTATGTCTACGTATGGATAACTGCATTGGTCTTTAATGCTTGATCACCATATACATTTTGCTGGTGCAACAAAAAGACTTAGACCCAGGTATTTTTATATATATACATATATATATTTATAGATATATATATATATATATGGCATCTTTTCAATATTTATGTTTTATGGTTTTATGCCTGCAAGATTGTGAACATGATAGGTTTACTTTCTCTGCTGTTATCCAAAAAAATTTCTGTGTTTCAAACCAATGATAAGCTGTGTAGCTCAAAGCCTAGTTTATGGAAAGTTAGGGAATGCAAT
This sequence comes from Irena cyanogastra, assembly GCA_013397155.1. Classification (NCBI taxonomy): domain Eukaryota; kingdom Metazoa; phylum Chordata; class Aves; order Passeriformes; family Irenidae; genus Irena; species Irena cyanogastra. The sequence continues at coordinate 101,624 of VWZV01011283.1, read as the reverse complement.
TTGAGTCTGGCTTTGTTTGAAATTAAGCCATTCCTCAGAGTATCTTGTTATCTGTCTTCCTTCATATACACACACATATAAAATTCCTCACAGTAATGCCTTTCCTTATAATTAAAAGGAGGGCAAATAAAAATAATAAGTCTCTCACATGTCCAAACAAATGGGTTTTCTATCCAATTAGCAATCCGTTCAATGACTGCTGTTTTCACTGCCGTAGGAAAGAGGAGAGTTCCCATACAAACCTCCAGCTAATTCTAACTGCAGGGTAGTCAGGGGGCTGGAGCACATGGCATACAAGGAAAGGAGAGAAGCGTTCAGGCTGAAGAGGTGAAAGCAAAGACAGAATCTTATTGCTGCCTTCAACCACCTCATGAAAGGCTATTAAGGATATGGAGCCATATCCTCATTGTAGCTCCATGGCCAAAGAATGAGAGGCGGAGGACACAAGCAGCAGTACAAGAAAATCCAATTAGATTTTAGGAATTTTTGTTTGTTTGTTTTGTGCAGTGAAGATATCAGAACAGACTGAGAGACTTTGAGGTACCTCCCTCTTTGGAAATATTCAAAACCTGATGTAGGCAAGGCCCTGAGCAACCTGATCTGACTTGAAGATAGATCCATCTTTGAAGTTGTCTCTGCTTTGAACCAAGTGGGGATGCGAAGAGGAGGTGGCAGGCATGAACCAGATGACCTCCAGGAGTTCCTTCTAATTTAAATTACTGTATGGGTATGCAGTTCTGCTTTCCATGCACTGTGAGTTATTTAGATCTTGTAAGGAACAGAGACTGGTATTTCTGGGCTGTGTGAGGATGATGTAAATATCCTCGGGCATGCCTGCAAAGAATAAAGGTCAATTCTCGTGATGTGTGTGATGTTATATGGCCCGGAAGAAACAGAAAGGGGACTGATGACATTTAAGGGTGTGATCAAAGTCTTTGTAGAGGTTAATATATGCATAGTGTCCACAGATTAAGCTTTGCTCCAATGCCTTTTAGAGATTTTGAAACCAGATCACTTCCCTCTTTTGACTCTTGGCTGAAACTCCTCTTTTACTGAGGTTATGTCCTTTCTCTCAATTCATGTTCTTTCTTTTCTTCTCAAAAAATGAGGCATTAAAGTCTTCATTTTCAAAAAAAATAAATGTTTATCCTTTTTATAATTTACCTGATCAGTACTGCTCAATGGAAACACCAGTGATACAACCTGAATGCCAGTTTTGGGGCTATGTGTATCTGTCTGTTCTTTAGGACGTGGCCCAAGGCCAATAGCAGTCTGTCGGTGAATTTTGAATCACATCTTCTAGAGCTAGGTGCAAAAAGAGTGAACACACTGAGTGAGCCCAGAACTGAATCCAAATCTTTGAGTCAGGCATTGGCATTACTTACGTCTGGGTACAGATTTGTGCCTCATTGTGAGATGTGACACAAGTTCCAGAACTTAAAGCAACAGTCTGCAAGCTTGGTCTCAGAAACATATAAAACAATTCCATTTAGATTTTTTTCAGTAATGTGTTTCTAAGGAAGAAAAATTAACCATGGGAAAATAAACTTTAGCAGTGATTTGTTGACTAGAAGTATCTGGGAGCCACTAGCTAGAAATAGCCAGTTGTTGCTTAGGGCAGGCTAATATTTTAGATCTTGACTTCCTTGACATATTTGGTGTTTTACCCATCAGCACCAGGAAGCACTTCCACATATAACTTCGATAATATATTTATGTATGTTTACCATAGCATCACCTTGAATCACTAGCAGAGATTGTCTTCCAAAATGAACATCAAGCGTGACAAAGCTCATTGTGACAGCATTCACAGACACATGGAAAGTCTAGGTTTAATTCCTTTCCCTGGCTGATGAGACTGCAACCTCTCATCTTCCCAGAAAGGGGCTTATCCATCACCTGTCATCCATTCTAATACAAGAACATCCTCCTTGATGTACTCTGTAGCATGAAGGAAATGCACTGAAATGTCTTGGGACAAAGTGTGGGAGTGTGAATGAGCCTGACTGTGAAGTTCAGTGATTAGAAATCTCCCATCTCTCCCAGTTAATTAGCATTTAAGGTGACTTACTTTCCTTTCAGTTTCCAACTGTTCTTTGGTTGTTGGTCTCTGTGCCAACAGCTTGGTTTCCACTTGATGTAAGAACTGAAAGCTCGAGCACTTGAACAATCCTTGAAAGCAGACTCCACACACTTTACTATCACTCCTTCTACATGTAGTATGGACAAATACAGCACAGCAAGAGAGACAAATCCAAGTTTCTTTTACTGTTTATCAGTGGAACACCGATTGTTTCAGTGCTGTAATTAAAGGATATTAAAACTTGCCAATAAAGTTTCTTATTTGTTTGGGTTTGGAGTGCAGATGAAATAGGTTACTAAATTGTGAATGTACCATCAGTGCTGTCTATTCTACTAGAACTAATGATAGGCAGAAAAGATACAAAAGTGTAGCATAAAAATTATAGTGTCTGTTTTTGACAAATTGTACCTGTCATTTTGGAATGCCTTCAGTTTTGAGGAACACTAAGATGAGGTCATTTAGACATTATTGACTCTGCCATTATGGCATCAGTCATAAGTATTTAAAGCATTTTACCCTCCATGAGGAGCTTTGAACTATAAATGGCATTCTGTAATAAGAACAGCCTGCTGTTTTATAGCAGTGACACCAGATGTGTGGTCCCTTTCATGGCTGCCTGTACTTCCACAGGAACTTTGTGGTTCTCATGGTGCTTAGAACAGCACTTTCATTGAAGACAATGAAACTATACCCATATTAGGATACAGCAAGCATCTTTTTATTTGCCTATATATTTGAACTCATTCTAGCTAGATTGGACTGTCTTTTCTGGAGTGATGTTAATGGAGTTTGAAATCAGTGAGCAAACTAACAAACTCTTGTTCCAAGTAAACAGGAGGTGCAGAATACATGTTAATACAAGACACCATATTCCTTTACTAGAGCCCACAATTAGGCTAATAACACTATATTCAGCTTTTTCAGCAAATGGCCTTGTTTTTCAGCAGGCCTGAGCACTTACTGTTACAGTGGTTTTGCAGGAAGCCTCTGCTCATTCATCCAAAGCGTGCAAATGTGGACATAGCACATTAACTCAAACACCCTCTTAAAACAAACCTGGGCATTATGTTCACAAATCAAACTGTACATAGAAAAAGAAACCTACAGCCTAACATTAAGTTCAGTGAGGTCAATATAAAAATTTCCATTAATTTTCTTAGGTTTTGGGTGAATCACAATGAAGATTCAGTAGGTGTTCAGAGCATGAAGTCACATTTTTGAATTTCTTGTGGTCTAAGTGTCAACTCCGAAGTACAAATAAAAATATTAAATACATTCAGTTCACAGATATGTTTTTTCCTACCACTTGCCTTTCCAATTTAAAATAAACCATCAATTAAGTTTTCATCCCAGTTTGCCTTAAGTAAGCATGATTTTTTTTACCATTTACAATTTCCAACTCTCTGTGAACTTCATAGTTCCAGCTTTCCTACTTGTGTCCACCTGTAGTCTGTACGTAGCCTGCAGACCATCTCTTCTGAGTTACTGACAAAGAAGCACTTCCCAGATGCTGTTCATCAGTGCCAGACATGCATGAGATACATAGGTATTGGATACCTGAGCATTCAGAATGCACCTAACTTTTTCACTGTCTGATCTCAAGGCATTTGCTCACACATGGTACCTATTGCCATCTGCAATTGTGTAGATCATGTGAGACACCTGCATATGGCACAAGGTATGTGTCACAGCAGTGCTTCAGTGTGATAGCAGCCATGCACCCTTCTGAAACCACAGCTGACATCCAGGTAGTGTTCTCTGGGGCATGTCCAACAGTAATGGCAACATTTGGGCAACTGGACCAAACCTACCAAGTCAAGCAAAGGGGTTTCCGTATGTATTGCAAATATCAGCCTGGACTGCCTGTAAGGGTATATTGATGCCACTAAATAGAGAACAGGCTAGGATATGATCCTGGCATTTTGAGGCTATGCAATGTAAACTGTGCCTTGTTCACACTGATGAGGACTCATTTCCACAGAAGCCAACTGCCTGCACCCACAGACCATACCTCTGGGACCTCCTGTGGGTCACACATTGTGTTGCTGTAGTCTTATAAAATACTGATTTTGTGTGTGTGTGTGTTTCTGTGTGTCTCCAGCTCAAACAATCTGAAATAATGTGAGAGCTGTGCATGATCCATCCATGTGGCAGCACTGAACTGAGCATATGTGTCATTGCGCCCTTGAAAACAGCAGGAAAGATGTAGGGGTGTTCAAGAGAAGGCAAAGCCTGCCAGGATAGCATTAGAGAGCTGTACAGAGCATAGGGTATCATAAATATGCAGTCTCATGTGTATTGCCTGCTGGGAGCCATCTCTGGAATGAACTCTCCACCAAGCCATGGCAGGACATTGCAATGGAGAAAGTACTTGGAGTGATTGAGCACGGTTCCAGGGAACATGTTAACAATTTAGTACCATGAACCGCCTGAGGTCCCATGCTTGTGTCAGTTCCTATTTTTATGAAGTAATGTAGATCTATCTTCAGTGTCTACTGGTTATTATTGTTGATACTAGGGTTAAAAATGTATGCTTATACAAACATACTTACATTTATAAACATACTTACATTTTCAAATATAGGAGAAATATCAATTAGAGTGTGCCTGAAATTTTGGTATTATTTTATCCTGGACTGTGTCCAGGTTCAATAGAAGGACTGGGGTGAGAAATTCTTCTCAGTCTTCTTGGAACTTAGCATGCCAAGTCCCTTAGCAGACCATATAAAGCACAACATTCATCACCACTCCTGCCTAGGATGTATGAGATTGGTGTATTCGTTGATGTAACCTACGTCTCATGGAGAGTAGATGGTCTGTGGATAATGTGTATGCCCCTCAAAAACTAGAGTCAGTGAGAATTAAGCACTTAATACTGGCTAAAATCTGTTCCTGGCTCCAATAAAGCTAATCTAAATGAGTATTATGATGCACTACTCCTTTAATTTTCAGCAGCCTTCCTGTTGTGGGAGTGAGAGTGCTTGGGGGAAGCAAATCATCAACACATTGATTTAATATCAGTTTTGATTTAAGTTTCTTGCAACACAGTGGGTTATGCTGACTCTCAGCCTGTGTGTGTTGTTATTTGGATTCTGGATAAACAAAACAATGTTCATTAGAAAGACATTAGTACTTTTGTTTTGACTTCTCAGGGTAGGAGGAAGGGGGAATATGCCTTACATTTGGTGTGATTTTTTAAAATTTTAAACGCCGAAAATCATAGGTAATTTATATGTGATGTATTTCCGTATCAGCTCAAAATACACTTCATGAATTTTACTGCTGGTAGAGGAGCCACGCTTTCATGTGGCTTTGCTGTTCATAAACAAGTTTTCTTTTTACAAGTGAATACACAGATCATTTTGTGACTACTGTACTGTAAGCTTCCCACAAACCTGAGTATTTGTGCCTTTCACAGTATCATTACTTTTCTATGTGAAGCATCTCATCCACACATGCATGCAGAGTGTCAGTATGTATGGTGAGTATTTTCCTTGTTATGAGGAAATATCTCTTGTATTTTTGAGGATGCTTTAGTCCCCAAGTATGGATTACTACTATTATTTTGAATAGTACTTTTTCTTTGCTGAGGTAAACACCTAGGAGTCATCTCTCTGCTGAGAGAAAGCAGCTTGGCTTGTTGTCCCTAAGGACTACAACCAGAGCTATCTGCTCCCAGTATTGTATTGGGAAAATTCTGTTTGTGATGAAAATAACATTGGGCTGAGCTGTAATGCAAGCTACCACTCATCATATTCAAGCAAGACCAGGAGTCAAATTGGAGTCAAATTAATGCAAGGAGAAATTATTTCAGCATGCTATGAATTTAGTCTGCACAAAATAATTTTGTTCTTCATTGTATAGGATTACATGTTTCCATTGTACATTCATCAAAAGGAAATTTTAGTTCTATTCTTAGAGTTATCAGGCATGTCTTTCTTTCTGTAATTGAATTTATTTGCAGTTTGCCTGCTGGACTCACTTGAGCTGGCCCTGTGCATTATTTGCCCCATCCCTAGTATTATAACATCTTGTTTCTCTTTTTGGTAAGAATACTCTGTGGATTTTTCATAAATCTGTGCTATCCTTATGGGAGGTTGTTCAATCTGGTTTTTTCTGTCTTGTTTTTTGTTTTTTTTTTATGTTTTCTACTTACTGAATTGCTTTTGAATTTCAGAGGAAAAAAAATAAAGATCCTAGCACTGATACCTGACTGTTGTCTGATTCAGAAGGAAAAATTACATCATCTACAAACTGTCCCAAGAATCTGCATCCAACCTAGGCAGCATCACTGAATCTAGCTTGTCAAGCCTTTAAAAATATTGAAGTATAGAGCTTTCATTTGGCTTTGTTTGGGAGTGAAGATGTTTCTCAGAAAGTCATTCAAAAGTAGCAACTGTGACCAACATAGTGTTTTGGAAAAGCAGTTAACAGAAATATCACCAAGATTACTGGTGATACTGCTCTGAAATTCTTGTTCAACTACTTTTTCATTATTACAGTGTGATCATCCAATGGATTGATATGAAAAGAGACAGAAAATGTATTTTGTGCACTAAGGTTTGTGTTGCTCCTGGAAGAGTTTAAAAGTAGGGTTTTCAGTGCCTGAAGCTTCCAGCCATATTCAAGGGCACCTTGATTTAACTGTAAGCAGTGCCCCAGTGTATAGTCATAGGGTTATTTCTGTTCTTTGGGGAGAAAATCAGGCTGCAAATGCACACATCCTTCATGGCAGAATATCTGTCTAGAGAGAGGAAAGCAGATATATGTATAAGGGTAAAAATCCCAAATATAGCCTCTAATAGGTGTGATAATTATTTTCAGGAAAATGTGGTAAGATGCAGTTTAAATCCATGGGGCACATTGTTCCAATGAATGTGCAGTGTATTTATTAGGGTACTCAAAGGATTTATAGCTGCTCCAAAGAAGTACATCTGCTCTATGCCTACAGGCAACTTTAGTTTCTAGGGAAAGTTTCTTGAAACTTTTTTTAATATGCTTTAACCTCTTGCCTGCTGACATGACATACCTAAAAGTGAGTTGCCTCACACAGCCTTCACAGGAAAAGGGTAAACAACAGCATCCATCTGCTCTGGATGCTCACACTGGGCTAACACCTCTGCCTTGGCACCAGCTCCAGACTGTCAAGACTCAAGTGTATACCTCCCAAAGTTTTTGTAATTCCTGGTTTCTGGGAAAGAAAATCAGAGTACAAAGACTGGATGGAATTATAGGTTTTCCCATAGTATCTGATTTAGTTGACTTCAGCATGCAGTAGCAGTTGAGTATAGGGGAGTATATGTCTGTGTACACACATGGAATGATCTGCTGGTCCTAAAAATGGGTATGCTTGGCAAAATAGCCCAACAAAAGCCCATGTCTACATTGCACAGCCCTACATGCTTTGGCCCAACAAATCTCCTGCGCTTTAGCTGTGCTCACACTGGCAGGCCTATAGTGTGGGGTGCCAAGGAAGAGTCTCTTAAGCCACCTCGCATGCCTGCAAGGGTTCACTCATGTTTCCCCTCAGGTGTTCGCAGACCAAAGCTGGAGCTATCACAACCCTGGGAGCTGGTTACCAGACCACAACCTCCTGGTTAGCCCAGCCACACAGGACAGACAGAGTCAGCTGAGACAGCGGAAGAAGGAGATAGAAGGGAAGAAGTGAGATAGAGATAAAACTGAAAAAGAAAAAGGAAAAAAAATCCCAGTAAAATAAGAAGTAATGAATTTTTCATTATAGTCTAATGCAAGCTATTACCACTGTGACAAAAAAAAAATATTTGAACCTCATCACCTCTTCTCATAGCTGCTGAATAACTTGTCCTCCTGATATGGGCCTATTTGTGGCTTAAGATGTGAACCAGAGAGAATGAAACTGCTTGCTTGATATTTAGGGCAGGGTAGTCAACAATTGTTTGCTCTGCTGGCAAATGACCCATAGGTCAGGCCATTGCTCAGAAATGTCACAGATGGATGTTGCCATTCAGAGTGCTGACTCAGGGAGAGCAGGAATGCCAAATGAGTGAGCAATCATTATGGTATTTTGTTCAGCATGGAAAACTCAATTAGAATTCTGTACTTCTCCTGCTTCTTGTTCTTCCTTGTGGCAATCTTTTTACACAACAGCAAGATGTTAACAGTGCAGAATAAAAGGCATGCTAATAAGTATAATTTTCCTTTTATTTTTTTCCCCTGAACACCGCATTTGCTTCGTGTTCTTTATTCCATTGTACATAGCAATTAAATAAAGAAAACCTGGTGCTGGGCTGTTTCTTTCTACAGGGGTTTTAAATTTTTCAAGCCACTCCTCTCTGAGCATTTGTACATTTGAGAGCAATTGTACATTTGCTCCCTTTCCTCTACAAACACCAGGTCCCCTCTAGGAACTACTGTTCTTGTATGCAAAAATGTAAGAGCAGTGAATAGCAGTGGAACAGCCTATCTGAAACCCATTTTCATCTGTTTTTTTCCTTCTTTATGCCAAGTGTTATCTTATTCATTATAAAATATTTCTGTTCCTCTATTATATTTTTTCTTTCTCTTTTTTCCTTTTTCAAATTCCCTGTGTCTACTGTTATTGGTTTTGATGGACAGATGATATATGATAGCCTGAGACACATTTGACAGAATGTGACTTTGGCCTGCATAAATTACTGTCAGGGAATTTTCAAGGAAGTACTGAAATAAATTTGCAGTGACTCAAAAATGTGTTGTAAATTATAACATAACACCCGCCGCTGAATGATTTGATGCTTAAAACAATTGAGTTCTTTACTTTAGGTGAATCCTCATAATTTTTCCTTATAGTTTAACTTCTCAAACTGCTCTGAGCCCTTCGAGGAAAGTATTTTAGAAGGGAAATTTTCCCTCTCCCTTGCCAAAAATCATTTTTTTGTCTACTCTCACAGGTAGTTCAGAGATGGCAAGGTTTGATCTATCCTCACATACTTGTATCAGCTCCTACAGAGAGTAACTAGGATCCTTCCACATCGTGCCACTACCTGATCCTGATCCTTTTCTACTCCAAGTCATCAAATCCCAGCTTTTCAAATGACGTTCTTGAAATACTCCAATTAATAGGATAAGAAATGAGAGTTTGTGAAGCTCAGAATACTTATGGGATCTTGAAAATATTCTTCAGGCAGTGGCCTATATTTTATGCATTCAGTATCAATGGTAGCTTTGACTCAGTGAGAGTAATCTCTTCTGTCTGCTGAAGAGCTCCTGACTGGAAAATAACTAAAATAGACAGAAAATGTGAATGTTTCTATTATTATCTTTAGCTCCTTTATGACATTAGCCTTTGTGAGGGTGTATATTCTTTTTTTTCCATTTTGAGTTTTTTCTACACTGTGAAGAACTCTGGAGTTATTTTTATGGACAAATTTGCAAATTTTCTAGATTTTTCACTCCCAATCCTCTGAAACTGCTTTTTTTAAAATCTGAAGTCTTCACTCTTACAGTAAAACAGATCCAATTTTCCAGTTTTTGTGACTATTGCTAAATTCCCCAAAACATGGATTTCAAAGTTTCTAGATTTTGGAGGCAAATAAACTGCAGCACTCGTTATTTTTATAGTGTCATTATTTTTATGCTAGACTCCTGACCATGAGAACACAACGTGTGATCACCAAACGCCTGGTGTGGCTGAAAAGCATCAGCAGGCAAAGGTGGGGTAGGCACTTTGGGAAAAAAGCCGAACAAATGAGCAGTGCACAGCTGCCTCCATCACGAGGGGGCTGGCACAGGGGCTGGGCTGCTTTTAAGCTCCTGTGTGCGAGGAGCAGGCATCGATCTTCTGTCCAACTCCTTGCTTCCATCAAGAGCAGTAACTGGCAGGAGGCTGCCTGCCAGCTATGGGCAGCTCGGTTGTACCTGTTTGTTCTCAGAGACAGCTGTGAAGAGCAGGCGGGATTCCCGGGCTTCGAGAGAAGAATGAGACTGGTTTTTGCTGTTCTTTGTGAAGTGACTCACTAGATATCCATTGCAAATTGATTGCTGTGAGTCCTGTAGCTTTCCTTTCACCACCCACCCTGCCCTCACAGCCCGCAGCAGATGATGCAGAGCAGATGCATTCCCATTTTCCGTTTGTATTTGGAAATATCCCAGTGACAGCATCCTTGTCCCGGCAGAACCACGCAGCCTGTCTTCCCCCTACAGCCTCTGTGGTGCTGGGGCCTCTTGCGTTAGCACTAAAGGGAAGGGGAAGGTGCAAGCACAGAAAGAAGTTCAGTACATGTGCAGAAAAAAAAAAAAGACAAAATCAACTTTACATATACAGCTTCTTCTTGACTCAGGCCTCTTCCCTCGGCAGCATCCAGAAAGTGGTGTGTCCCCCTCAGCAGTGTGGTGACATAGAGTTCCCAGATGCCAGCAGCATGCTGGTGGTGGCAGGGAGATGGATGGCAAGCTACAAAGCCTGCCCAAGAGCCACAACAAACACTCAAGCAGTAACACCAAGCCTAGCTGCATGCTGTGTTTACCTGCTTGATTTAAATATAGCTTGAATTGTGCTATATTATCACTACTGTTAGGTAAACGTGTTGAGAGAAGTGGGGAGACATTTTACCTGATGCAGCATTCAAGAAGGGAAAAGAGAGTTTTCGTTGTAAGGGAGGTACTAGAGATGTAGGGGAATGCTTTGCTTATCCAGTGACTCTCTGATTTCAAGTAATTTGCTTGATATGTGATTATTTTTCATCTATATGGGGTATTCCTTTCTTCTCTTCATTTTTCTATTTGGAATAAAAACTCTTTGGGACAGAGAGCTCATTCTAATTCACACAGTATGCCTCAAGTGCTGAAAACTGTGCTCATTCTTATCCATCAGTGTTTGCTCTTTAAATTGTCCAGATTAGATTTCACAAATGGTTTTACAGAGTATTGAATTTATGGCAGAGGTGAGCTGTGCAGCTTGAATTCATACTGCTCACCAAGTCACAGGGCTCAGATTGAGGACTCCAGATGTACATACCTGCTTCAAAGAGAACCAAAGAAGGGGTCCATTTCCTGATTCAGGATTAGATTGAGCACCAATTTTGAAAAAATATCTAAATTCATGACTTTCCACCCAGCCGTGGCAGAAAACAGGGAATTGATTAGTCTCGTAAGATTTTTGCTGCTTTAGGATAAAGTCTTTTGAGAACATCCCATCACTTTGCTATACTTCAATCTGGACTTAAATTTCTTCCCTCATTTAGAGTGATTCTTGAACACCAGCAGTAGCTGGACCCACACCGAACCTCTGCATCCCCTGTCTGCATCTGCCTGGGTCCCTGGCAGCCCTGAGGAAGCTGTGTGCAGTTGTTCTGTGAGGATCCAGTAATTGGGGTACTTAACCCTATGGTGAAAGGACAAGAGAGTGCAACTCCAGCGCAGCTCCCCTGCTCAGCAGGAAGGCAGTGAAAGCCATTAGTATATTGACACAGCAGATTGACACTACAAGGCTCTCTCTGACTCCGATTGTTTTCCTGATAAGCACTTTCCCTGCTGAGCCTACTCGCCCTGCCAGAAATATCTTTTTACATAATTTTGTGTCTCTGAAAACATTACGTTTTTCATTCTCAGTATTTTGTGATTTTCACTTAGATGTTTTAACAATTTATATTGCATGTGATTTAACACCAATTTGTTGATAACTTTCTCATCTCCAAAACAACTCTGAAAATGAAATTGTGGCATCTTCCTTGCAGAGTCTGGAAAGAAAATTTGGCAAAAAAAATACAAAACTACACATCACTACAATGAGTATATACAATGTCACAAAGCCTCTGTGCTGACTTTTAATTTCTTCCTGACTGTATATATTCCCCATTTGTAATACTGCAGATTTGTATGTATTTGTATTTAAATAATCCAGAAGGAAAATATCCAGGCCATTGAAACCAAGCTCCAGAAAAGAATGACTGGCAACCAGAAGTGTTAGGGAAAGGAAATCTTGCAGGCATTAATTTTGGATGGAATAAATCGTGATGTTAGAACAAGCACAAGTTTGCATGGTATGGCTACAAGTTTGGGGTGTCCCCATAGAACATTGATAATGGGAACATTATTAATCTATATTAGGATGTGGAGAAGAGCACTCTGCTGTTCTAATGCCTTGCTCTCTGCAGCCGCTCTCCTTCAGGCTGAGTCTCTGGAACCTGGGGATTCCCTGGGATAAGAGGGCCTGGAAAGATTTGCTTTGGGTCATTGAGAGTCCACTGAGAACTTCTTCAGTTTGGGAAGCAAAGGAGCTATGTCAAGAAGTAGCTACTAGAAGAAGTGAAGTTAAATGTAAGGCTACTTCAAGTATGGAGTACAATTATCCTTGCTCTGTTATGAAAGGACATATCCCAGCTCTTGCTGCCCTTTGAAATCATACACTTCTCACAGCTCTTGGGAGGCTTCACCTGTTTTTCTGCTGTAACACATGCAGTTCCTTTTATGAAGCAGCCACTTCACTACAGGTACCAGATGAACATTTCCAGGACAAATGAAAGTCTATGTAAGCTTGAAATACTCTATTAGTAATTGTTTACATTAGCTATTAACATTTTTGCTTGGAGAGATGAAGGACTTTTCAGAAAGAACCAGTGCTTAACGGCTTAGCCTTGCCAATACAAAGCCTCTGGCATTTTATCTTTAGGATTCCAACATATTTCTGTTGCTACTTTAATACTTATCGGCAATAAAAAGCTGATTCCTCCGAATGCTTTGGATTTACTTGAATCAGATTTATAGACCAGCTTTTTAGCACTGCTCCTAGGTATTGCAGGGAAGGGGAAAGCTGCTTCAGGTGCTACAGATTTCCATTTCGGCGCACTGACGTTTCCAGTACCTTCTGACCTTTTGATGTTTCCAGTACTTTCTAGTACCTTTCTACCTTCCAAAAGCAATGTTTTTATTTACTGAGGATCAAAGTGTAGAGCATAAATGGATGCATTTATGGAAGGAAGGACACCTTTGTGGAAGGGACATTTAGGCCAGGTTGCTTCACCATTGGACAGACTTCTGCCCTTCATCTCTCCCCAGCCAAAATGAATGTTGGGACGAGTTTTGTGTCAGGCTCTACCTGCCTGTAAGCAAAAATGTCAGTGTTTTATTAAAAAAGAAAGGTCTGTTTGATGATGTGAGACAACATCGCACTCTCCGCAGGGCTGTGGAGACTGCTGAAGGTAGGATGTCTAGGTGAGGGTTAAGACACAGAAAGGTAGCAATGCCAAAGGCACATGCCTGTTTGCTTGTACTCTTTTGGAGCACAAGGCTGTCAGCTCTGAGCAGTGTCTAGTCCCTACACGAGCAATGGCACCTGCCCCTGGAGCCAGCGAACCTGGGACGTGACACCAGCATTTCTGGGCCACAGATGGCAAGGAGCCTTCTGCAAGATCATGTCAGCCCTCATGCAGACCCGGAAATTATTTTCCTGAAAAACATGCAGCAGGCAACCTGGATAGTTTCAAAATGCCTGTTTTAGGTCAAAGCTCAATGAAACAAAATTCAGCTAGGTCATCCAAGACAGCACCCTGGGCGGTCACATATAAATCACAAATTACAAGAGACTTGCCCAGATCACTGCAGGTGTCTCAAATGGCACTACAAACTTAAGTGAGTCAATGCTGGGTTTCTGAGGATTGTGACTTGAATGTCACAATAAATGTAGGAGTATTAGTGTGGAAGCTGAACGCACCCTAACTCTCTGAACTTATATATGTGTTATTCTGAGAATTCAATAAGGTTAATAGCCATTCTTTACTGTTATTAAAGGCCTTAACTTTTTTCTTGTCAGAGAGGTGATAGCTCTCAGGGACAATGACGGCAAAAAATCCTTTCATTTTACTTTAAAATATTCTGATGAGAAAAGTCTTGCTTTGTAAAGTCACCTGGCTCATTTGTTTTATTTCACAAATTACCCAGGCGCTCATTTGTGCTTCATAACTGGGATTCTGCATTAGTTCTTGATTAGAAGAGCTGTCATCTGCTTTTCTGCAGATTCAGAGGCATGAATCATGAGCAGGCAGTTATTGGTAAAGCTCTGGACCATTTAAAGTCACAAAGTCAGAAAAAAAAAAAGGGTGGAAAACAAAAAGCATTTTTTTGAGCAAGAAGACCTAGGTGAAATTCTCAGAACTTCTCTGCCCTGAGAAAGTATCAATAACCATAAAATTTCACAGCCCCCTTTTTAGAACCGCAGCCTTAATGTTTTGTAGGGAAAATAAAGCTTTGGTTAACCTTGGCACTGGCAGACCTCATTAAAATAACAGCCTGTCACTTTCGAGTTTAAAATAACAGGGTTGTCAGTTTTATATTCAGCAGAACAATCTACGGTCTTATTCTCTGGGAAACACAGCGGGTGTGCTGAGGGGGGCTGGCAGCAGCGTCAAGACTGAGCAACACTGCCATCTCGAGGGCCCCCCAAATCCAGGGTGCTCCCTGGCAGCTGGGGCAACGCGATGCTCAAATCCTGCTGAGTCCATGTGGCACGCGCCTCACTTTTTAAAAAGCTGCAAATAATCCGCCGTCAAGTGCGTGGTGGTTTGGCAACTGCTTGGCATTTAAATTTATTTTGTGAGAAAGTATGGAAATGTATAATGTATGAAAAGAAAAATTTCCATATAGAGCAAATAAAGTTCTGCCTCGCTTGTTTTATAATTGAAGCAAGTCACCCTCACTGAGATACCTAGTGTGCATTGAAATTTTGGGCACCTAATGAGCCATTCTAAACAAAAATGTGTGCCTAAGCTCCCTACAGCTAATCAGTGGAGAAATGAAGGTGCCTTTAATAAAATGTCTGAGAGAGATCCTCTTTAGCTAAATAGCTGGATGAGATAGAAGGAGCCCAGTTCAGTTGCTTATACATAAATGCCTAGTGCCTCCGAGATACCTGTATATGAAGATGAGAGAAGTAATAAAGGACACACAGGAGACACATCTTTCTTGGGGGAACAGTCCCTAAAATTTAGTTAACTGCTTTTCGTTAAGCCCATTTTACAAGGAAAACTATGTCAGTTAAAATACCCAGCTGTCCTATACTAAGCTGCTTATGACATATGATTCTTGCCCTGACTGTGACACATGTGTAGCAGACATATAAACATAACAACTTAGTTAGAAACGGTATATAATATATGTTTGCTAGCCTAGTCCTTTTAAACAAATTGTTGGCTGTTAGTCTTAGAATGCTTTCAGATTAAATCCCTAATGGACATAAATCGATGTATGAAAGTCTGGCGCAGTTTTCTGCTGGTACGGCAGGACACAAATCAAATGGTGGTGAACTGTTTGTTCTTCCTACCTGGCCATGTCCATGATGAAGGGCATGCCTCCCACAATTCCACATGCAGCTCAGGTACTCAAGCACCATATCCACAAATCCATTATCCAGCTGCTCACCATTATACAAAGTCTACATTATTTTTAATAAAGACTGCAAGGGTGCTGAGTGAGTTGCTGGGTGTCTTAGACACTTCTAGGGCAAAGCAAGCAGCAGACAAACAAAAAGCTTGTCTGGTTGTTCACTGGAAAATAATGTAGCATGAAGAAGTGGCATTAGTTAAATGTTGCTTGTGAATGAAAGGGCAAAGGAGTATGCGACTAAAGAAACTGAACAGACACGGACATGGCTCGTGATGGCTGCTGTCATGTCTGTTCTCTGAGACAAAGTGTCAGACCTCTTTCCACTTGCTGTCTGTAGCTGTTCTGTCAGTGTGACACACTGGCAGAATATACTTTACATACACAGCCTGAAGTCCCTGAAATTACAGCACCCCATCACAAGCAGCCACTTGAAACAACTGCCAAGTGTCTTTGCTGCCACATACAACCCACCATACAACATCTGGGGTGGCACCCTGGTACCCCAGAGAAGCAACTTCCAGTGAGCAACTAGAAACATTTGTGCGTTTTTCCAGGTCATAAAGGCTTAATTCTCAATGGATGTTGCATCAAGACGTCTCAGCATCCACAAGGTGGATGAAGGTGTTGACAGAAAGGCAAGCTGAATATTCTGCTTTCATTTCAAAAGGAAAATCTTTCCAAATTGCAGAATAAACAAGAAAAAAATGCATTTCAAAAACATCAGGAAGAAGAAAGGTTAATGGGAAACATTTCTTCTTAACATAAAGACTTCATATTATTTTATTTCATTTATTTCATTGAACCTATGACAGGTTTGTGTGCATTTCACCATCTTTAGCAACTTCTGATACTTTCTTTGAAAGTAGGAGTTATATGGGTGGGGATGATAAATCTGGAAGGAATATGAGATGGTCTTGACAGGGCAAGATTTGGCAGAGCAGGACAAAAAGAAAAAAAAAAGGAAGTACTTTTTAAAAATTATTTTAGGGACTCCACATTTAAAATTTGCTTTTTGTCCCCAATTGCTTTTAAGCATACTTTATCACATTGTCAAAGAAGCATTCCTCCACCAGAAATTAAGCCAAAGTGATTCCATTGGCAATTGTCTGCCTTGTTCACAAGCAGAGGTCTTTCTGCAAGCTTTCATGCATTATGAAACTGATATTCAGCACATTTCTATTTTAACATGGTTTATTCAAAACTTACTTTGAATTCTCCTTTTATCTAAATGTCCTGAAATAAAGCAAGGAATGCTAGGGTCTGATTCCTACTAAAGTGATTTGGCTTGCTTTTAGCTCACTCACATGACTTTAGCGTGCAAGGTGAGTAAAGACAGAAACATGGGTCAGCTTTATTTACCTTATACCCGGGCCCATGCTGATAGGCCTGGAACTGAGCTCATGGTGCCCTTCCAAGTTCTGCTGAGGAATTGCATGACATACACGAGTGATTTGGTTGCGTAAGAAGTCGGTGGCAGAAATACAAAATAAACTGTGTTTCTCAATGTGGGGTGTGTAGCTATACCATTCCCGTAACTCTGGATATGAGTTTCTCTTCGCAAATTATGCAAATACTTAACTTTTCTCACTTACACAGTGATGCCTTTCTTCTGTTAGCATTTATAGATCAAGACAAGGCTATTTAAATATCCTTTTTTTATGTCCCCAATAAATTAAAAATTTAACTCTTTGCATGGTTCTCACTGTATCTTTTTTCTTACGAGAAAGTATTGTGATTCAGAACAAGTTTCATACCTTCAAAGTAGGTGAAAAAAGGGTATTTCAATATAATATCAGGGCTATGTCAGGAAGATAACTAGGGAAAATCAGGCTAGCTACAGCCAAGGATATCCAGCCATCTTAATCCCTATAAATCTCTGCTAGAGCAAATGGAAAGAAAATATGTAAAATATCAAAGCTGCATATGTCTCATATTTAAACGTGTCCACAGAAGTCTAACCAAGCTTGAAAGTTAATCTTTAATTCAAAGAATAGGAAATACCGAGGAGTCATTTACAAGGCCACAGGTCACTAGGGAATACAGTAGTCTGACTTCATAAATCACAAGCAAGCAATGTTAACTGAGTCCTTAGTGGGTTCTATCTCATTTTCAAGGGTCTGTACATCTGTTACATGGTTTTTAAATGCTGGTGGTGATCAAAACAATGTACAGAGGAACACTTGTAACCATGGGGACTAATAAGAGAATTTCTCTGAATGCTTGACAAGATCCCAGAACTGAAGTCTCTGAAATCCACAGGCAAAAGTTTAACATGTCATGGCAGGCATTACATCTCCTAATTCTATTCTGCATTTAAAGTTACATTAAAAGTACTCCAAAATCATTCCCTGCCCAAATATTCATCTCACAGAAGTGGCCATCAGGCTACTCCCTAAAAGAGGAGGTGAATCAATCAGTGTTCAGGATTCCTTTAGCAAAGCCATCAGACACCACACTGCACTTCCAGAAAGTTTCAGGATGAGGTTTGAGGAACCAGTTAGACAGATGTGCAAACTCCAGTGCTAAAAACTGAGGATTAACACAGGTCTGGTCAGACAGCAGTAAAGGGCGAGACCTCAGAGACTGAGTCCACATAAGATATGTAAAGCTCCATGGTGAAATAGTGCAATAGGAAGGTGTGAGGTGGGAGATGCTGTGAATGGAAATGTCTGAAGGACATAAAAGAATTTTAAAATGCACCCGAATCGAAGGCATCTTGAGAGGCTGTAAATGGAAACCTTTCCCTGAGCTGTAGTCATTTTTACTATTGCTTCCTTTTGTGAGTCATGCAAATGTCTGCTTCCCCCTAGGATCTAAAATGGGAATAACACCTCAGGAGGATGCCTCTGAGATTTAATTAGTTGTCATTTACCAATGATCCTGAGTAAAGCAAGACCATCTTACTTTATCAGGTGTACTTCCTTAACACAAATTTTAAAAAAATCTGTTAGGAAATTTAATGATCTGTTATCTAATATAGAGTATGCAGGCACCCTTTAATATCTTCAGAAGAGACTGGGGAATAGGAGTCCTCATTTTGATTTTCAGGGAGTATCGGGAGAGCATGTGCAGCGTGTGAACTGTGAGAATCTCTCTCCATTCTTTTGCTGGCTTCTATGAAAATGAAAAGCTTCTACTCCAAATTAGAGCCCTTAGAAGGGTTGGGGGGAAAATCACTTTCCAATAGATGTTGAATCACTTTTTGAAAGCAGAAGTCTGCAAGTCCTAGAGCACCAGCTCTAATTTGAATATGGGCAAAATCTGAATGTAATTCTAAACATCTGAGTTTTGAATAGCTTTGCATAACTCCCAGCAAGCAATGAAGTTACTGCTCTGAAAGCTGATTGCTCACAACCAATGTTAATCAGATTACTTGTGTAAATAGTTACCCAGGCACAAGCAATAATAAGAAAATCTATCCCTTTGACTTTCATGTTCAGCAAACTTATATTAATGGATCCTCCACCCTATAATCTTTATTCCTTACACTTTCTATAGAATTTCTCTATTCTCACTGTGTCCCAGCAGGAATTGACACACCATGAACACTGGGCAGTTTAACTGAGTTGCTTGTGCTGTTTAGCTGTCCCAGTAGAGACCTCGGGGTTTTTACCCTCAGGATGGGCAGAAAGGGAAGAGGGGTTGCTATGTCCTCAAAAACCCTGGTCCTATGGACCAAAGGCATCAGAAAGGGCAGGTATCCTGAGACCATCTCCACTTCTGCCAAAGCCTTGTTCACAGCCTGTAAACTGGAGTTTATTTTTTGGCTTGACAGGGCTCCCCTATTGAGACTTTAAAGGCTTGCAAATGCCTCTAGTATCTTATGTGAAAACAAAGCAACTAGGGCTTGGCGAGGGGTGTGGAGATTTATAAGGTGTCCATCATGGCAAGAAACACTGTCAACAACCCATACAGAAAAATACTGTCCTACTTATTTCTTGTGGATGAAAATTCAAACAGTGCTTCTGAAATAACATCCTCAGCTGTTTCTATCTCCTGGCTTATGAAGTGACATTCCACAGAGTTTAAGCATGGCAAAGCAGCATAGGCCATTTGTGAGGAGAGCTATCATGTCCTAAGAAAAAAAGATAAAAGAGATAAATAGCTGAGTACAATATTGTACCTCAACAAGCTAAAAGACAATCTCAAAACTGAATAGAGGAATGGAGAGCTTTTATTTCCTCTTTTTTTAAAGAACAAAGCTTAGCGATTTCCTTTAAAAGCTATTCAACAAGCTCCCCTAAATCCTATTACAACTTAATGTGAAATGCATCTGTTTCCATAAGAACAACAGTGGCAGCATTCATCCTTTGTAGTCTGTCCTTTGTTGTTTTTTCTATCTATTCTTGTAGATTTCTCCACTCTAGTATACCATACACAAAACAAGAACTGATAAAATTTAAGTCAGAGCATTTATTTATTTATTTATTAAGTTGATGCTGGAAATTCAGTTCGTTCCTGCTTGCCACCTGAATGATGCCAAATTAAATTATTGTTCAAGGAATTTATAATGTAAAGAAACTGTTTCGATACTGTCCCAACATTTATTGCATGCGGATTCTGTATTCAGCCACAGATATTTAGCTAAACATAATAGCAAAGATGAATATAGTCTCTGCATGACTTCTAACTGTAACTGAGATCCAAATGTACTGCAATGTATTCAGCCCATGTATCTTAAATCAGTTCAACATCAGCTCAGCACTGCACCATTTTTTTAGAACCTGCACATGTAGCTAGCTGTCTATATATTTTTCTAAGACGCGACCAAGCTGGTGAGTTTTTCTGATGTACACTATTTAACTGAATTCAACAGACTGTGAGGCATATTAATTCTTAAAAAGGTATATATTTAGAAAAGCTTAGAAAAATGAAGACTAGAAAGCGCAAGATGCAACATGCTTTTAATCATGTCTTGCCTGTAGAAAAAGGTGACTTTGATTGTTTATATGTTCTGAACTCAAATGCTGGGTGTCTTGTTTTTAAACACAAGGAAATTTCAGTTTTAGCACCTTTAGCTTTTTTAACCTTCACCATCATCATCATTACAAATTTATACAACATATTGTTTAACATTATAATTAGTGTAGCCGGTGTTTTTTAATCTGTTTTCCCTCTCATTGTCTCCTAATCAGGTAACAGACATTAAAGAAAAGCTAAAGCTCTCTAAAAAGTTCTGGTCAACATTGCCCTACACCATCTGCAAGGATGAGCGAGTGACGGCCGGTCCGTCTGTCGAGGAGGACTGCTGGAATGGCCACACCAAGGCAAGGTGAGGTGGACCCCTCTCCACCCCACCTGGTCCAAATCCCCATCTGGCCTGAAGCACTCATGAAACTGAGGGTATTTCACAAAACTGTTTATGAAGGTGAAACAGAAACGGGGAGAACAAGTCATTGCCCACACGCCACTTGTAGCCAAGATTACTTATTGTCAAAGTGCCATTAAAGCCGGAGTGTGAGTCAGGGTAAATGTGCACAGAGGGTCAGCATGTGAAGGCAGAAAATGTGCATTGGTTCAGCTCCAGAAGGATAATTTATACTGAGATTTCAAAGAGCTCTTTAGGTCCATTTAGCATCCCTGTGTTGGGACTGACAGCTTGTGAAGCAATTGCACTCTCGGGATATCATACTGGGATGAAACAGAAATTGGAGTTTCAACTCTACTTGCTATTGGCTGGCAAAGCTTAGGGCTATTTACTGGGGGAGAGCGGGGGCAAAAAATGAAAAATCACCACTGGAGAATAAATGTAGCATTCCTTCTTATTTTGTGTAGAAGATTTGACCTTATGTTACTTCTTCAGAGATAACTGTGATCATCTGCCCATGTTTGTGATGAGTTTTCTGTGAATTTTAATTTTGAAGTTTACTTGGCCCCGGCTGCAGCAGAGCAGGAGCCAGCAGCCGAGCAGGTGTCTCCAAAAGTCCCAGTGTGGATTCATCAGCTGACAGAGGAGAGGATCTGATTATCCCTGCTAAGAGGGGGAGGAATTGGCTCAGGGACCATGCCAGGGCATGGTTTCAGATGTGCAGTGGTATCCTGTGCTTTTGGGTAGACATGAGGAGTGGAGAGGTTTGAGTGTCTGTTGACAGCTGAATCTCGAGAGAAGTGACACATTCTGGCACTCAGGGACTGGAATCTTTATTTTCCTTTTACCTGAAGATACATATGAAGACAGAATATAAAGATGAGCCAAAAAAAAAACAACCAACCAATGAAACAAACAAACAATAGGAAAAAATGAGACAAGCATGTAAAATACAAAAACAGTGAAAATAAGACAACATAGGAAAAAACTTAGAAATGTGCTCAGTGTAATTTTACATGGATGTATGGATGGACAGATACATAAATAGATTGCACCCACCCCACCATGTCATCATCTGATCATTTTGATAAGGAGCACAGTTTACAGGAGGATGTTTCATGCTGAAAGCACACCATTTTTTCCTAGCTTTACTACATAACCTTCAAAGGAATTTATTTTACAGACAGGAGCAGGGGGATGTTTGGGATACTGCTAGCCCCTTGAATCCACTTATGGATGCATGTGAACAAATCTGTCCAAAAGCAAGAGCCACTGCTTAGTTGCTAAGTCCCAGATCCAGAGAAAGCCCTGGGGATTCAGAGAAATACTAGGAGGAGTGTCTGGCTATTACAGGATTCATCATAAGGGAACAATGTGAAGAAAGAAACAAAAATGTGTGGTTTCTCATTCTCTATTTTATCCTTTCCTGTTATTGAGCTTTGAAAGACATGAGCCCAGGCCAGTGCACTGCCAGCAGTTAAGGAGAGTTTCAAGGCATCCCAGCTGAATGCCGTGAGCCACATCAGGGTGCATGCATCAGTAAGAGATATATGCTACTCTTTCTACAAAAGAGCAGTCAAATCCCTTAATATCTGTCTATTCCTCATGGTTTCCATGGTAAACACTAGTGTGTGTACCACATCTGGCAAATACTTGGCAGCTCTCTTCTGCTCCTGCACTGAAGGGTTTGGCACGGCTTCCACATTTGTTGGGATTTAAGGAGGTACATTTTATGCATACAGTTTTTCACCCTTCTTTTGCAGAATTTATCTTATGAGAAGCCTGGGATTTTTCATTATGCCTTCTGAGATTAATGTTCTGGAGAGAGAAGAGCAGTCTTCTGCTAATAATCTCCTTGGTAATTGAACACAGATGTTTCACTGGATGTACAGTGACAGCTTCAAAACATCACCTGAAGATATGGTTTCAGCAGGTCCAGCTACTGCTCCTTTGCCCAGTTTCTGTTTAATATCCATTCACAAAGGAAATGTGTAGTCATAGTCTTAGTAACAGAATTCAATAAATGCTTCAGGTGGAGGCAATAGTAATAAATCAGAGAAACACAACTGAATGCCATGGCTGTATATGAAATAGTATTAAAAACAATATTGAAAATAACTAGCTCTAAATGCAAAATCACCTCCTGGCTGGTGGACAAAGACTTTTACTGCAGCATAATAAAAAAAAGGTTTCCTTGATCAGACTGATTAGTATCTGGTATCAAATACTAGCCCACAAGAACAAGCATAGCAAAATCTGACCAGTATTCATATATATATTTTTATATCTGTGTTCACTGTGTCAACTGTCATAAGCACCCCTGTGATACATGAGGAGCTGCATGTTGAATTCCAGAGAATATGACAAAAGCTTGTAATAGAAAAGAAAAGGAAACTTAGCCACCTCCTGTTTTCCTAGACATTAATACTGTACGTAAGAAGACAATATGGTGTTGTCTACCATTGCGAAAGGAAATTATTGCTGGGGTTTTTATCAAATCCTGTTTTGGAATAAAGAATTAGAAACTTTGAATTTCCAGATAGACGTTATGCCTTATGTTTCATTTTACACATCACCTTTTGATGCTGCTTTTACAGGGGGAAAGAGTTACAAACCTGAGATCACAGAAAATGAGAGCTTGGCTTTCTCCTGAGAGAGGCATTACACCAAGGTCATTTGTGGTTATTACACTCCCTAAATATCACTTTGCTGCCATGATTAATTTACAGTGACACCAGGTCACCAACTGAAGGTCGCCAATTCACAAGTAATCATGGGGTAACAGAGCCATCCATTTGGTGTTCTGGAAGGGTGCACTTGGCTCATTGCTGATCCTGTACAAATAACGGTTTTAATCAGGTCACATCACGTAGGAACCAAGTGCTGTGGAATGGGAAAATATTTATTAGATGGATTAATCTCTTTTTTTGAAAAATCCATATTAAAGATAATAGCTACTTCAGACAAAATGCTTTTTAGAGAGATGCCCAGCAGGGTTTCTCCATCATGTTTGTATTCACAAAAGAACATGAACATAATTTTATGTTTAAAGAATTAAAATCTTCTACCAGATGTGCAGAGATAGATTTCTGAAAGCTGTTTAGGATCTAAAAAGCAACATTAAGATCAAACTTTGAACATTTACCTTCCTCCCTACATGCAATTAAATTCTTAACAACAGCTGATGGCATCTTCACTAATAGGTATTCTTCAGAATTAAGAAATTTTCCCAAGAATGATGGAAAATCAGACTTTAGGACTTAAACCAAGTCCAAGGTATTAATCCTCGAATATATGACTTTTACTGAAGTAAGAACAGCAACCAAATCTGGAACCCTCTGATGTTCAGGAGAATAACCTTGAATTGCTCCAGCCAACTCAGCCAACTCATTCCCCCCAAAGCATCTGAGAGATTGTGCTCATGCACTATCATCCTGGTGCTCATGCTCACCAGGGCTGTAGACTTACATTAATATGTCTTAGCTCTGAAAAGCTGTAATCCATGAAATAGAGGAGACCTACATTCCTTTCCACAAGGAACCTATCACTCCTCCAAACAGAAGAAGAAATAGAATGATGTATGAGACAGAAAAACAAAACAAACAGAAAATCATAGGGAAAGGTAAGGAATAAAAGGAAAAGTGAACAATATAATTTTCAGTATCTAGCTTGAAACTACAAGGTATGTCACCAAAGCAAACACAGGATAGATTCTCAGCTGTCCTGGCATTCTCTTCTTCTCCTGCCGCACATATGGGAGTGTCTACTTCTGTGGCAGAGAGCTTTTAATTTCTGGTGAAATTCAGGTGGGAAGAAAGACTTGCCAGATCAGTGTTTGCCCTGAGAAAGTTTCTCACTGCTGTCCAGCAAAGCTTGCAGTGACAATGAGTTGAGTGTCCTTTAGCTGCATGTAGGCACAGATAACTGTTTAGCACCACTAGTGAAAGCAGGAGTAAACCACTTCTCAGTAAGTGTGAAAACTGCCTATACTTAATTGATGGCTCTAGTTTATTTTTATAGCTTAAAAAAAACTGGCAGTGAGACATTTTCTCCCTCTCCTTGTGTCTGCTCAAGCTTTTCTCAAAGATGGAAGGAAAAAACCAAACTGAAAATATCCTATGGGGATTACCTCCTGAGCAAACAGAATCAGATGAGGTGAACTAGTTAGCCAAACAAGCCAATTTTACACTGCACTTATCTTTCTGGTCCAGATGTGACTGTCTAAACCCAGCCCAGCCTGAGTAAGCCTGTGCTGTATTTTGGACTCTATTGCCTACAATTCTGTGCACCTGGAATAACTCCAGTGCTGCCTAGGTGGCATGCCCCAGTTGTACTGTAAGCAGCTGCTGTGGCAGCAAAGTATGGAGAATCTTGCCCTTTAAGACAGATTCTTTTTAAAAATCAGATTCCTCTTTTTTTTTTTTCTTTTTTTTTTTCTTTTTTTAAGGGGGAGGGGAGTGGGGTGTCAACTCTACAGGCTTTATATATATGACCTGAAAGATTCATCAATCATTTTTAGACTTGAAAAGGAAGCAGACACCATGGAACATTAACAGGTTATTAAAAAAAAAAATGAGAGGGAAAAGAGAAGTGGTTTTAAATAGGCTTTGTGGTACTTAGCTATGATGTGCCAAAAGACATCTTTGCTGTGTCTGCTGAGACAAGCAAGAACTGTGGAAAGGCTAAGAGGAACAGAAAGCATTAATATTTCAGAAAACAACGTAAATTACATAAAATCCTGACATAGCTGAGCAAGGAGCAAACACCAGAAAACAAACGGTATTGTTCGGCTTCTCTGTACTCAGAGGGCTAAGAAAGCTTGCTTCTCCTTTTTTTTTTTTTTTTTTTTTTTTTTTTTTTTTTTTTTTGTTTTCTTTCTTTGCTAGGAGGATGGAAAGAGCAGACACTGATTCAGGTTGGCACTTCTCTTCATTTATAATGGGCATACAGTTCTTGTAATGACCAGGCCTACAAAGAGATCATTAAGGAGAGCAGAAGCAGCAGCAAAGCTTAAAATTCACAAGGGTGTCTCAACTTACGGAACTGCAGCAAAAGCAGCTGTGTTCAACAACTTTGCTCAGCCAGCAACAAATCTTCTGTCAAATCATGGTCCCAAGACATGGCTTCCTATTCAGTGTGACTTAACCCTACCCCACACACATCAAAATGTTTTTGTCAGAACATGTGTCGGGCTGCCTCTCTGAGGCTGCCACTCACGAAACACCTTGGGCTGCATGTTCCCATATCTGCATCAGACTTTTAAAGAAAGGAAAACTATTCAAAGATATTTCATTCCATATAGACTTTTCTGACTTTCCCCTCCTCCCCCAAAGAAGCAGGTAAACTAGTTCAGTAATGAGGGCAGAATCCAGCCAAACATTCAAGCATGTAACTCAAACATTCGGGGACTTAAATATGGGGTGAGACAATAATGAGTGCCCATGCAGCTGTAGTATCACTGGAGATTCTCTGGGCCATCTGGGATGAGTGTGACACAGGACACTGCCTCCCTTCTGTACCAGAGCCTGGGCTAAAACTGCTTGGGCATTTTTAAAAGCGCCAATGTTAAGGTGCCTGAAAAGACCCCCAATATCCTGTCAGTGTACTCAAAGAGGCAGTTTTCCACTGCCTGAACACACTTACCTACTGCTATGTAAGATGGTCTAAGTAGTCATGCCACCTTCACAGAGCTGGGAAATTAGACCCTGGGCCTACTGGATATTCAAAATCCTACTGGAGTGGCAGCATGATGCCAAGCAGCCTACATTCTCATGGCTGAAGTGGCATTCAAGACTCAATTCAGCTGCCTTGAGAAAGACACACACTATAACTTGTGCTCTACATGTCCAGGACCTCCCCCTAAAGCCTGAAAATGTGATCCAGAAAGCCTCATCTTTCAGAGCTCACCTTTCACAGCTAGTGACAAGAAGAGGAAGAATAACTAAGAGCATTCAAATGGCACCAGCTGTCTATGTTTATGCAAGGAAATCCCAGCAGATAAAACATAATGAACTAGTCATTTGGCCAAAGGCACATGGGACTCTAACAGCTGTCCCTGCTCCACTGATGAATAAACTCCTGACTAGATGTGACTGGATCTGGTGGTGGCTAGATCTGGTGAGAGTGGGACTCTGCTTATGTGCAGACACTTGCATTTGAACATACAAGATTTAGTATGTGTGTAAACCTAGAGATTAATTTTCAGCCTTTCTAATTCTTTTGCTATTATGTCCTAAATACCAAGGGAATTTAAGCATCCAATTAACTGTTAGGCAGTGTTAAGGCCAGGGGTTTCTTGTGGCCTACATCAAATATGTGTCCCTTACACACCTGAGTGAGGTACACTTGCCAGGAATGCTTTGGGGATCACCAGATCCTGGGCAGATAAAGCAGGTTGTGTGGCAGTTTGACAAAATCACTGAATGGGCTGCTCTGTTTGAAGTCAGAAGATCCTGAGGAGGACACCAGATGCACACTAGTCACAGTGCAAAATACAAACTTTCATGAAACACACACACCAGAGCACTCTCTAATTGCTTAAAGTCAGTACATTCTTCTTTTATTTTTGATGATAAGACAAAATGAAATCAGACAGAAATCAGTCAAAGAAAGCCTGTGAGCTGCCCTTCAGAGCTATCCTTAGCTTCTCATGGACAGCTTGCAATAAGGAGCTGCTAACCCTCCATAAGCAAGGAAAGCAATCTACATGAATATTTAGCAATTTCAGATCACTTGTAGCTACTAACAGCTTTGGCCATTGTCATGGACAGGATACGGAGCAAGATAATCATCCTGTCTGAGCCAGTGGTTCAGTTCTCATGTTCTTGCTTTTTTTAATCGACTGCACCTTGAAACTGCTGATTTACTACTAGGCTGAGTAATTTATCTACAGCAGCCCTTTCATTTGTAGAGACGTGTGACAGATGGAGATGCTGTTCCTTTGCAGTCCAGAGCATCCCTGCCTGCCAAGGTCTCCATCCTACTGCCTCCAGGCAGCTCTGCAGAATTATTTCCTATTCTGTCCTTAGTGATTCATAACATTGTGGTCTGCAGTCTTCCACACTGGGGGAGGTAGCTCTGTGTTCTCACCACAGTAAATCTGACCACAGGAGTCTGGATGGGATCCCCACAGCAATGTTATTTCTCATCATGGTACAAGTGAAACAACAGGACATGCAGCTTGAGGCTGGGTATTTTGGCAATCATGGTTGGTTCTTCGATGTTCACATACCCCCAGGATTATTGTCATGTAAGCCTTCAAAGGCTACTGCTGGCAAATGAGTCTCATTTTGCAAAGTGAGGACCCATTATGCTGAGACTAAGCCCTTCCTTGGTGCAGCAAAGCATCTGTTGTCTTGTGAACCTCCAGAAGCAATGCAGAGGTTATTTTCCCTTCACCATGACTTCAACAGAGAAAGTCCTTTCACCTCCCTTACTTTCACATTTATTTGCCAGAGATATTTATTTTTCCAGACCAATATGAACAATGCTGTCGTCAATGCCAAACTTCAGTGCTGGTAGAGAACTGGGCACGCACAAGTCAGAGTGATGCGAAATATTCTCAAACTATATTTGGTACCAGGCATCATGAAAGTTTGTCTTTAGTAGGCTAGACTGTGCTAGCATTACTTATTGTCTGAGCATATATGCCCTCAAGGAGTCCCACAAACATCAGTAGGACAGCCTGGTATGCAAACTGATTACAAAATAGATCATATCCTTATAAAGAACGTAAACAAAGGGTAGATCTGCCCCAAATCCTTTGCAGCCTAAATATGAGACAAAGATAGTATGCAAAGACAGACAAGAGAGAAGAGGGAAGCTGTGGTGCACTATTTTCTCAGGGTACCATGTCAGCATAGAGAAATAATATCAACCTTTTTTCAGCCTGGCAGCTGTAAAATGCAGAGATAATTTTTGACAGAAATTCTAAGCAGGAAAAAATGTAGCTTTGCAAATGCCTACAAGGAGAGCTTCCTGAGGAAAAAGAGCAGCAGGGGACAAAGAGTGCGTCTTTAAGAAAGGGTAATGGAGATTTTTACTGTAGCATGATTGGAGGCATGGGCTGCTTTTTGTAGGGGAAAGATGTGCAAAAGCATACTTGCTGCCTGCGAGCAGCCTAAGACTGCATTATTCAAGGTCAGAGAAAGGAGTGCTGCAGTAATCAAGAAATTAAAAGGTAAGAGCCTGAATAAAAGATTCAGATTTGTGAATGGATAGGAAATGACATACCTGAAATGTTATGCACAAAGCACATGAGACATGCAAGCATAGCCTGGTTTAAAGGAATAATGACCAAATCAAAGAGAATACTGGAGTCTGGTAAAATTATAATGCTTTTTATGGACCTGCATGTCATGTAGGCTGGAGACGTTGTTCGTGGTGGTCTGAAAAAGAGATGCAAGGAAGAATTGGAGAAGAAAATTAAGTGCTCTTTTAAACTAGGAAAGCCATAACACCTCAAGATAGGCTTCTAAACTGTCTCAGAACAACAATTATGCTATATACAACAAAGGACTTCATATTTTTTAAGCAGAAAGAAATAAAAACAGCAGAATGCACTGTTAGATGTTTAATTTAGTGTGCAGCCATTCATGTCAGCAGAGGATATGAATATGTGGTGACTTACTGCTGGCTTGCGAACCATTTCCATAGTTCACACAGTCATTGCTCTTGCTGAGGAGTATATGGAGAGTTAGGATGTTGAAAAACTTAAATCCTTTCTGCTCCCCATGCAGCTGTGCTGCTAAACAGATCCTTTAGAGTCAGTAAAATTAAAAACTATATTTTTAAAACAGTTTTAATGGATCTGTTTAAGAGCTGCACATTGAATTTCTTAGCACATCACTTACTGCACAGTATTTTACTTCTGGAATTACTGTGTCTCAAACTGATCTTTCATTCTGCTATATAGATACTTGCCTGAGATTATGAACGATGGCTTGACCAACCAGATCAACAATCCAGAAGTAGATGTGGACATCACAAGGCCAGACACCTTCATTCGACAGCAAATCATGGCCTTACGTGTCATGACTAACAAACTGAAGAACGCGTACAATGGGAATGATGTCAACTTCCAGGATACAAGTAAGGAACCATTAACTGTCATTACATAACTGTAATTTTGGAACCCATTTATAAATTGGCTCTGTTGCAATGACTTTCTGTAGTCTTTGTGCTCTGCACTGCCGACAACATAAAAATTCTTTTTCTGTTCCATGAAATTCCAGTTATATAATTGTTTCTTTTGCTTCTCTTCCTTATCTTCATGTTTAATACATCCAGACACTGAAGGCTTTCCATAATGCCGGAAGTCTGATCCTTTTTCAGAAGAGCACTTAATACCTAATTAAGTCACAGTGGGTTTCATTTGGAAGCTTTACTGAACGAAATTTAGCACCACCAACAACACTTCCTCATTCCCAATGTGTTCATCCCCGCTGGGGTGCCAAGTGGAAGGGAGAAAAGGGATGAAAGCTGTAACCTGTGGCACTCACGCTGTTTCCCTCACTCCTTTGTGCCAGGTGACGAAACCAGCGGCTCGGGCAGCGGGAGCGGCTGCACAGACGACATCTGTCCCACCGAGTTCGATTTCGTCACCACCGAAGCACCGCCTGTCGACTCGGACAGGAGGGAGGTGGAGGCTTCAGCCACACAGCCTGGCTGGTCACTGCAGACGTTGCTCATCATCTTCCTCAGTCTCGTACTGCAGAGACAGTGGAGATAATCCTGGATCTAGTCAGAGAAACTGTGTTTTAGCTACAGAAACAGCCTACTTTCTTCTTTTCTTATACTCTTGGACAATGGACCATGCCACAAACACTTGCAGTTTTCTACAACACAGCAGTTATTGCAATCTGCTTCCCATTTTAGTTTTCCCAAAGAGTACCAGGTGCCAGACTGAACTGCTTCCTGCTTTTTTCAGATATATCTGAAGACAATATCCACTCTTGAGAGAATTCTTTCTCAATCCTTTATTACAGGAGACTTTCTGAGCTTCATTTCCTTTTATGCTGCAAAAGGGAAAAAAGATCTTACAGTATGTGTTTTTCCCCAGTGAGAAAAAAGACGGGGAAGAAACCAAGAAAGTTTTCCTTCTGAATCAAGCCTGACTCGAGGCTGCTGCATTTCAACAGAATATCAACAAAACAAAAATAAAAAAGACAAGAAAAGAACAAAAAGAAATGCAACCATTCTTCACTGACAGCCAGGTTTCCTTTAGGAACTTCCGTAGGATGATTCAGGTCATCAGAATGATCACTGTTATAGGGAGGAAGGCTGGATTTTTTTTCCCCAACACTAAAAAAGTATGTCTCAGTAGTGAATGTCTTGCACTCCATCTGCCAACCACATCAGACTGGTATGAAGGTAGAGAAGCTGAAAAATAAGTTTATCTTTTAGTATGGTAGTAGCTCCACTAGCTTCAGAATATCATGTTACAGTTACTTAGGATTTTAATCTTAATGCCCAGTAAAAATATGAGTAGTAGCACGATTTCACCTAGTTTCTTTTAGGATTTATCCATGTTATAGAATTGTCACAGTTTTCCACTTAGCTCACCCCTGTGAGCTCACCAGCCATGATAGTAATGTTGAACAATTCTCTTGACCCCTCACAGGTTCAAGCAGGAAATAATCTCTTGTGATGTAACCTTTTTCCTTTTGTTACTGTTCTGACATCGATTAGAACTTTTTGCTACTATGTCCATTATCCTACCAAGACAACAATTCTCTAATAGACTAACAGCAGCCGGATCAATAGTGTGTTTCACACCTAACTACATCTTTCAGATCAGTTAATTTCAGTGTCACAAGGATTTCTTCTACGAAATTTCCGATCAAACAAATATAGAGTACTGACATGGAGATTTCTTTCACTTTTTTAGTCTTAGTATGATCATCTATTTTTATATATATAAATATATATAAATCACAGATTTTAACTTCTTAATTACAAGCTCAGGGTTGACACTTCTTTATAAGAAAAAAAATGTTTGGTCAACCAACTCTTCTTTTTTTTGCTGCTCTGAAAAGTAACCCTTTAATGACTGGTGAGCATGAAAATCAAAGAAGAGAATTTTTTACATATCCAGTTGTCCATTTCCTAACAAGTTTGCAGGTTGGTGGAGAAAACCTCTCTCATATGTATGTATTTGGTGGAGGGGGGGAGCATGTGAGTTTGTATGATAGGCCTAGAGATGGATGTTAACTGTGATGGTAATTGTACTTCAGATTCTTCAAGGATACATTGCTTTAATAATCATTGTCTAAATGGTTATGGTCTGGGATAGAGTTTCCCTAATTTGCATCTGATCATAAAACCCAGGATGGAAGCTGTTTAAATCCTGGACAAATGTGTGTCAACAATTAGACATCAAAATCTTCCTTCTTCTATCAACCACAGACAAAGGATTTTTGGGGCAATTCTGCGTGGTGTTGAAATGATTTGCCATAAATTTATTTCCTGATTCTTACATTGACTCTGGAAATGGTCTACACAAATTGTAGTAACACTGTAAAGCCAGCCAGCCACATTCCAATTTAGCAGCAGAGCAGGTAGATTGTATCCATTGCAATCGCTTTTTCTTGTCAAATTATAATTAGCTATCGATTTAGGCATGAAATTAAAATAGAAAACACACAGCACGTTAGAATAAAGTATACTTAAGCACTTTTACCAAAAAGTATTTACGATCTATTTATATAGTATGTCTAATAACAAAAAGCATAAGTTTTGAGCCACTTGTATTGGATTCTTTTTCTTCCCCATATGTTTACTTTGAAATGTAACGATAGATAGCATCATAGAATCATAGAATCATGGAATGGTCTGGGTTGGAAGGGACCTTAAAGATCACCTAGTTCCATCCCCCTCTGTCATGGGCAGGGATGCCATTCACCAGATAAAGTTACTCAGGGCCCCATCCAGCCTGGCCCTGACAGGTGGTCTGTTCTTCTGGGGCCAGATTAGTACGTCACGGTCTAAGTGGACAGATCACATGGGTCTTACACGGCCATAGCAATGCTTCCCATTTCTCCAAATGTTCCCCCTAGAGCAGATCTTCTGATTGAGCATTTACTGTGTCCAGGAAGTTTAAGCCAGTTCTCGTAGGCTTTTTCTTTTGCCCTGGTACAGCGGGCATCAATCAGAAGGTCTTTGCATTTAATTTTTTTCCTGAACTTGCACATGCAGTTTTCCACAAGGAGAACCCTTTAAAAATCTCCCCTGATCCATCTCTTTCTACCCATCTCCACATCGTTTCTACATCCTCAGAAACTTTGTTTCAGGAGAAGTTAAGTTTGATTTTGATTTCTCTGGTTGTGTGTTTATTCGGTGGTAACTGATTCTATTTCCATCTGATTATTCTGAATCTAAAAGCTTATTGACAGGCAAAAGTGTCCAAGCCCTCTGATGCAAGTCCTCTGTTGTACTTGCTCCCCTCTGCTAGTGAAGGAGCTGATGGACTCATCGGGTTTTTGTGTTAGCCTTGGAACACATGTGGGTGATCTGATGACTCTTCTCAGCTGGTGCAGCCAAGGTGTGTGTCCAGGGTGCTCTTACCTATTTGCAGACCTCCATGGACTATTGGACAAGGAGTAAGTTAGATCCTTTTGGACAAGGAGTAAGAAAGAACTAGGGGTTCACTGAAGGCGCTCGTCACTGGAGGAGCTTGCCCTGCTCTTCTTGAACTGGATCTTATAAACTGCCTCTCAAACAACACACCAGCTTAATCTTTGCCAAAATGTGATTCTTGCAGGAGTTCTGCCAGAAATTTTTGTCTTCCACATTATTATTTCTCCCCTTATTTTCCTACTATGCATGGTGATATTTTGTCAGGAGAAGGAGGTGCCTTTGTGTGAAGTTACTGCATATACATTTCTTTAATAGTCCCTAAAGGTTGAATACACTCTTCATACATTGCATTTTTCTGAGATTAAGAGAGCTATTAAATCTACAGAGAAAATGAAATTGGGAATGAAGGAGAGAATAGAAAAAGCATTCATGTTCATAGATGTGAGAATCTACATAATTTCCAATTATTCTGTTCTCACATGCTTTGCATCCAATTGCTCTTCTTCTAAGGTAATTTTTTGATGTGCCACAATTTAAATATTTCTCTTCTGTAATCAGCAGATAAAGTAAGAAATTATAAAGAAGACAATTACATGTTCAAGAAAAAGGAGCTAAGTTATAAGGAAAAGTCCTTTGATTGTGTAAAACCCCTATGCTGCACAACTTAGAAGTTCTTCACATGTAATGTTCTTTTAAAGTGGAGGCTAATAAAAAATTAGATGAAATTAATTACATAACTATTTCTGTAGACCCCTGTAAGGTTTTTTCTTTTCGATATTAACTGAATTGTTTTTGCATCATCCCCAAATTTTTCATGTTCATTGTACTGCAGATTTTTCTACTGATGACTCAGTATATAGTACTTTAAATGCAGTGCAGACTGCCTGGACTCTGGCCAAACTTAGGCATGTCAAAAAAAAGACAATCAGAAAAAAATTGAAAAAAGAGGATAGAGATTTTCTGCAAAAGAGGAAGAGGAAAGGAAATTGTGCCTCAGTGTTCTGGTAAGGGTTGATCTATTCCAGTTCCCTAAGAGGCATCATAGACCTCTGTCAATGGAAAGCTCCAAAAATCTGAGTCTCAGATGCACAAACCATCCCAGTTCTGTGGAACTTTTAGGAAGAATTATTCCCACAGATGTGTGAACCAGTTTGAGCTGCTTCCATGCAAAATGGCTTTACTGTTCATGTGACTGAGCACTGGCACAGACTGCTCAGAGAGGCTGTAGAGTCTCCCTCACTGGAGATATTCAAGAACCATCTGGACACAATCCTGTGCCATGTGCTCCAGGATGACCCTGCTTGAGAAGGGAGGTTAGACCAGGTGACCTACTGTGGTCCCTTCCAGCCTGACCCATTCTGTGATTCTGTGATTCTGTGAGCTGGAGTTGTTCTTGGGAGGTGGACTCTATGTGCAGTGTCTCAGCAGGCAGCAGTTGCCTTCAGTTTACTAACTGATCCTGAATTATTATCAAATGTAACTATACTTATTCACTGAAACTTTTATTACTTCAACATACAAAATAAATTACAGCACTGATGCAAGTTGTGGTTTTTGTTTTTAATTTGCTTCCAAAGATAACCCATTAAATCTGAATACAGAAAATTTTAGAATGATTATGCAGGTTTCTATAGATTTCATTATGGATATTAAGAAGAAATCCACATTTCAAAGACCACAAAACTATGTTTACTCTATTAACCCACAAATGTTCAAACCTGCTAGAGGAGAATGGATAGAGTTAACAGCAATGGAATGTTGCATAAAATTGAAAAAAGCTGCAATTTTAAAGGGAAATTCAGCAGTCAAAGGCTAAGTCTTAGTGTCAGTACTGAGATTATATTGTCAAAACATAATAGACTCAGCAATGCCTACTTTCAAGAAAAATAGGGCAGGTGATGCACTGAGCATGGCAATGTTTTGATTACAACTACTCAGATGGACAGCGAAGATCATATTAATATGTGTAATTATGACCCTTTTTGGATAAGATAATGATAAAGACCAGAGTAGCATGGTAACAGGGTATGTGAAGGGTAAATGATATGATACTAACAATTTCCTCCTCTGTTAAACAGTATAGGAGACATAATGGAGAATGAAAAACTTTGATTTTTAAAATAAAGGTCTAACATCGCACAAGAGTGATGGTCTCAAATTAATTTAGTCTGAACATTTTGCAACAGTCTGTCCTATTCAAATCTGCTGACCAATACAAACAACCAATCACTTGAGGGTTATTTGCCAACGTAACATGAAGTGCTCACTTACAGTATCTGCTTACTTTTTCTGCTAAGCTGAGTATATAGTTTATTATTTTGATTGTGCGTCATATGAGGTTGTAAACAGACTTGTGCATTGCACCTGTGTGAAATCCTGGTGCCATGACAAAGCAAATGGGAGCTTTGTCATTAACAAGGATTTTGACTATAATCAGGGATTAAAAAATAAGTCCCTTTTTTTCTGAAAGCTGTTCATATGTGGTTTATTTCTGACTCTTAATAAAACAACAACACTGTCCATAAAAGACATGACGTTAGCATGGTCACCTGCAAGTTTTCAACCTTTACTCTAAAGCAGTTGCAGTCTTTCTGCCTGGTTTCCCCATAGCTGTGGTCTCTGGACTTTCCAGGAGTTCAAGAGAGTCATATGTGCTTGTCCATAGCTTAAAGTCTACAGAGTTAAATCAAATAATTTCAAGAAAATGGCTCAGAATTTCAGTCAGCTGTTATTTCACCCTTATATTTAATTATGTAGCATTGATCATTAACAATATAACACACAGGAAAGGCTTTTGTTCCACACTGATGAAAAAAGCCTTCTTCCTTTTCCTCCTTTATTCTGGCACCAAGAAATCTGTGTGGCTTAATACTTAAAGCAGTTGGCAGCATCTGGTGTGTAGTTTGTTTATTAAATTCAGAACAGCTGCATTACTAAGAGGAGTTGTCTTTTTCTTGAGAGGGAATAGGGAAAGAGTGTGTCCATTTATCATTAGCAAAAAAGATGTACAGAATGTCGACTATTTATCTTAGATATAGTGGAGGTCCATCTGTCAGCATTTCTGAAGATGTTTTAAAGTCAAATTTCCAGGGAAGACAAATCTACTCTCACCAGAACATAAATCAGTATGATTTTTTCCATGAAAATAATAGAGAATGTGTGGCTTTCAGTTCCAAGCATTGAGGAAGTTAGAAAGAAATTTGATTTCTCCAAAGTGGGAAGCTAGCCATTTAGACAACTCTCCTTCTCTCATCTCCTGAAGCTCTTTTGTAGCTCTCCAAGGCTCTCCTGAGCCCCCACACAGATTGTCTGAAGCAAGGAGCCTCCTGGGTAAGCAAGTTGTCCTTGCCAACAATGGAGTTTGTTTTTCCAAGATGAATAGAAAGACAGCTGAGGAATGAGTCAGGGCAGAGTGACTTCAGCAGTGAGACCCAGCAGATACATACAACTGTGGGGGATTAACAATAAAATCAGGTGAGAGGCAGCTGGAGCTCCTCACATCTGTCCAGCTCTTCTTTTCAACCTACTGCCTGTGAATTTTCAGTGTAGTCTGATTATAACTATCTACTCATGGACATAACAAAGGCACAAATATTGCTTCACGAGTCAGCAGTGCTTTGGTAGTCTGCTGCAAAGTTTCTCTCTCTCTTCACATTTTCCTGGTAAACTGTCTAATTCTGTATCTTTCAGAGTATGAGGAAGAGCCTACTACCTAAAACAGATTTCTGTGTGTCAATAGTCCGTTTTTCATTTTTAAAAAGTGTTATTTAGGCACAAAAGTTGTTCACATGTCTCATAAAAATTACTCAATTTCACTATGTATCTAGTGAGTTTTCTTCTCCAGCCTGAAAATGACACTCAGAGGAGGCTTTGGGAAAAGCCCAAACTCCATTAACCTTCTAAGTTTCTTAGAGGTCTCCCAGGTTCCACTAAATATCCCAAATACCAGGTTACAGGTGGACAGTGCTCCTTCGCATCCCTCCTCTCTTCACTCCTCACCTCAAAGTATCATCCTGGCCTTGAAAACCTGTCAAAATAAGTATTTCATCATTTCAGCCAGTACATCTAAAAAATAAAAAAATGCCTTCCTGTTTCCTGATGATAAATAATTCTAACTAATGCTTCCTGTGTGCCACATGTCCTATCTGTCTTTGAGTCACGAGTGTGGCTAGGACAATTTTCTTCTCCTGGCTGAACTGTCTTTCCTGTCATTTTTAGCTCACTGGATTTTCTATCTCCCTTCACCAGATTTCTGTGCCTTTGGTAGCAACTAAAGCTTCTATTTTCAGACAGAGGAAGTAGAAAGAGGGAGATTTGGTTCACTTGTTTGGGGGTTTCTGTTGGGCTTTATCAAACCCCACCTTTAGCTTTTATTCTCTATTCTAAACGTGCTTGCGTGGATGTATGTTCTGGATTATCTGACATAAATCCTGCTGACTCTTTTTTCCATCTATAATTAGAGCTTATAGACTATATTTTGAGTTATTCATTCAGTTGTGGCAAAATTCTACTTCTTTCTTATAACTATAGCCTGAAATCTCTGCTTTCTTGTCGTCTGGTATGCTGATGAGCCAGCATGCCAAAGAACTTGTGGATTTGCTATAGCAAGATTAACTGAATGAGCAACAACTTCTGGAAATAATTCATACTGCTTCTGTAATTGATTATTTTGAAGTCTGGTGTTGGGTATTTTTTATTTAATTTTATTTTATTTTAACGTTGTGGGCTTCATTTCATTTACTTCACACATTGGCTACATGTATATTACATTGTACACATGTAATGTAACTACAGATAAATTTTTTCAGTCTTTAGACCACACAGAAGGTTTTTAAGCAGTTGGTTGATCTTGGGGGGTTTTTTTTAAGAGGTACAGAGTGATGATCAGTCTCAAAGATTTGCCCAAAGAGTAGTCAGAGGATTTCAGATTTCAGCTTCCTGCTATTAGTTGAGTCTGAGGTGCCAATAATATTTTGAAAATAATTTGTGAATGAGTGTGTGTACTTGAGGGGGGAGAAAGGAGCATTAGCATCTCTGAAATATTCTGGCACTTGTTTTCAACTTCTGCCTAATCTGAACACAAATCTACAACTGAGGAATTCGCATTCAGATGTTCAGGGAAATCAAACTAAATCAATTGATGGACATTTATAGACAGACTCCCCCAGGTTACTTTTTTTTGCTGATAAGCAACATCATTTAATTTCCACTAGAAATTTTGTTACATTTATCAAATTCAAAGAAAGGGTGTTGTTTAAGTAGGTCAGATTTCTTGATTTGGGTATCAATTGACATTTATATGTGTTTGTTAAACTTTTATGACTCCAGACATATGAATATTGCTTGAAAGCATGCAAATTGTTAGCTCTGGTTTTCATGCTGTATTTCTAGATTAGTGTTTAACATAGCTAAGTGTGAATTTATAGGGATGATCTTTGAATGCAAATCAAGTTTAGAATAAAATTAGTTTTAGAAATGGGATTGGGTTGAAAAAATATTATTAAATTTTAAACCTGCTTTTCTACTGATCTGGTTCTATCATTTCAGCTTAATCTGGCACAACAAAAACCCAAAATCAGTTTATAGCTTATACCTGAAACTAAATGGTAGTTTCAAATTTGGGGGTTTCCAATCAAAATGAAAGTTAGAGAAAAATCCCAAGTTCTCCCACCTCCAAGCAGTACTTACAAAGACAGAATACTTAGCAGCATATGGCAATGTGTGTATATATATAGCAGTATATCAAGGCAGGGTTTGAACTTTTAAGGGAAAGATTCTTTATGGCTTTGTAACTCCAGAGAAGTATAGTACCACAGAAATAGACAGAAATAGAAAAATATATACAATCGTTTTGATACATTTGTGAAATAGGTTTCACAGAACCTGATATTTTTTGTGCAAAATGCCTTAAATCACTTTATGTAGGGCTAATGCAATTGAATTTATTTCTGTATATAGCCTTTTATAGTAAATACTTCGGATGCAACACTAGACTTTTCTTTCCACTGCAATGATAGACAGCCTTATGATTACTAACTATAACAAAGAGACAGTGAAAGCTCTGCTTTACTAGCTGTGAATGCACTTTCAGCCCACTTGTAGACTGAGAGCTTGGAAGCAAGAAGTGGTGACAGTGCCAAGAGCACCAAGACCTTCCTGATGGGCAATGCCTACATTCTCTCAGTCCTTTGCAACTGACTCTTTTTCCCCTCATGCCATCTGTCTTCATGGAAATTGGCTGTGTCTTAGGGCCTCGCATCATCCCACTGAGCACTTCAGGGAGCACACTGTCTTTGTAGATCTCTAGTCAGTCAGCAGAGATGGGCACCTCCATACCTGGGGAGTGGCTTACCTCCCTTCCCAGCACAGGCTGCCTGGGATGACAAGGTTTGTCATGGAGAAATCTCACTTAAGTGCCTGGAGGTAGTTATCACTAGTGAGACAAGAGGTCCAAACTTTACCCAGACTCTCTCCTGTGTGTCTTTTTTTTTTTTTTTTCCCCCAATGATGCCTCTTCTTCACACAAGGGCTGGAGTGAGGAGCGTGGAGAGGAATTCCACCTGGAGAAGTCACAGTACAATGACCTTGTTTCTGGGCCAAACCAACCCTGGTGTAACCAGAAGTTCAACCAACATGCATTCATTGTTCTGAATGCTGCCTGACGCTGCTGTGTTTGTATTCTTACTTATAAGACATTGGAACCAGTCAAATATCCTAGATTCAAACAGGAAAGGAGACTGCATCCAATGCACATACGGACAAGGGATGGAGCTCAAACAGGTCTTTTCTGACATCCCAGATGTCTTTGCAAGGCTGCTACAAGCAGTGCACAGGGCTAAAGCTAGCTCAGACAGTTAGCAAGGATTATGATGCACATGGCCAAAGGACAGGAAGCAAATTAATGCAGTGCCTCAAAGAGTGAGGAACTGTGATAAAGATACGCTTTGGGTTTAATCATTAATGCACTCAATTGTTTGTCAGTCTCAGCCCTTACTGCATCAGTGGAAGGCAAACACACATCGAGGAGGTCGGTAGAGAAAGCAAGGTTAATACCTACAGGTTTGTCTTGACAAACCACTAACATACCTCTTAAAAAATAGCTGAGTGGTATGACAGAAATAACTCGTTAAAAGCTGAACAATAATAAAGCACAGCTTTGTCTGTGTCCCCCTCCATCTCTTGAGACTCCAAATGAGGAAATTATTTTTCGTTCCCCAGAATACTTCTTGAGGGGTTGGTACTTGAAATGTGGCAGAAACCAAAAGCCCTAGCTGTGAAGCACCCATTTCAGTCCAATATTCTAGGCCTCCTGCTCTTCCACTGTGTTTTCCTTTTGCATTTCTGAGAATGGCCTATACACGTGGTGCACGTGGAGATGCATCTCTCTCCCTGTATGCACATTTATGAATGCATATACACACATATATGTATCTCTACAAATACAACCACAGACTAGTAAATGTCAAGCACATATGCTATAAGAAGAGTACTGGAAAGGCTCCATTTACCATAATACTTGGCATAGACCTAATGAGAAGGATCCCAGGCAGGTACCTGTGCTT
Organism: Irena cyanogastra; assembly: GCA_013397155.1. Taxonomy (NCBI): domain Eukaryota; kingdom Metazoa; phylum Chordata; class Aves; order Passeriformes; family Irenidae; genus Irena; species Irena cyanogastra. The sequence goes on along the minus strand of VWZV01011283.1, from coordinate 60,757 downwards.
TAAATATGTTTGTACCTTGTGTCTCTATAAGTGTTGTTGAAATTTTCTGAAATAACTGGAAAAGAGTGAGTCTGCAGAACTTAATTTGGCAACATCTGCTGCTCCTAGTAAGGAACAGATAAAACTCACAATTTTCCAGATAAAAACAGCAACCTAGGTGGTATTTTGGGGCTTTACTGATACAAATTTCATTATTCCTTGGTTTCTATTTTCACACACAAAAAAAAAAAAAAAAGCTGTAGAAGCTCACCAAGCTTTTCAGAACCCTTGTTTCCTTCCTTTCAGGCTACAATAATTGTTAAATGATGACTTTTCTACATTTATGGAAGTATGTTCTTTAAAAATGAGTTAGGTAAAATACTGGTGATCAAAACCATCATCCTAGTTGGTGGGGTTTTTTTAAAAAGTGAATTCATAATGCATGGAAAGTGGCTCTTAGTTCTAATGATATCATCTGGCCCCCCTTAACTGAATTACAGATTTATAATCATACTGCCACTGTCCATCACCCAAGAATGACATGACACAATACCCCACGGATTACCCCTGCAGCAACTAGGTCTTTTTCATTTCTTTCTTCTCCACATACTTTCCTCCAGGAAGTTTTGATTAGTAGAAATGCATTCAGATTTCCCTGCGGATAAAAAGGAGGGAAGTGTTTGACATTTTCCAGGCAATCTCAGACAGTACTGCTCAGCCCATTGCTTTTCCATTTCCCCCCGAGTCTTTACTAAGTCCAGTGCACAACAGCTAATGTGGTTTTCACAAGACAATGATCTGTAATGTAAATACCATTTCTTCCCTCAAGATTTATAATGAATTCTGTGTTTATTAAGCATGTTTCTCTCACGGTTTTTCATGTTAAAGATGATATTTTGAAATCATAGAACAGTTAAAACATAAACCATGGTGTTTCTGTTCATTAGTAAGAAAAGCTTGACTGCAGGGATATTTTGTTGGCAGGGTTGTATTAACAGTCATTTACATGCGTATATATGTGTATATATATGTAGAGCTGCACCTGCTTCTTTCATATACCTTAAAATTACTACCAGATAATGAATGTCCTCCTATTAAACTCATTTTTTGTATTGCATCTTCCTGAAATATAGACATTAGAAGACCTTGCTGCTCAGCCAAGGCAATTTTGCCTGGTGCAATATTATGTTAGCAGACAAAGGCATTTGAAAAAGTCATACGTTTTATTTTCTGAATCAATACTTCTTTTGCTGCCTACTGAAAAATCCTTTTTTCATGCTTACAACACATCTGAGATCTAGAATAGGATTGTAATATTCAGTAACAGACTGAAACAATAACTAGCATTCTTAAAGATTAATTTTATTTGCCCTGCCTTTTGCCTGCAAACATTATCCACATAATGGTTTTCAGACAGATTGTACCTTGTTAGTTTCCCTGCTTCATAGTATACATATATTAATGAATATGTATTTCCATTGGCAACAGTGTAAAGCACGTTATTTCTCTCATAGTGTTATTCTACTGTTTATTCATGTGCATATTTTAAATTTGCAATGGCTTGTTGGAAAGTCTAATTGATTGTCACTGACTACTAGTCAGAGTTTTCTTTTGTTAAGACACCATTACATAAAATTCTGATCATTATATGAGAATTCACTTCTGATTGTTAGATCCAAATTATATTCTTTTCAAAATCACAGCAAACTCTATCAATGAATCTCCACTAAAACATGGTGTTAAAAATGTCAGAAAACACAGTTTTTCCAATTGTCTTCATAATAAGAAATAAATAGATTTTCTGAGTTAAACAAGAAGATATATTGACCTTTATATGGATCTTGCCGTAACTGTCAAAGCATTCGAATATAGAACTCACAATTCACTAACTGTCTGTGCAGAGAGAGCAATAGCTCAGCTAAAAAATATCAGATTGCTCATCAGGGAAGTCTTATTGATGCAACACACAAAGTCACTTGCAGACCATCTACTGTAGGTATCCAGTTGCAGCAAGTACTGTGAGATGTACTCCCTGCTTCCCAGTGCCATGAGATTCCAACTGTCTATACAATCAACAGGCAGAAACAGGGAAGCACACTCTTTCCACCGGCTGTAGCTACATTTACTGTATGTTGCTCTGACCTCTCTGTCGACAGCAAAGAGTATTCTTGGTCTGGCATCACGGCATGACAAGCTCTGTGAATGATTCACTGCCATCTTCAGCTTAGAAACCTTTAAATACACGCGCAATGCCATAGGAGGTGGTTTGCAGTCAGCCCACTAATCCGGGTATTAACAGATAGGTGATCAGAAGTAGCTATTTTTGGTGAGGTAACTAAGTGTATGGATTAAGACTTCCCAATGTAACTCATTTAAATTCAAAGTTTAGAAGTGTTCCAACAACCTGGACGATGTAATTTCTGCTGTGTGAGGACTATGCAACAGAGGATCAGAAACCCCTTCCCCAGTCTCTCTGGTCCTCCTCCCAGTGAAGCTAGTGAGAGTCTGCCATTGGCTCCAGTACCAGGAAAAGCACATCTAACAAATTTGATAGTAACCAATTAAATCTTTCTTTATATCCTCAGTGTCTATCTCTCAAACAACACTGGTGACACTTACTAGTTCATGATTACAACAGAAATAAAGTGTGGGACTATCTTTTACACTGTTACTTAATATTCAGTACTGTATGTATATATCTACTTGACATCTCAGTGAAGACTTTGACATGCCTTATTCATTCTAGTTATTTTTATGGTATTGGTTTTGTTAGATTGCTTTCCCATATAAAGAATAAAACTATAACTGTTCTGACTTAAAATTGTCCAATTCATTTTTATCCAAGTTTTGTTAAATCTAAATCATGTTCATCAGTTCTTCTCATTCCCATCACCCTTCACTTACACTAGAAAGGCAATGTATATTGGTGGTTTAAAAACAGGTATTTGATATTCTCTGATGGACTACAATAAATATCTGAAGTAAGTACCTGCCTCATGTCTTGTGGTTTCTTGTCTGCAGAATAAAAAGTGCTCTCTGCAGACCAGCAGTGTTAATCCTATGATTGTCAGCTACTGGAGAATCATGAGGTTAAATGAATCTTTAAAATAACTTATGAAGACTTCATTCTACAGCATTCTTTTTTCAGCTACATTTATGTGCCAGTCATATTCCCCTAAAATCTGTCAGAAAAGTGAAAAACATCGTGGAATTGTCCAAATTCATGACATCTAAGGATAAATTTCAGGCAGGAGTCCTTTATTTACTCTTTTGCAAAAGGTGAGATCTTTCTATCTCTATACATAAAATACTTCTAAAAATTATACTTGATTGTTATATTTTACTTATTTATTAGTTCTAAGTCAATCATATTAGGAGCTAATGTAAGGGTAGTATTTTATTGAAATCTTATTGAAATCTTTTTTTTTTTTTCTGGATTAGACTGCCCATGACCCAGGAGTCTTAAAATGTAAATCAATCTTGGTCTTTAAGAAATGTGGGATCTGGCAAGTTAGAGGAGTCTCTCCTTTTTAGTTTGGCTTATTCTAATCCCTTTGGTGGAGAGTAAGATTTCATACTAGGTTTTCAAAGTGTCAGTGCAGCCTCTTTAAAATTTTTCTGTTGATTAGGTTTCAAGTTGAAGGAGTTTGTTCATATGCCTACATATTGCTATCTGGCATCACTTGAACCAGTTTCAGTTAGCCAAGACATCTGCCCAGAGCCAGCAGACATGACACAGGACCTGCAGAGCCCTGCATCCTTCCAGACTGGCAATTAGTTGTCCAGATGGGATGGTCTCAAGAACCTTGAATAAAACTGAAATCCTAAGTTTAGGCAGTAGAACCAATTTCCTAAATTCAGGTGACCTGAATCCCTCTCTAACCTAGTAAAAACCTAGATTTGTACAAACAAAATCTCACCCTGAGAAGAGGTTTACTTGCCTCAATAGAGGCAATGTTGCCATTCTGAGCATGGCAGGGTTTGGTTCAGCTGCCTGTATTTATATCGAAGAGCACTGGACACTTTTGTGAGGCTCATTGAGTCACAGCTTGTGTTGCATTCAAGGCATCTGTGTGTAGCTGGCAAACACGCAGAGCAGCGGGAAATCCGTGGCTCCCTGGGCTAGCGGCTGGAGCCAGTGCATGGCACGCTAAGCATCCCCAGTGGCACTGCATCACCTGCCTCTGGCTACTCACACCAGCTCTCCCAGACAGAGGAAGCCTGACACCTTCTGGGCGTGTCTATCATTGAACCGAGAGAAACCAGCTCATCTCAAAAATGATTCCGTGAAGGAATTGCTTGGGTCGGGTTGGGAAATGTACTCGTTTCTTTAGAGTGGACTGCTATGCTCCCCATCCTAGACCAGAACACTGCGTTTTCAAGGAGGAAAAATATAATTGCCGGTGTTCAGCTTCTGAAGAAGGCTGAAGAATGATTTCCAGTTTCAAATAATTTTGTAGTATTCTTTATCTTATTAACACAAAACAAACCTTACTGTGCATGTTTCCTGATGAGGTAAAACCAATTGCTTGTCATAGAAGAGTTTAGTGAAATTAACAATTTAAACAATCTGGTACTTCCTTGAAGAGACATTACCTGAAACAATGCATAGGGTCTTCTGTGAAACATGGAAAATCTATCTGACAACTAATAACTTCTTTTAATTATTATTCCTTTCCTGTGTACCTACAAGAAGATTCTGTTAATTAATAGTGCCTCATTTTAAATCCTACTGGAACAGAATGAAAATGTGAATTGCTAGGGATTTGATTCTGTTAAGTGTCAAAAATTTACCTGCCTGTTCAAACACCACTGAATGTTTTCATCTAGAAATACTATCCCAACCATTTTCCCTGCCAAACTTCTGATATGTTTTATGACTATATGAAACGTTGCAAGTCTATTTTGATTCTTTTGTCTCATCAGAATGCTAATAAAATTCAAGGAGAATGGAATGTGAGAAAGTATTTTTAAAAGTGAAAATACAACCATCTAACTGTTTGAAAACAACAGATGCTTTTATTTGAATGGCAAGTAAAGGTTCTGATCAGTTCTTTTACAATTTAGAGATGATATTTGAACACCAGCCTTAGCACTGGAATTATAGTGATATACTAAATTCTGAGGCTTTGCTGAATTTATTAGCAAATTTATTTCTTGGTGTAATACACTATTGAACCTAATATTACATTTGCATCTGTGAAATGCATATCCATTTGCCTGAATGTTCAGGTAGTGTCTGTGGCAAACATTAATACATCCAAACGACTGCTGAAGTTAATCCAGGGGAAGCTGTGGCCTAAGAAAATGTTTTCTGATGCATTGCTAAGCTCAGGCATACCGGAGAGCCATCAGATATAGATTCCCAGCTAATATAAAGAATGTGCAGGTGTCGAGTTCTTGCAATATGAGGTAAACGCAAAATACCCGCCCAGAGGTTTGGATCTGCATGAGGAATGATCTTGTCGTGTAAAGAGAGGGGTGATGGCCCAATTGTGAGCAGCTCGTGTGATGGATGATGGTCACTTCTGCCATCAGCTTCACCTGTCCAAGCCCAGCCCATGGGAGGGAGCAGAGGGCTGGGGAGCCCCTGCAGGCAGGAGCTCTGGGGACAGGGCAGGGAGGGAGCATGAGGGATAGGAGGGCCTTGGAGAAGAGACCAGCCTACTGCAACGAGACATCTTTGGTACTTACAGTTACTTTAAATAAATTGTTTTCTGAGATAAGGAGCATGGGAAAAAGAGGACAGTAAAATTAAAGAATCTAAGAGCTACAGAATAATGGAATTAAGAAGAAATATTTGAGCTGAGTATCAGTAAAAATATCCTTAAAGTGAAACAGATAAAGATGCCTAGTCTGGCTCCTGATCTTAGTTTTTGCGATGAAGTCTCTCTTTTTTCTGGTTAATGATTTTCTTCAATAATGCATTTATTTAGTTTTGATAGAGATATTAATTAATTCAAAACAATCAAATTATAAATACAGAAACTTTTCACATACTCTTTATTAGATTTTAAAAACTTCCATCTTTCAACCATAACCCTGACAATAGTTAAAACAGCAGAAAATACACAATACAAATGGTTAGTACATGAGAAAATTAATTGTACTACTCAATTTATGAGGCTTCTTTAAAATACAGCCTAGGTTTAAGCATCATTCTACTTTCCCCCACTGGAATGAATATTAATGGATAAGTTAGAGGAAGGTGAAAGAGATATATTTGACAAGCAAGGCAGAAAGAGCCAAAAGGACAAGGCAAGCAATGTGGAAGAGAGGAGGGAGACTGGAGAACTCTCTAGAGGAACAAACAGAAGTAAAATCTCTGGGAATCTCCCAGCAGAAAACAGAACTGGGACAATCCTGCACTGCAATGCAAACATGCTAGAAATTCAGACTGGATTTTTTTCTTTCCCCAGCTGTTGTTCCCTGAAATACTGAAATATTTGAGGGAGTCCTCCCTGAAACAATTTCAAAGATCCTTAATCATGCCACAGACACAACTGAAAACTAAGGGATTCTATTCCAGGGCAAGCAGCTCCACTACACATTCCATGAAATGTGGAAGGAAAAAAGTCTGACATTCCCTGGCTGCAAATTGAATTTACTGACACTTTTCAGGCAAAGGCAATATTCCAAGTAGTCATTTTGTTGCTCAATAAATTCCCATTCCCATTCACTTTGCTCTGTATAACCTGCCCCTACCTTGCATCCAAATGAAATAAATCATGGAATATTAGAGAAAAGAAGAGAGAGCAATTTTGTGAAGTGCTACTAGAGATGTGTTTTCCAGATAAAAACCATACCAATATTGAGAGATTGACAGCAACTAAAGCAAAAATGAGCATGAGACAGGCTGTTGTGATGAGCTGACACAAATTCGTCTGTCTGAATAACACAATTAAGTATACATCACAAAAGCACAACTAGCAATCCCCAGACCAAGCTAAAAAATTTAGATATAGGCAAGACTGAAAGGAAAAGTACCACTTTTTCCCTCCCTTTTCAATTTTAAGTAGAAATATGCCTTTTATCTTTATGTTTGTCTGTCCTAGCACAGCCACCAGGGTATACTTCTTTCTTACCAGCAGACAGACTGGTGTAAATGAGCACTGAGCTCTGTAATCTCACTCTGTATGTGTCATGTCCCTGATCAAATATTTTTATTTGGGGAGTTGATTTAAAAACAAAAAATTCTATATTAAAGCAAATGCTCTCATCGTTTTTGCAAAATCAATTTATCCTAAGATTACACATGGAAAATGTTGGAGGAAAACAAGAAGGGCTTTTCCTTCTGTTAAAAAGATCTAGCTTTTTCTTTCCTCAGGAAGGATTGTGCTTTGCCTTCACAAGCGGTATTTTTCAAAGCTCTGAGCTGAATTCTAAACCCACGGGGTTTGGCACAGGGAGTGGGCGCACGCATCTGCCCGAGAAGCAGGCTTTCTGCAGCTCAGGTGTGCATATCTGCCCGAGAAGCAGGCTTTCTCAGCTGGGGTGTGCACATCTGCCCGAGAAGCAGGCTTTCTGCAGCTCGGGTGTGCATATCTGCACGAAAAGCGGGTTTTCCAGCTCGGGTGTGCACATCTGCACGAAAAGCAGGCTTTCTGCAGCTCGGGTGTGCACATCTGCACGACAAGCAGGCTTTCTGCAGCTCTCCCAGGCTCCCGTCTCGGGCTTGGGGAGGGCGCGCGGCCGCTTTGGGATGTGACACGCACCCGAAGAGCCCTGGAGCTGCTCTCAGTGAAGCTGTCTGTCCACAGCTCTGCCAGACAGCATGCCAAGGGGACCAGCGAGAGCACAGCGAGCCGAGCAGGAGCGCACCTGCCAGCCGGGAACCCCGCTGTTGACATCGGTCCCGGGGACTGCGGGAATATCTGATGTGCATCTGCGAGGGCTGAGCACCCCGGCTCTCCTCGCAGTGCCCTGGCCCCGCACAGCCCCCCGCAGCACCACGGGAAGAAGCAGCTCTCTGGCAAGGTCTCTCCATCCCGAGCAGCTACTGACCACGGGATGGCAGCATGAAAGAGAGTGAAAAGATTTGCTTGTACAAACTGGGCTGGAGTTCGGAAGTGTCTGGTAAAAATGAAAAAGAAACCCAATGAAAAAGGTTTAATGAGCACTTCAGGCTCTATCTGGAAATGGTGGCACCTAGTCCCAACAAAGCCAGTCACTAGCCTTATTGCTGACAAGAGCAGCTTCTGAGCATTTAGCGTGTTTAGCAGCTTTTCAGTTAACTCAGGCAGAGGAGGCAACTGTGAAACTCTTACAGATACTTGAACAATAATGCCTCCACATAGATATGAATCCACTGAAAGATTTTTTCAAGTAGAAGGCATGTGGTGGGAGTGGAGGGGGGAGAATGAAAGAAATCTCAGCAGACCTTCTAAGTCAGAAATAAAAAATCTGGTGAGAAACAGAATAGATCAAACAGAAATGGATGTCAGGGAAACAGGCCTGGAAGTAGCCTGGATGCAGCAATGAAATCACCCAGTAAAGGAAGCTGCAAGGGACATTCTGTGGCCTTACCACTGAACATTTAAGCATTTGTCTCCCAGTCATAAATCCACATAACACAACTCACCATTTCCAGAACAGACAGCTGAGCTCTTTGCTACACAGCCACAGAAAATCAAGAGCCACAGAAGGAGATCCATGACAGGCAAAATGATGGTGCTGGAAAGGATCTTTTTAATCTAATCTGTGAGAAAACCTGAGGACAGAGATAAGGGCTGGAGACCCCGTGACTGCCTCCTTTGTTCAGGCACTTAGAAGTGCTGCTAAGGGCAAGGCTGCAGTCCACCCATACTTTCTTTCCCCCCTGCCTGTTGAAGTTGCTCCAGGGTTCATCAGTTTGTCAATAGACCAGAGAGAATAAGGCAGTGAAGGGAGGAGAAACAAATAGAGATGGACTATGTGATGTGGAAGAGACCTGACTTCTCATTTGGTCTCTACTGAAAAGCTTGCTATGTTGAGGTTTCTCACTCTCACAATCAGATTTACTAGCTTTGTTACTATCCTGTAAAACCCACCTGTTCTGGCCCAAGGACAAATGAGACCTCTGAAGTGGAAACACATGGCGATGGTGACATCATCATAAGTGCAGATGGAATTGAAGAAGAAGATAATGGACAGGCAAAATAACCTGCAGATTCTGCAGTTAGGTGAATACCTGGAGCTTTCTCTGGGCATTTCATCCATATCCTGCTGGTCTTGGAGCATGGTTTTGGATCTATACAGTGCAATGGTTTATATGTTGTCTTAATTTGAAGCCCAGTGTAGAGGTACTTTTGCTGTCCATGGAAGAGAAGGTGAATGCCCCTTCACAAGAAGAAGCTGGTGTGCAAAAAAAGATGGGCAGCATTGGTACCACTTTGTCTGGCCACTCAGGTCTTGGAAAGCCTAGTTTCAGTAAAAAGCCCTGGATAATGAATACCTGCTGTCTCTCAGCTGCAGGAGCACTGAACCAGAGCAGGATCAGAGATGCAGCTTTGTTCATAACCTGACTCAGTGCAGGCACCTGTGTGCAGGGCACATCACTGGCTGCATGCACTGCACAACAGGGCACAGCCAGTTTTTCAGGAAAAACAGTTTCCCTCTTGGTAGCTATCAGCCTACATGCCTAGTTCTGTAAGTGTATACCTTCCCTACTGAATTTAGCTGACAGTTTTTCAATCTGCTTCTTTTCTTTCTCTTTTCTGCCATCACAAGCATAGGCATGAGTCTGCCCCAAAAGAAAGTCTGTAATGGTATTGCAACTTAAAATTTTACAGTAATAGCTATGAAACATGGTAACTTTATGTCACTTCTTTCCTAAATCAGGACAAAATTGGAACAAATTCCATTTCAAGCATTTAGCTAAACAGACAGGAATGAGATTTAATTTCATTCAGAAAACAGGGTCTCACTAATTCCTTAAGAATATTTTCATGATAATCATTTCACAAAAGCACAGGCCATGACTGACAGAGATGACGTGACTTTCATGAGCTTACTGCAGTGTCAAAATTTAGGCACCTAATCTACTGAGTGACTCAGAAAGAGGCATTAGCTGCCCACAGATCCAGCACAGCCAGGTGAGAGAGCAATTAAGTAGTGACCAGAGAGCATTAAACTCCTCAGAAAGATGATCCACTCCAAAGCCCTACATGCAAAGCTGAAAGCTGCATGGGTCTAGCTAACAAAAAAAGGCTGAGGAAGGGATGGTTTTGAGTACTTCTTCTCCAGAGCTCAAACCTCTCATTTGTAGCTCCTGTGTGCATTTTCTCAGAAGAAAGCAGCAATTCAGTAGGAATTATTTTAAAGGGGGGTCAGGGATGGTGATGATTACACCCATCTCAGCTTGAAGCCATTCAGCAGTGCACCTCCCATCTGTTAGCAAAGTGCCTTGAGTAAAAAACCGCCCAAAGACAGGTGTGCTGATCCTTCATCTTTCCTCCCTGGCCTGGACTGGGTGGCTGTGTGATTATGAATGTGAAGGGGAAAAGAGAAGGGCAGAGGTGGTCCATGGGCACCATCTGAGGTTATGCTTTGCACTGATTTGAGGGATGAAAATCCCATTGTGTACTGAGCTATATGGAGATTGGGGGTACTATGTTTGCAGCATTCTTTCCCTCAGTTTAGGCATCTGTGGGAGCCTTTGAGCATCCCTCTTCATCCACCCCAGCAGCCTTAGGACAACTTATGAAACGAGGGATGGTAGATATTTAAAAACACCTGCATACAACAGCAACAAAAAATGCATATTGTGTTGTTTGGGATGAATGGAATATCACAACATATAAAACCAACCTTTACAGTCAGACTTGTTGCAGGATTTCCTCCATCCGTTCTTTAAAATGCCTGTGCTTTGTTTCCTTTCTTTTTAAGTGTTTCATACAAAGCTAACATGTGCTTCTTTCCTTCACCAAAGACACAACTTTTCTTGGTTGCTAGAACAATACTGTACTTTCTTAAGACAGAGAAAAAGAGCTTTCTGGTGTCACCAGTAATATTCCAGTAAACCACGAGAGGGCAGGTTGTGCTCTCGATACAGATGCAGATTTTTATAAGCAGCTGTTAAGTGCATTCACATTTTTAAATCTCTAATTACCAAACTAAGCTCCAGCCAGTGAAAAGAGGAATGCATGGGTCTTTGACCCTAGTACTTGTTATGTGCAGAGCATCAATCTAATGCCCTCATTGCTCTTCTGGAAAGGAAAATACCTTTCCACTCAGTTTACATATGAGATGAGAACAACTCTCCTTTGCTTTACCCACAGGCTCTTAGGCAAAATGTGTTCTAACAAGTTAGCTGCTGTGTTACATTTTTTACATTTCTCCCTTTCTTTCCTTCCTCTACCTTGCTGCCACTGTTACTTGCCCATAACCAGGGCAGCTTGCAAAGCAAACCCTTGGGACAGCAGTGTCCAAACGTCCAAGCTGATGAAGCTAGTTGGGCACCCTGTGACGCCAAGGAAAATTCTAATCCACCCTTGGAAATATCAGTCTAGAGTGCTTCCTAAATTCTGGCATCCAGATCCCACGAAGGACAAAAATGTGTCAATCTCCATCCAATAGCAGCTCTCTAAATAAGTGTTTAGTATGAATACTTGTTCTAGATTGTTCAGCCTGGAGAAGAGAAGGCTGCAGGGAGACCTTGTCACAGTCTTTCAATACTCAAATGGGGCTTATAAGAAAGATGGGGACAACGTTTTTAATGCTGCCTGCTGTAGTAGGACAAGGGGTAATGGAGGGTAGATTTAGACTGGGCATAAGGAATAAATGAAACAATAAGGATGGTGAAACACTGTCACAGGTTGCCCAGAGAGCTGGTGGATGCCCCATCCCTGCGAACATTCAAGGTCAGATTCAACAGGACTCTGAGCAACCTGATCTAAAGATGTTCCTGCTCATTGCAGAGGAGCTGGACTAGATGATCTGGACCCAAAGTCTTCTGTGATTCTATATGAAGACCCATAGTCTTGTAGCGCTGGAAAACAGCTGACAGCTCCTTGAGAAAGGCACATGGAGATCTCAGACATAGATACCTTCTGACACACATCAGGGTCAACTAATGCAACACGGGTAAGCTAGATTTCTGGAGACCTCATCTGCTGTCTTCAGCACCTGAAAACACCAGTCTCTAAATAACAAAACACCCAAAAGGCAGCCTGAGTTGGGAACTAAGGTACTGAGCTGAGCTGCTGCACAAAAAGTGCTTCAAACTTTGACATCTTGGACATAATCCAGGAACAAGTGCACTGGGATCCCCTAAAGGCACCACAAAACAGCAGAAATGGCAGCAGACCACTGTCCACCTGATGGAGCAAAGGCTGAGTGTGTGGTGAGCAAATCACAACTTTGTTTGACCCAAGCAGTCTGCATTTTAGAGGTAAGTTTTGTGGGTTACACATATTCAAAGCTAAGTATGTGTGAAAACCAACTTCTTTCTAGTCCACATAGGTGGTACTGAGCAGGCCTAAAATAAATGCCAGAAAATGTTGCTAACTGATTTTTTTTTTTATTCAAGGGTAAAAAAGCAAAGGTTTTATAAGATTCGAGACCCCACAATACACAAAGTCTGAATACTCCATTAATGTAATATATCAAGCACCAAAGCTGACAGGATCTGTTCAAGATGTCATTTGCTATGTAAAAAAGCCTGTTCCAAGATAACACTGGAGAACCACACAAGTGGGCTTCAAATCTCTGTCTAAATAAAGAAATATATAGGGAATGTATAAAGGAATGTTTAGGATGGGGTCTAGCAACTGCCACATCCAAACCTGATTCCCCATCTGCACATGTGAGTAATGCAAGCTATCTTAGTCTTGTTACATTGAGTCCTGCATCCTAGACTTTGGAAATTTGGAAGTTTAAATCTAGATTCATAGAACGGTGCATCAGAGACAAAAAAGTCCCACTTTCAACTTCTGTCCAAGGTCCCTAACACAGAGGTAAAACACAAGTTTATATCTAGGTGTCAGGGAACTCCTGATCTTAAATTTTAGGAGTTGGATTTTTGGAGTTTACCTATTGCTATCATCAACTTTATTGGAAATAACACACAGAATTGATCATGTTTCTGAAATAAATTGTAACCAGGGAGTTCCTATAATATTTTGTCAAACTGCATGAAACATTTTGAACGTTAAAACAAGACTATGTCATTCAGAATATTTATTGATAACTGTAAAATAATATATTATTCAAATATACGTGTAGAATTAATAACTTTCAGCACATCTTAATGCTGCTAAATGAAATCAAGAACACATTGAGGTGAAAAATTATATTGGTTATTCAAGTTGGTTTTCTCCTACTTGGATCCTCAGCTGTCTTGATCTAAATAAATCTATAGAGGATGATTTACAAGTGTCACACACTCCAGATAACATTTAGTAATGAGAAACATCTAGCCTGGCTTGGGCCTTTCTCAAATGTACCTAGGGACTTCACACATTACAATTCACAAGATAACGGGAAAAACCTGAATGAGAACAATTTGGTCAGCTGCCAAAGGAGTGCGTGATAAAGTCTCAGCCAAGATACCAGTAAGGCAATCAAGGTCACTTCCTACAAGAGCAAGCAAAGAAAGTGAGGGCACTAGGCCTCTCCCATGTACTTCTTGGGGCTGAAGCTCACATTCATCAGTGGCTCAAAACCTCTTCTGTGCCTTCGGTGCTGGAAAAGTACAAGCAGCAGAACAAGCACGGCCAGAGCTATAAGTGCTCCTCCAATTGTGGATCCAACCATGACAGCCCATGCTTGGGTTTCATCAAGGGAACCTGGAAGCATGAAATGACTGAAGTGAGGACAGCCCATAATTCAATATACACAGAAGACATAATATTTCCTACATGCTGATAATTATGATGACTTGTGCAGCTTAGTGACCTACTGGCCACAGGCAAAATCCATAACACACCACATAACTGAGACACATACCAGAGCTGGATTTGCTTCCTGCCAGAGGACTCTACAGCTGAGTTTAAACTTCAACACTTCATACAAATTTAAGTGTTGGGAATGGCATTGACAAGACAAAAAGACCATTCTTTCCTCTAATCTGGCCAAAATTATGAATGATCTAAGCAATTCTTTCTATAGTGACATTTCAAGACAACTGCTTCCAAGCTGTTTTGGTCAACAGAAAACCCTCAAATTTTCCTAAAGACCACAAAGCAGCCCACTGTCAAACTTTTAACTGAAAACACTACTTAATGTGCTTCTGCTGACCAGCTCCAGATCGCATCTGCTGATTTTGAACCACTTCTGAAGAACCACTGTCTTCAAAGATAATATTGCTTATTCCTATAATAACACTGCTCCACTTGACTAAATTTTTGTGTTTTCATCTGTGCTTTCAGAAGCAAAAATTGCCTGCTCTCCTTTTCTAAAGAATGCTACATATACTGAGATGGCAATAACCATGTTTGACAAAACAATCACCAAAACAAAAAAAAAAACTCAAGAGGACTGCACATATGTAAAAGTTATCTAGATAGATGGCTAAGGGAGATGTCACATTGACTATAAAAGCAACTAGAAGTCTCATGCCCCAGTCTGGAGTCTTCAAAATGGTTGAATGCAATCATTCCAAAAATTAGTGAAGTCCCAAAATTAATTCTTTACTGCTTTATCACCTTTCAAGTAAGAACCAGCAATGTATTAATATATGTTTATTTCCAATGTGATTACTTGAAGTACAATTAACAAGTTATCCTTTTAGCTGAAAGAGAAGGGTTTAGATGTAAAAGCTGTATTGTCTGAACATAGGCCATGCAGACAGGGATAGATACACTCCTTCACAGAGGGCTAAAAATTTATTTAGGTGTGAGTCAGAAACAACAGAGTCATAAACCACCTGTGTTCCTCTCTGTGTGCCTCATGCCAAAGGGGCATCCACACCTGCAAAGCAGGAGCGTGGGACAGTAAAACAAAGGGAGGAAAACTTAAACTCCACAAGAGGGGGAGTTTAAATTTTCAGGGAAAATTCTGGGGATGCCCCTGAGAAAAGCACTGCAGAAGCAGATAGCATGCCTCCACAAATCAGGGCTCCCCTGCATGAACGCAGCCTGAGGGCTAGGGTTTCAATCTTTTACAGTCTGTAGACCTTTAAATAGTCTCCACAGATTAAAGCCAGAGATGTATGGTAAGCATTTAGAAAAAATTCCTGCCCACACAGGTTAGATAAGCACCTTATGCCTCTCAAAGTAATACTGAAATGGAGAAAGAAACTACTCAGATTTAATCTTTGGGAAAGCAGCTGAAGCATGGTTTTCATGCAGATCTTACTCTTCTGCCTTTTAAAAATATTTTAATATCTTGTTGCAAAATTCGGATTTTCTGCATAAATCCTTTGCTTTCTTGCTGTCTTGTCTGATACTTTGCTATCTTGTCTGATTTGTGTCAAGGGTAATTTCAAATGAATAGATGAACACTAAGGAAGATCCCAGCTATCGACATGGAAAATCTTTAAAATTGGGGGTGGTTACAACAAAAAACACCCAGGTACATCTCTCCAGGTACCCAAACATTAATGTTGGGAAGTGAGCAGTGAATAGACCTGTGCATTTTGTGAAAGATTCCTTATTTTATATATGCCCGTGCCATGGAAAATGTGACCTGTCTCATCACTTGGCCAGGACCAGCATCAGGGACACACCTGGCAAGTCGATGGCATAGGTGTAGCCAAGCTGCTCTGCAGTTTGGAAGAGCTCGTCGTTGGTCACCGGAGGGAAAAAAGGGACCATGTTATACAGCCGGTTGTGCCCGATGGGGGCCAGCTCCTCAGGCCAGGCGTTGTCAGGGGGCTTGAAACGCTTCATCCACTCATCAAAGATGGCATCAGTAAAGGAGTGAAGGACCTGCAAATCCAGACATGGGCACATGCATTTAATAAGCTCTTTCAGAAATCAACCACCTTTAAAACACGCAACAAGCACACACACTTTTCTTTGGAAAGAGAGAGAAGAGGGTAATCTAATTTAGATGGGATTTACAGAATGGGAAATCAGGAAAGCTCATGAGAAGACTAAACTGAACATTTTGCTTTATACACCCTTGTTGCTGCTTGTTCACAATAAGGTCTTTCTCCAGACAGTTTAACACCAGCGGACATCAAATGGGCATGTGAATCATCGCAGGTGAGGAGCCACTGAGCTCATTCAGGTGAATGTGCCTTTCAAAATTATTTTAATCTCTCTCGTCTCTGAACAATGGAATGTTGCAGGAAATTTGACTCCATCATGCTCATTTTAGAGCATGTGCCACCAGCTCCACAGTTCCGGGTGCCCATGACTTTGATCAGGTGAGTTTATAGACCTAAAATTAACTAATGCAGGAAAGTTGTTTCAGACAACTATTACAAATGTCTGAAACTGACTTCTGACATACTCATGGTTTTTAATTACAACTCTGGAAAGTACCTGGAAAATATCCTACAGAAAATAATGTTTTGTACAAAATTACAGCATAGTAAAATGAATGTCACTGTGTAAGAAAGCAACTAATGCAGGAATTAAAGAATTATTAAGGAAACAATCTGAAGAACCACTACAAAAGTATTTGGACTAATTTCTCCAAAAGAAAGGTTTAAAACTTAAAAGAAAGGTAAGAAAGAAATGTATCTGCATAATACATAGATATAATATATAAAGAATTTATATATGTAATGTAAACACTGTGGTTTAATCTAACAAAGGGGAGAATAAATTTGCATTAATTTACTAGGGAAGGAAGATGTATAAGCAGAGTCAACTACTGGCTTTTTATTTGCACAATGCTATTTGTGCTGCTCATGGCAGTGAAGCACTATTCTGATGCACCACTGAAATCATATTTTCTCTATTTCCCAAGACACCCTTACATGAGATGGACTTCCTTTCAGCTCATAAATTTTAGAACAAAGAAACAAACCACTCGATCTACTGCTTTAAAATAACTATCCCCACTTTCAACTTACCTTGTTGGTGTAAAATAAGGTTTCGTTGTTGTGTGATATAAGCCATTTAGATTTAGAGACCACCTAATGAAATTATTCAAGGCAGCATGACTTGGAATAGCAGCTCTTCTCCCTAGAATATTGTTTTATATTTTACAAATTACCCTGAGATCTTTTTGCTTTTTATTCCACATTTATGCAGGTGTGGCCGTGTTCAGGAAAAGAGAAAGGATTCCTCCTTTTCTATTTAAAGAGCTATTTCTTTCGTTCTGTAAATCCCTTGTGAGAAAGGTGCCTTTGAGCTTCAGCCATTGTCAATCACACTGGGGGTAAAAGACATACCACAAAGATGGGATCATTGGCAGCTGCGTGAGGGAGAGCGCTGGTCCCATTCAGGAAAGAGTGAACCAAGTTATGAAGGCTCAGCATCGGCGAGTCGAGGGCTCCATCTGGTTTATCGAAGCCCTCCAGCGCGTTCCTGCGGACGGGTAAAAGCACCATCAAGTAACCACATTTTGCTGACAAATGTGCTCATAAAGAAAGCCAGTGACCCAGCCAGCTCTAGAGGAGCCGAAGGACAAACCTGAAACTGAAACTGGAATTGCGGAAAAAGGGGGGTCTGTCGAACTCCTGCAGGGAAAGGCACCTCCTGACATCTTCCACGGTGGGCAGCTGTTCGCTGGAGCCCCGGGGCGGCCTCCGCCGCAGCGGCCCTTCATCAGTCCCATTGCACAGCGTGACCAGGCGGTTGTAGTCATCCAAACTGAGCATGGAACAGGGAGAAGCACAAGTCAGGAAAAGGTGAACACTTTTTTGTTGGCTTTTTCTCGTGCAGTATAAAGAGGCCTCAGCTATGAACACTTGTTTGTTGGCTTTTTCTCATGCAGTATAGAGAGGCCCCGGCTATACGTGTGAGAGAGCAGAGGTTTGGGATGGATACCTCCTGGGGCAGCTCAGTTCACCTCCCACAGCCTGGGAGATGAATTTATTGCAGGACTGCCACCGTTACAGGGCTTTCTGTGTCCTTGCATCCTCTGTGGACCTTCAGTCATTTAGACCAAAAGTTACCAGGTTCATTGTCCACAGAGAGAGGATGCTTTAGAATATCCAAGCACAACTCCCACTGTGCCTTCTCCCCTCCCAAGGGCTTTGGAAGAAGTTTTTGTCAGGCAATGTAAAACAGGGTTTTCAATTTTGAATTGACAAACTTTCTCGTCTGATTACTGACTATTTTTTTAACTTTTAACAAAAAGGGAGAAAATTAAGAGAAATGTGAGCTGAGAAACTGCAAGAAATGGCAGAAAACAGGTTTTCACTTGCCATCCCTCATCCGCTTTAGAAGAAAAGCAAGAGCAATGCATTGCATCCTCTTTTTTCAGGGCCTTCAAGAACAACTGCCGTTGCAGGGCTTATCCAGTAACTGATAGGGAACAAATCTTTTATATTGGGGAGAGAAAGAGAGAAGGAGAAAAGCAGTGTAACACTGGTCAAACAAAAATATCTGTTCTATTCAGTGTGAAATGAAACAGCATTTGCAGCAACTTTTGAAATAAACAAAAGCTCTTCTCAGTTTAACCTTGGTGAGACAAAGTTTAGTCACTTCAGTTTTCAAGAAAAAAAAAACAAAGCCCTATTTATCTTTGAAGAAAAAGTAGGGGCAAGACTTAAAGCCAAGTGGTGCCTAAAGCTGGAATTTCAAATATCTCTTTAGGCATCCAGAAAAAGAGACTATTTTGAAAACCCTGAGCTTTCAGTACCTCTGTCTGACTAACTGCACACTGCCCCTGAGCTGAGAGAAGAATGATGTATGGGTATTGCAACCAACAGCATTTTATGTCACAGCACCCTGATCTCACATCTGAATCCCTTGTCAAAGCCCTGCTCTCACTCAAGTCAGCACATTCCCACAGGGAGCTGGCAGCAAGCTCCTGGCTGGCTCTGTGCTGTTTTTCATGTGAAATCTCAGATATTTCAAAGTCAATCCCCAAACTGCATTAAATATATCAGGGTTAAAGTCTTATCCAAAACAAGGTAGCAGACTTCAGCCTATCTCTAGCTTCCTATATGCCAAAACAATTCTGGTAAGTTTGGTTTATGTTATAGGGAACCAACACACAGGCATTTCTTTTTTAGAAAGATACTTGCCAATTAGGAAACTCTTCAGGCTTTTGGCAGCCATAAATTGGCTAAATCAACTGAAATCCTGTATTAGAAGAATCATCTTTAAAAAATATACTTCCACAGTATGAGAAAGTTTACACAGAACCATCTACACGCAAGCTGACGGCAACTTCCAGTTTTAAAGAAGATGTCTTGGCTCCTTTCCTGCCACTCACTCACACCGAGAGAGCAGCCCATGCTGTCGATGCTGAATGCCAGCAAGGTTTTGTCTATATGTGAGCTTGCCCTGGATACTCTCCTACCTGTTACAAACTACTTGCCACCGGGAGAACCTGGAGCTCAGGTTGATCAAGCCCGGGTCATCGGGCCGTGATGCTCCGAAGAGCTGGTCCGTGCAGATGTCACACTCGTTCCGGCCCGTGGCAAAGTTCCAGTACGGCAGCGCGAAGGACTCGTTGCCCGTGAGGCGCTGCAATGGACAGAAATGCGTTAGTTGGGAATCAGCTCCAAAGGAAAGAGAAAGAAAGGGACTCCTTCAAGCTGTTCGACTGGATGTTTCACTGAATATTCAGCTTTTCATTTTGCATTTCAACTACCTGCATTTCACAGAGCCGCTCCAATTCCTTCCAAAGGATTGTGGCATTAAATCAGTCTAAACAAAGACATTGTCACTAGTTTCCCTACTGTGGGACTGCACTTCTTTTGGCCATGTTAGGCTTTCTGCCAACTCAGAGACCAGGCAGGAGAGCAGGAGCAGAGATGAATTGAGCCTTAAGCAAGTAAGAGGCTTTGAGTGATGTAAGTGGGTAATGGGTAAAATTGTGCGTGTGGTTGGCTTTCGTTCCAGAAAACTGGCCCTGGGGAGGAATCAGAACTGGTGTTAATAGGGGAGAACGGTGCATTTGATTGTGCTTGCTTGCCAGATACAATTTCACACAAGCAAGATCCTGCAGCTATTTTGATAAGCAACCATTTTCATTAGAGATCTGTAAGGCTGAAATACAGCAACATTGCAAATATTGAAGTCATGCAAATGGAAATTAGTCTATGCTGCTGCAACTGACTCTCATGTTAACATATATCTGTTTAAAAGGCACATTGCTAAATGTATGTATGTATTAAATGTATAATATGTCATAGTTAAAGGGAGTAATATTTAAAGCTGGTTTCATAGGAACAGTAGCTTCAACATCAGCCAACAATATCTGTTACCAAGTTTTACATGAAGGCGTTGTTCAATTTTATTAATAAATACTGTTACTTCATATCTTCTATCCTCTGTTGTGGAGATGAAGGGAAAAAATCTCCATGATAACCTCCACTGTTCATGGCAAGAAACCATTCAGCCCTCAGCACTCAGAATGCACTAATTTCACTTAAAACAAAACAAAAAAAATTATCAATGAGCAAATACTCCTAGGAGTTTGGGTGAGAAACTATCCTAGGAGGTAGCTTACCCTTGGCTGGCTCAACAAAGTGACAGAGCAAAAGAAAGAAGCTGTGCAAGGAAAAGGAAAGGCTGTTCAACTAACCTGCAGCTCCCTCTCCAGCCACAGCAAGTGGTACCTGTGCCAAGTAACGAAGGCAGGTCCTTGGTGGGAGAAATCAATACCTTTGAAGGGGCGGCCAGGACCTACAAAGGGATAATAAACAAGCATTTAGGCACCAAATGAGGCTGGATAGAAAGACAGCACTTCCTTTTATTGCCTGGAGTGGAGTTAAACAAGAACCTACAGCTCTGCATCTTTGAAAAGAGTGAACACATGAGAAGCTACATCACTTTCTTGGGACAAGTGAGACAAACTCCTCTATGGATATTTGCTTCAATGCTTATCAAAAATTCACATTCCTTAAAAAGCTGGATATTGTGAAGATTTCTTCTCACTTTAGTGGATTTTGATTTTAAAGAGTCATTTTATTTTTAAAACTCTATCTCCTCGCTAATATGTGCATTATCTCATTCTCTTGCTCAGCTGCAAGACTTACACCATGTATCTATCAAGAGAACCTCAGCATTTTCCACGCCAATAGTTATCCAGAATCCTTTGCCAACTTTCTTCAAATTGTGCTTGTTATTTCTTGTATAGTGCTTTTGCTGGGTGAGAGGTGAGAGGCTTCAAACCACGTATGGATTTGTTTATCACTGTAGAAAACTTCAACCCACATATGCATCTATTTACCATTGCAGCAGCACTAGAAGTTTCCCCTTTCCCTTTCCACATGTCCTGTCCCCTGAAGAGCCTTTGCTCTCACTAAGCCAGAGGCTGCTTCCTTCTGCCATGCAAAAGGTAGCTGTGTCAGAGGGGCAAACTGAATAATACCCACTGCAGAGTAGCAGTCAGCCTTCAGCAGGGAGATAGATGTGGGCTATTCAGCTTGCACACGAGACTACACGAGTAGAAAAGCCATACTGGTTGGTGCACATCCTACAAGAAGCAGGCTTTGTGAAAATGGGGCTGGTATAGGTACTTCTGTCTAGAAAAGCAATGAGGCCTAGGAATCCAAATTTGGGAGAAAGCATGGGGTTAAATACTCAAACCTCTAAACTAGGTTTTAAAAGGTGACTGTGGTTAGTCAGACAAATCTCATCCTTGGTGAGTTGGTGATTTGCTGAAAGCCACAGAAAGCAGCAGCATTCTGGTCCCAGATATCTCTACATGGCCTGTGGCTTCACCACTGCAGACCCCTTTTCCCACTGCCACTGCAACTACCTTGTCCTATGGACTGGGAACATCTTTTTGAAGTCAGTCGCTGCCTGACCATACTTCAGTTCACTCAAGTGAAGACTGTGCATTGCTCCCTGTCAGACTGAACTTGCACCAGGAGTTGAACTGGTGTGCTCCAGCTGCCATGGGGTGTGGGGACCAGACCATAGCAGGTCCAAAGGACATCTCCCTTGAGTACTGATGGCCACCAGCTGCTCACCACCAACTGTTTTGCTCCACAGCTCTGTGCCTACTACTGGGACCTCTGTTCAGCAGTGGTATTTTCACCCTTTTCTTTACCTGCAGAGCCCATTGGAAAAGAAAAGCACTAACCCAAGAGCGTGTCTCTGACTGAGTAGTAATGAAGCCAAACAAAGTAGTTATAAATGCTACAGTTGGCAATCTGCGGTTCCTCTCCGCTGGGACCGAGCAGGCTTCTCCAGTGCTGAGTTGCAATGACATAGTCCGGGTGAATGGTTGTCTTGGCACGGTCTAGAGCATCAAAGAACTGCTCTCTCTCCTCTGCTGTCAGGGAGTGGATGTCCTTCCTGACAACTGCTGGCTTCCTCCTGTTGCATTCGGGGCCGGTCCAGCCAAGCTTGCATTCACCACAGTTGTACCCACCAAAGTTTCCTGGATCAAGAGGGAACAATCAGTCATGACATTATGAATCAGGGAAAACTAACAGTGCAATGTAGAAGAATGAAGAATTAGTGCTCTTCTTCCCCAGAGATGCCAGTTCCTGGAAAGGACAGCAGCTGGGCAGACTTGCAGCTTTGCCAATTGACTAACCAGGAGGATGACTGGCTGGATTCCCAGAGCCACAGCAGGGCCAAGAATCACGCTCAGCCAGTTGGGGAAGTGCTGGGTAATGGGCTTGACGCCCTGAGGTGCTCAGAGCTCTGCAAAGTCCTCAGGCACGTGAGGACTCTCACTGAACAGAGAGCTGAGCAATTGAGGTTAAGCCGGTGATGAAGTGCTTTAATCGATTGGCTCTCAAGTACTCCTCTACTTCCAGGATCAAACCCAAAACAGGGTCAGTTCACATGGATCCTTAAGCACAGAAAAAAATCCCTAAACAAAACAGTTCTCTTAAGGACAAAACTAATGTGAAACTAGTGCCTCTTAACAGTGTATCTGGGGCCCAACACAAACCAGGACAAGCACCAGGGCTGTTGCTGGTCACGCTCTAAGCATTATTAAATAGTGCTGCAATAACAGCCGAGAAACACTGCAGTACTGCCATTCCCCACTGGCATCACTCCTAAGGCAAGTAATCAGGTCTGCTCTAGGATATATATTAGCTCAGACTCTCTGATAAGATGGAAGAGCCCAGGAAAGCAGAGCTTGCTTTAAGTGTGGCCTCTTGCATGCCGTGGCAGAGAGCTGGCAGCAGCAGAAAGGCCCTGCTGGAACTTGCTCCCCCGTTTCTGGGGAGCCAGGGACCAACCAGCCGTTCCCGCAGTACACACCTGCCCCCTGCCTGTGTGCTGGCAGGCTGCAGCCGTGTGGGACACGGGGCAATGCTGCTGGGGCAGGGGGGAGCAGAATGGCAACAGGGTTCCTCTGGGGTCTCCACGCTGCTGTCAAAAATCTGCACTGACTCCTTAACCTGTTCTCAACCTCCCCTCCAACTCCCCACACACTCATTCCACAACAACTATGACAACTGTTTTCCAAAATGCCACAAAATCTCACTGGTCACCACACATACTGGTGCTGCTAGATCCAGGACTAAAGTGGGGATGAGGAAGTGTCTTATGAAAGGTTCCCAGATGGGCAGATGTCCCTAGGCTAGTAGGCTTCAGCCTATGGCCAGAACAACAATTAACATCAAAGCAAGATTTCAGGTTGTTGGGGGCTACAGGGATTATTACCAAATTCAAAGACTCCCCAAGCTTACAAGGGCTGTTACCAACAAGGTTCTGAAGCTTATGTCTACCTTTTAGGGTAAGGGCTGCTGAAATGTACACATCTGTGGCAGACTCCTGTGACACCTGCCAAGAATATACGAGGACTCTTGCTGCAGAGTTTGGACCAAACATAGGTTGGTTATGGTTGCTTCAGAGCCCCTGAGATCTCTAAGTTTACATGTTGTCATGAAGCTGAGGATCAGTGCCCAGTTTAGGGACCACAAGCATGAAGGCTTCAATGAGGTTTGGGATCATGCCCATCCCGATGGCATCCCATGAGGACAGTTCCCAGATATATGGCTTACATTTTGTCATGGTGCAAGTAGAAGCAGCTGGGTTCAGCTGCCATATCCCAGCTATAAGGGAAGGCATCCAAAGCCAGGGGTCTGCACTGGCTAAAGGGGATGAAGAGACACACCAGAAAAAGCAAGTAGGTTAGAGTTATATGAAACAAAGCTGATTGTATGGATATGGGGGGGTAAGCAACATGGAAGATTTATTTGATTACAGTATCCGCAAGGTCCCATCAGAACAGCACAATTACTGTTATCAATTCAGTGTACTCCACTGTCTGTGTCTTGTTCATTCTTCATGACTCAGCCTAGCTATTAGGGCCCATCCCATCCCATACTCCAGCCTGAACTGACCAGATGACAAATATCAAGAATATCCTGCAACATTGCCTAATTAAGCCACGTATGTTGCTCAAGTTTCAGTCATGGATCATGAACTTCTGGAAAGCATCTGTTGACTCCGCACACTCAATTCCATCCTTAAGAGAAGGAGGAAAAAGCAGGAATTAACCATGAAAAGATCTGTCAATGAACTCTTTTGTGACTGGCAGTTATTCCTCCAGTCATTTAAGGGACCTCTCTACTCACAGTGCTGGATAAGCATCACACAGAGGCAGTGCAGGACCAGGTTTGTGCTGTCTGTGTTGGTACCAGAACAAAACACTCTCGGTCACTCGTTGAGGCTCTGATGGTG
This sequence comes from Irena cyanogastra, assembly GCA_013397155.1. Lineage (NCBI taxonomy): Eukaryota > Metazoa > Chordata > Aves > Passeriformes > Irenidae > Irena > Irena cyanogastra. The sequence continues at coordinate 36,128 of VWZV01011283.1, read as the reverse complement.
CCTATTCCTCTCTCAGGAAGGGCCTTTTGAATCTGCAGATCGTGATGCCTGAAATAATTTTATCAGACAATACCTATGTTTTAGGTGTACTCTATGCACATCCTCAGACTCTGACAAGAAATTTGCCATAGCCTGAAATAATGAGTTATCTTCATGGGAAGAAAGCTCTACTCCAACTGTATGTGTCTGGAGCCAGGTGGACCAATGACTTGTCACCTGTTTCCCTTGGGCAGGTGCTAATTATATCCAATTGCTGCTCTGCAGGATTTTCTCCCTTAACCACCCTACCTGTGAAGGAATCCAAGGGCTCCATTCTTTCCATGACTTCCCCAGTCACTTTTCTATGGGGCATGAGCTTTCACTAAGTGAGGAGGACTGCAGTGGAGACTTGCAAACAGAAGACAATTTCTAGGCAAAGCAGTATTTCACACTGCAATATTTCTGCTGATTTTGTTGAACATTTTTGTCACATCCTCAGGTCTATTTGGCAATGTTCCATTGTCAGAAACACAGAAAACCACAAAACTTCATTATATCAAAACTTGCTTTTTGTCATTTTCTTTCAACAGGCTCCATGCATCACAGGACTACCACTATGCAGCAGCTGAAATGGCAAGAAAATGATGGAAATCTGTGAGATTTCCCATAATTCAAAGATAAATTACTGCAGTAATCAGACCCAGCTTTTTTATGACCCACCCAAACCACTTTTTCAGCATTTGTTTCTAAAGCACTCTACCAGGCCACTGATCTGGAAATTATGCATTACTGTTTCCAGAAAGTTCATTTACTGCCGTGTGCATTTCCTACATGACAGCACTGTGAAATGCTGGTCTCCTACAACTTAACTTCCCTGTATGCTATGCTAGTGATGGTGGACTTCAATGGTACAGCTCTAGGAGAGCAGGAAAAACAATCTCATGATAGCAGGATACAGTGCACAGTAGATATTTTCAGTAAGGCAGTGAGACCCTTTCAAGATCCTTTTGCACACAGGAACTCTAGGAACATGCGAGGATTCATGCCTTAGCATTTTTTCCCCTTCAGTGATTAACACATAGGAACTCAGTACACAACCCCTGAGGCTCTGCCAGGGACAACAGAGATTATTATCATCTCTTGTGGTTTCCAGAGAATATAGTGTGGGAGGTTATTCTGGTACACAGGAAGGAGATCATATCGCTGTTGGATGCTCCTGGCTTGTTCCACTGTTTCCAGGAATGTCCACTGTACTGCCGCTGGCCAAAAAAATCATCTGTGTATTCTCCATTAACCGTTTTGTCTGGAGATGGGGTCACATGCCTGGGGAGCTGCCTTCTTCTGTACCCAATCTCAGCAATGTTTAAGGTGCTCTTTCTCAGTCAAGCTGGGTGAATCTGGCTGTTTCTGCAGGCACTATGGCCATGCTGCTTCTCCCAGTGGGTCAATCCATGGGCATGGCACTGAGAAAAAGACACTTCTTATGACCTGACACTTGGTTTGTGCTCACATACATCACTGTTGTATGTTAACACCACTCATCACACACCACTGCAGCTGCTTCTCAAGCCTGAGGGTTGCCTGAGCTCATGGATTTTCTACCTCTTAGTGGTTGTAACCTGTGGCTGGCCTTCAGTCACCAATCATAACACAAATTAATAGCTCCATCAACTTAGTGTCTTTTCTTCAGTAAAAATGAACCCACTCAACACTTACCATCTTCTGCCTTGTTTTAGTGTACCAAGATAACACCCAGGCAGCTGCCACGGCTCCTCCTTCTACAGAGACCAGTTTTAATGCCCATGGTTTATCAGATGAGGAGAAAGGACTCCTTTTCAGACTTCTTTAGATATTGCATTAAAAGAGGAGTTACAGGAGATTTGAAACACCTGCATACTGCAATTTCTCAAGGCTGAGATCAGGACTGCTATCATGTAGGACAAATGGTTAGCTCTTCTCTCTTTTCTAGCTCTTCATTTGGACACACTCACAGACTGTAGAGTGGAAGATCTGTACCTAGACTGGATTTAATAGGGTCATCAAGGTATGGGTATAATTTAGTATTACCCTACAACAAGTAAATGAAGTGTATTTTACAACCACTTCAAAAACCCCATTTTTACCTCATGGGGTAGCCATCATATCAGCTACATGGCTTAACTGACTATTGGATTACAGCTAAAGAATAGACGTTAACTCATCTGTCCCCAGCTTGAATATACTGCACAGGAATTCGAAAGGATTTAATTTCTTTTTCTCAAAAAACTTCTATTAAAAAATAGAGCAATGTTCAGCACATGCCTATACGTAAACCTTAGAAAGTGGAAGCAGAAAAAAAGAATGATAATTATGCTTAACTCCTCAGTGAACTCAAACTACGTCATTGTTTAATCACAGTCACAATCTGTACTAGCAACCACATGACTGACTGCAGTGGTTTTTCACAATAGTCTTCTGTACTGAGTTTTTACAATGCTATACCAGATCTCTATCCCTGCAGTACAACGTTTTTGTTTAGAACTCAAAATAGCATTTAGTTCACAAGTCTTCTAAAATAGTTTTCTTCTAAATTAAATTTAACTATCTCACTGAAATACTGCTTTGTTGTGTAAATAACTACAAGTCTCAATACCCAAGGTTGGACTCACATATCCATTACTTGGTCTAATTCAACACGTACGCCTTCTTGAAAAACAAATTAGCACATTCCCCTTCATGCGTACTGCACACTGTCAGGATCTGTCAGGTAGTTTCAGTTTAAGAATTTATATAAATTGAATAATATGAGGGCCACCCAAACCAATTGTAGAACACATTCAATGGATTCAAAATTGAAATTAGTGAAGAAATAAAAACTCTTTGTCACCTTCCAATTACATTCATGCCATAACCCCATATTTTTTTACAGAGATATTTTTGCTGCAACCAACACATTGAAATGTGCAGCATCCTGACAACGAACCTGCAATTGCTTATTGACCATGGCCATTGGCACAAAAAGTGGGAAGCAAAGCTGGATCTTTCTTTTGTTCTAATCTTGTTCTATTTGTCCTCAGTTAAAGAAAAACTCATGCATATTGTCTGCTGAAGCCTAGAAATGTAAAAAAAAAAAATCTGATCCCATTATAGTCATTCATCCTTATTTGTGTTTGCGATTTTCTTTTTTCTTTTTGGTTTGTTAGGTTGTCTGGGAGGAAGGGGGGGTCCATAAATATTCAGGACATACACCTGGATAGATATGAATTTAAGATATTTTTCCTCAGTGAACAGCTCCAACAAATGGAAAAAATTCAGAGTTTCTTTTCTCCTTAGATACTAAGTTTTTAGCAAAAAGCTAAATTTATTGTGAAAACTCCAGAATCCCAGCTTTGGAAAATTTCAGCCCCTGTTCCTCACAGTTCCTCCAGTTTCCTACCACATAGCCCTCAGCTATGTGACACATTCAGTTGGCATTGTCCAGCCAATTAATCAGCTACATGGTTGTTAGATTTCCCATAGCTTATCATTCACACCATTTCTAAACCATAAAGGTGGGACACAACTGTTTATATTGCTAAAGTGCTAGAAGGAGCCTTGGTGGGGTTGGAGTTTGCACAATCCAGGAACCAAATCTGTCTTCCAAATGGGCAGTTTGCATGTAACATTCACTTGGAAAATAAGACGCCTTAACAGCAGAGATGTGCGCTGTTCCATGTCCCTTTGAATGGGCACATTTAATTTCTGTTACCATGTGTCACCTACCATTATGCTACACAGGTAGCACAGCTCTGGATGCCTAATAAATACCACATGTCACGCCACTTACAGCTGGTGTGCAGACAGCCAACCAGTTTATTAAACCAAGTGGAAAAAAAACACAAAAAACCCTAATAGACACGGAGCCACGATCACCAGCATTGTAAAAGCATCAGATCTAATTCAAATCCCACGCAGCTGTGAACTTCTTAGCATTCTCCCAGAAATGGTTTTGCATACAGCACCAAGCAGAGTGCAGCCCAGGAAAACTTTCTGAAAATCATGCTTAAGGATACATTTCACTTACTGTTTTATCACTGATATATTTAGATTTTTAAAAACTGGAAGGAGAAAGAGGAATCCAAGGGATTTAAAGAGACAAGGGGAGCAGCCAGCTCAGAAGAAGTAAATCTGAAGGAAATTCTGCTACATTCTGCTCATGTAACTTGGGATCCAGTCCTGCAAATATCAAATACCAGGGCTTATCTCTACTTGGACAAGCAAATTTATGTCTGCATGTCTGTCTCCACTGCTCTTCAATTTACTCCCAGGTTTTGATGCTCTAATTACTTTAACTGCATAAATATTGGTGCATGCCCATGTGCTCCAGTGTTCTTCTGACCCAGGATCTGGGTCTGTATGTGATACCTGACTTAAGTTTTGGAGGTATATAAGAACCTTTAAGAAAAAAAAAGTGCATCCAATTTCTTTTATTTGCAAACCATCTGGAAGAGTCCTTTCGCACAAGCATTTGAAATCCAGTCAAAGGAAGAGATAAAACTTGATGTATACTACAAAGTCTATTGTTATTATTTTGAGGCGTTTCGGTAACACCATGTATCCATTTAAATCATCTACCACTACCTCTCTGTTTCCAGTCGATAACTGCACTGGAAAATTTAACCTCTTTGGCTGAAATTCTCTGCAGTGCTGTCTTCCCAGATTGATCTGGGCTTTTTTGGTAGTGAGAGCCAAGGTGTACATTTTAGACAAAACAGTTCAGCTCGTTCTAAGAATCAGGCTGACACAAAGCAGTTTATTCTTCTGATGTTAGAAAATTCAAACAACTTGATATTTTCAACAAGAAATCCCAGGTTTCATTTGAAATGTGCCTAGAAAGAGACTTCAGTGCCTGGGATGTGCCTTTTGCCCTGCTAGTGATGCCATCTCCTGCCAGCCCTGCACAGAAGTCTGGGCTGAGGCTGTGGTTCCTGTTCATTTTAACCACCCTTCAGCCAGGGCTGTTGCTGAGAAAGGGTCCTGTCACCTTTTTCTGCCCTGAGCTCACCTTCCTGCTCACTGCCTCCTGCCAGCATTAGAGAAGTGGTCTTATAAGGATCTTATCCCTTTGGCCAGGTTAGCCTTCAAGCACGTCTCCTCCCAGATCTGCTTCACCTCCAGCATTCAAACTCAGGAGCAGAGCCCATGTAAAGTCACAGTGAGAAGTAGCAGGTGGAGATGAGGAGGAAAAGGATGGGATGGCCTCTTTGGTGGTGGTACAGACAGATTTTGGACCAGCGTAAGACATAAATTTAGTTAACAAATCTGGGAAACACCCTGGCCTGACACTGGGAGACTTTCAGTGCACAGGGCTATGTCATGCTGCAAAGTACTAGTCCATGAGGAACAAATCTTCAAACAATGCATGCTGATCCAGGTTCAGTGCACCGTGAGCAGCAGTGATAGAGCACTGAAAAGTCCAAAACCCTGTGAGAAAGAGGATCGCTGGCTACGGGGACAACTCTACAGGCAAAGAGACAAAAGTTCACATGAGAGAAAACACTTCTTTGACCCTGCTGCTCTGAAAAAGCACTAACGGTACCATGAATATGGAAGAACTCTTCGGATAATGGTAATATTTGAAGCCTTCTTGATGCCTTACACCACCAGGAATATCTCTGGCCTTTGGAGCAAGGTTAGCAGACCCCATTCCATCCCCTCCCCCCAGCACCCATCTCACCTGTGCACTGACAGCTCTGGTTGAAGAACTTGAGGGGCCACCGTTCACGGTCATCCACATTTTGGAGAGTGTAAGGGCCACTCCAGGGCTGAGTGTCTGCCTGCACCCCTTCACAGCGTCCCCTGCCCTGCAGGGACCCGCAGACATTGCCTGGCTCTGTGCCCAAGGCCGGGCAGCAGCGTTTCAGGCGAAGGGCTTCCACCGTCATGCAGGCACGGGGAAACTGTGCCTGTGCCTGTGGGGGACAGCAGCAGCTCAGGTAGCCCAGCCCAGCCCAGAAAAGCCACCTCAGGGCTCCCATGACTGCTGCGTGCAGGCTGTGCCTCCCTGCTGGACCTGACTGTGGGACACCCTTGGCCTCACCACAGCTCCATGCCCCAGCCAAGCCGGATAATAACTCTTGCTGCTGAGGATGCTGGTGTTGGGTGTTTGTTTAATCCCAGCCTCTAATTGCCTCGAATGTAGCTCAAAAGACGGGGGCTTTGACTCTGTGGTGCCTGCCCAGCAGCCACGGCTTTGAGCAGGGTTTATATAGAGGTTGGGAGAAGCCCTCATTAGAGGGATTAGCACGGCACAAATCCTCGTGTTTTGCACATGACATCAAGGGCAGAAAAGATGCCAGTGTGAAAGCAAGGCTCTGGCAGCTTGTCAGGAGAGTGAATGCCTCAGATTTATTTCTCCAGGTCTTTTATGAGCTTTGAGAAATTGATGGTCTTTTTTTAGCTGAGGTGGCTGGAGAAACATTTATTCTTTTAATCAAAACCCTGTAAACAGATGATAAATAGAAGAGGAAACCTCTTCTCTTTTAGTTCATTCACTGCAAGATAATACTTTCCATTAAAGCAGTAGCAGTGGAAAACCAACTAGAAGCGTAGAGGATAGAGATGCATCATTAACAAACATTAATAAATGTGGTAATATAAATTTGGGGTGGAGATTCCACCTGCCAGCTGCTGAACCTCAGAGCTTGCACTGAAAACATCTGAGTGGCAAGTGGGGAAGGATTTCCTTCCTATTAGCCTTCTTGCATGCAAATTTAATTATTTAACTGTTTTTAAAGAGTGAGTGGTGCTTATTTGCTCTGTAATCCTTTCCCCATCATTACATCAGAGGCTGTTGTAGAGGTGGTCTGGCTGTTCGACTTTCAGAACTGTCACAGCTGAGCATTTATTACCCACCTGGCAGGAGCCAGCCTATGAGATTGATACACACACCAGATATGCACTTAAATGGTTCTGTTCAGTACACTGACAAAAATATCTTTAAAAAGCTCCTAGTACGCAGCACTTCTTGCCCTCAATGCAGCTCCTACCACAGTAAAATTAATACACAAAAATAAAGCAGTGGTAAGTGATTCTGTGAGTCTGAAGCAATAGCTATTAGTTCAAGTCTACCATACTAAATAAAAATTGGCAACTCCCCTTGCTTCACTGAAAGCTTTCCCTACCTCCCCCCAGCTCTGTTGTTTAGCCATTTTTATAAGCATTTATAATGAAAAAAGACGTGGTTGTATCCATGCTACTCAATACTTCCATGGATGTTCAAGCTCACCACTCTGTCACAAGTTTTTGATCAACGTAGCAAATTATTGCCATCATGTAGCTAAAGAGTTCATCCACACAGTGGACACTGTCATCAGCACTTTTAGGTTCTCAGATCTTTATATGAAAAACTTACTGTTTGACAGACAAACTGAAATATTATTCCACCTCATTTGTGGAGGCATAAAGCACATTAGCAACACCATGTATATTGAAATGGGTTTCTACTCACCTCATTTTGGATTCAATTTGCCTGGAATTGGCTTTTGTCTGCTGCTCTTGACACAACGTGTAAAAAAGACAGAAAGTGTGCATAGTTGCTGAAAAAATATTTTGAAGAAGCTCGGGAGTTATAAATGGAAGAACTGGCTCAAAAACCCTCTGAAAAACACTCTTCCCCATCCTACTCAGCACCCAAATGCATCTCTCTGGTGTGTGAAGGATCTGTCTTTAAATCTATGTTAAACAATGTCTTGTACCAAAGTTACCCACATAATATCTGAAAGCAATTAAAGTGAATACTCACTTATCAGCATCATCAAAATGAAATCAAAATATACAGACAGCATTCAGCTAACCAATCAAACCCCTGAACTGCTGCTTCTCTATGCAAAATATGTGTCCAAACAGCCACTTTAATCAAAGCTGGCTCAATTCAGACACTGATAGGAAGGTTCCTACAGCTATTTGAAACCCTATATGAGATAGAAAGAGTAAGCACAGAGAAAGGTGAGGTACTGAGGCAGGCAAGGTAAGGTAAGGCAAGAAAATAGGTTTCTAATGTAGTACATGAGGAAGGAGAATTCTGCTGTTTTCAGAGAAGCTGTAGTGTGGAAAAGGAAGAGCAGGTAGAGAATGACATGGAAATTACTTAGTGTGCAGGGAAAATAAAACTGTGAGTAGAAGAGTGGCACATGTGTAGATTTTATTATGATTACTTCCCTCCATCACAACCACATAATTCTACAACACTAGGAGCACATTACAGCATGCAGTCCTGGCATAGATGTAGCAGTGGTTTCTTGTCCTCAGTAATGCATTAGCATTTTAGGAGTGCCTTCCCTGGCTGAGGGGGAACACCCAGACAAACAGAAAAAGGATGCACAGATCACACATCCTGGCGTCACTGCGTCACCAGCAATGGTGGTTGTCTACTGCTGCATGACACGCCATGAGGAGCACACTGAACAAAATTACAAAAAGACACTTGTCTTTCTATTAGTCACTGGAAAACAGCAGACACTGTCCATTCTTTAGTGTGTCACTACTGAGAAGTTCCTCTGTTTTTCCCACGCAATCACACTTAAATAAAGGACCTGTTGTTGAGGCTGCTCAGAATCAGCACTATACCAGTTTACAAATTAGCATCCTGAATGACTTTCTATTTACTACAGAGTTTTACTACGTCTTGAAAAACGGGTAGTGCTGCGTGTCGGTACTACTGCCCTGAACCATCAAAGGACTTTCCAGGCAGAAAATCTGAGCACATGAGCCATGCCAATGATCCAGACCATGACTGCACGGCCTTAGCCACACGCACTGGGCTTGCATGCCACAGGCAGATGAGGATCTACAGGGGTGGTTTCTGTCAGAAGCTTCTAGAAATTTGCTGGCTCCAAGATGGGCCCACCACTGGCCAAGGCCAAGCCCATCAGCAAAGGTGGCAGCACTTTGGAGATAACAGATTTAAAAGGGGAAAAGAAATTACTGCATAGTGGCAACTGCAGACAGAGAGACGAGAGAAAATATGTGAGAGGGACAGCCTTGCAGACACCAAGGTCAAAGAAGAAGGAGGGGCAGGAGGTGCTTCAGATACAAGAACAGAGATTCCCCTGCAGCCCCTGGTGCAGCCCATGGTGAGGCAGCTGCGTCCCTGCAACCCATGGAGGTCTACAGGGGACCAGAGACCCGCCAGCAGCCTGGGGAGAACTCCACACCAGAGCAGGTGGGTGCCTGAAGGAGGCTGCAACCTTTTGGGAAGTAGACTCCTGGCAGGACCTGTTGAGAGAGGAGCCTGTGCTGTAGCAGGGCTGCTGGCAGGACCCGTGACCCTGCAGTGACCCACACTGAAGCAGTCTGTTCCCGCACGACTGCACCTGTGGGAAGGACTCATACTGGAGAAATTCATGGAGGACTCTCTCCTGTGGGAGGCACCCCAGGCAGAAGCAGGGGTAGATGGTCTGGAGCCCTCCCCCTGAGGAGGAAGGAACAGCAGAGACATGATAGACTAGCCACAGCTCCCATCTGCTGTCTCCCTGCACTGCTGGTGGGGAGAAGGTAGAGAAATTGCGAGCGAAGTTAAGCCCAGGAAGGGGGGAAGATATGAGGGGAAGGTGTTTTCAAGATTTTATTTTATTTCTCATTGCCCCAATCTGGTTTGGCTGGTAATAAATTATACTAATTTCCCTGAGTCTGTTGTGCTCACAATAGTAATTGCTGAATGACCTCTCCCTGCCCTTATCTCACCCCACAAGCCATTCTCTACATTCTCTCTCCCCTATCCAGCTGAGGAGAGCAGTGACAGAGTGGCTTTGGAGGGTATCTGGCTCCAGCAAGGGTCAACCCAACACACCACACATCTGAGCAACTGGATCAGTCTACCACACCTGAAACTGTGCTCAATTTTTAATTACATTATTTAAGATTTACACTGAAAGTACAGGAAAACAGTATTTCAGCTACCTTGCAGTCTGGATTCATGCATAGGGTGACCCCCTACAGAAAAACTTCTCAGCCTGTCATCAAAGGCTGGCAAAGAAGTATATCCATATGCCAATACATTTTTGGGATAAATGCATTCACATATTTTTGTGGCAAGTGAGGAAATAAAGAAAAAGAATACTCAAAGGTACAGGCAAAGAAATCACTAAACACAATTCATACGAGTAATACAGAATTCCTGAGTAGTAAGTAGGCAGCAAGTTCACTTTTTTTCTCAATGATACTATTGTTTCTCAGGCTCCTTCTACTGTACCCAAGTACAGATTAGTATCAAGCCAGAAAAGTATTTAGTCCTTGGAATTTTGGAAAGAATTTTGGTCAAAATAAAACATTCTACATATAAAATGGTGTGGAAACCAGTACATCAACAGAAGAATAAAAATAATTACATGATAATTCATAAAGGCTCTAGAGATAACAAGAAGAAAGATCATTTTATAAGGAAACCTGCAGTAGAGGTTTTCAGACACCTGTGCATGTTCTAGGTTTCCCAAATCTCCTAGCAAATTTATGTCTTAGGGATCTCTCAACAAAAGCTACTGCCCTGCCACCACCTTACCCTTCGTCTCCCTGTCCTGTATGTGGGAGAATGAGGCCAAAATCTGGGAATGTCAGAGCAGCTCTGAAGATCTCATGATCCTGCCATTGCACAGAAACCCTCGTCATATGAACAGTCTCATCATCTCCTGGCTTCTCATATTTCAGTTATTTATCCAGTCCTTTTCTAATGCATGGAATTATTTTCCTGAAAACCAATTTATATGCTACAACATGTTCACATGTTAGAAGAGAAGAGCAACTCAGAGAAGAACAATATGCATGAAAGGTTTACATTTAGACAGATTAATTCCCCCCAGATTCTTCATGGATTCTTCACCCGGCCTTGTGGTCCAGCTGAACTTGCCTCCCAGAAGTCTGGAGCTGACTGCAGCAGGAATTCCTCATTATTTAGACACACACAGTTCCAAAGCTTTGAGCTTGCTGGCTTTGCTTGTCCCCTCCCCAAGGACACATGCTAGCTGAAGCATGTACTCTGCACCACTTGTATAGGAAGGTCCCACACTCATGCACTGCTTTGGCACAGCACATGCCTGTGACAGCTCTGCCAGATCTTTCCACAGCCTTAAATAACCATTACCTGCAGACACATTTTTACACTTTTAAGTCAGGTATTGCCTTACTGTGGTTTTATCCATTTCTGTCTGAGACAATGATTGAGCACTTCCCTTTCTTTTGTAAGATCTTTCTATCATCCTACTCCGTCCTTCAAGATATCTGAGAAACTTCTTCAGTGATCATGACTGAGTATCATCATTTGGTTTATGAGACTCAGTACTCTGCCACTTTCTAACTAATCAAGCACACTTTTTCCAGTGCCCATATTATGTAGGAACATGGATATAACCTTAAGCTGTTTATAATTTAGATAAACACAATGCTGACTGGCAGATTAAACTGCTGCTGTGGTGACCACCTATCCAAAGACAGTTTTATCTTCAGAATTATTTCATCAGATTCTAGCCTGGGCTTACTGTAAAGGCAGTCAGAGAATATAAAATATGATTCACCTAAGAAAACCAGAGTCTGGAATGTAAGAGAACTAAATCTCAGTTACCCTGATGTTCACCACTACTCTATGAAGGGAAAGAAGCTCCTCCAGGGAACAACACACCCCATTCTCAGACAGGCATCTTGGCAAGGTCTTCTGTCCTAATTTCTCTACCTTGATCTTAAAAGGAGGTGAGGGTGACTAGTTTGCCTTCAGACAGACACTGAAATTCTAAATGTCACTGATACCAAATGAATGCCACTAAATGGCTGTGGTAGGGAAGGGCCTGATCTACATAGAGTAGATCTATGCCAGTTTACAAAATGTGAAGTGAAATAGGTAGGACAGAGTCTCTCATCTCAACGATTCAGATATGCAAAAAATTGCCCCTGTCACAGGGGAAGAAATATGAAGAAGGAAATCCAGATCTGGCTGTGTACCATATTAAAAAAAATCTGAAAGATAGGACAAGTATTTGAAATAATATCTGAAATTATAGAGTCGCCTTACATTCAACTTTTGAGAGCCTGATCCAGAAGACATTCTTCTCTCACAATTTTTATTCAAAATACTAATGCTACTGCTTATCCCAATAGAAAATATAAAATGGACCAAATATATTCATCCCTCATGTCATGTGGCCTGAATTCCAAGAACATTGTGGACAAAGTAATGAATGCTCCCTTGCTTTAAGCAAGAGGATGTATGTACATTTAAACAAAAAATATAATGTTTCCTATGGGGTTCACTGAGGAATAAAGACAGCTTTGATGACCATAGCAAGACTGAAGGCTAAGCTTTAATTGCCCCAAATTTGTCTTGGTAACTGTACTATAAATTCTCTAGTTCTACATACAATGGAGTATGAGTCCTATATTACTAGAAAAGCATAAGGTAGGAGCTCTGGAATAAATCACTGAGAAAAAAAAAATTAAAAAGAAGGAGGGAAATAAAAAATAACCACAGCCCAAAACTCCCAAGGAACAGCATCAGAAAAAGGGTCCTTTAAATGATTAAATGAGGTTCCTGAGCAGAACTCAAACAGGACAAAGCTCTTCTAAACTTCTCACTCAAACAGGGGGCAGGGGAAATAAAAGACTTGAATGTAAACTATTGGATTCCAGAAATGCATCATCAGCTGAAAATCTTTGTTGCCTTTTTAACTGCATTTATTTCCCAGAAAATTGAAAAACACCATTCTAGTTCTTCTACAGGATCAGAAACCATATAGACTATAACTAAGATTTGTTATTAAAAACATAAAAAACCTAAATGTGACTTCTGGCTCATGTTTTCTAAACCCCTTGTATCTGTCACACTACATAACTAAATGAGATTTACAAGATGCCTGTAAACAGTGAAGGAGACAAAGTCAAAAGTCTTTCAGTCAAGAGACAGAAGCAAATCTTCTCTATCAAACAAACCCAATTTTTAATCCAAAGAGAAGGAAATTTTACTGCAGAGAGGTAGACAAGACAGCAACAAATATCAGGTGCAGAAGTTCCTTCAGGGATAAGAAGACTTTTTAAGTTATGTAGATGTGCAGCTCGGGGAACATGGAGGAAAAGGAGGAGCATTTTGCATAAGGAACACCTCAACTTGAGCCTATGGAAAACACCAGGCACAGCAACTTTGTCCCACCACTGTCAGAAATTCCAAATAGAGGTATTTCACAGTAAAGCTTTAAGCGTCTTCATTACTTGTCCTGTTCATGACTGCCAGTTGTTGCAGCCTGCAGCAGAGCTAGAATGTGGGGTGTGCCTCTCTCTGATCCTCTCCTTCTGCCCCAGCTTTCATTCACTTTAAACAGGAGCCAAGGATGGCCATGGAAAAAGTATGTGAGCCAAATCCACCCGATTTTGAATCTTTGCCTAAGGCTGAAAGCACATGACAAGCTTTTGTTCCTCTGAATCCCTGCAAGGTATCAAATTCAGTATTTGATGGACATTTTAAAAAGCATATGTGAGTATATCTGTAGTGGCAGAGAAGCTTCCCAGTTGCAGAGAAGGAACTTTGTGACTAAATCATAAAGGCCTAGTTAGACAGCCTGTATTTGTGTCCTAGCAGGGGGTTCATCTGGAGGGAAGAAGCTGATAGAAAAATAAATGGAAATGTTTGCTGGTAAGAAGAGGCCTAGAGTGCAGCAAAAAACAGATTGTACAGCTGAATGAAAAAATGCCTGAATATTCTGTGACAAGCAATAAAGCAGCGACACTTGAGGTTATTTTCACAGAACCTGCCAAATCACATTAGAAATCTGCATCAAGCCCGCAAAATCAAACAGACAGGAGTTTAAAAATTCCAGAAATGAGGTTATCTCTTAATGTTATCCTCTTCTTCCACATAAGACTTCAGACCTTACTCCGTGTGTGCAACCTAAATCCCCCACCAAACAAAAAACGAGATTTTCTTCTCACTGTCCCCGTGGCTATCACCATTAGTACTTCAGTGCCCCACAAAATTTTTATATGAAATCACAAAAGCTCTGAGATTGGAATTGCCATTGCAGGTAATATTACCTTTATCTATAAAATAGAAATTCCAGACACTAACATCGCACGTATTTGTCATAGATCCACGTGCCTGAGTACTCCTGCTAAAAATCAGACCCTTTGAGGGGTGAGGGTGACCCACACCCTTCCTGGCCCTCGAGGAACTCAGAAGCAGACGAGACCAAACCTCCAGAGCAGCACTGGGGGGTTATAGCCAAAACACTGCATAAAGCAGTCCCTCCATAGAAAATGACCTTGGGCAGAGCTGTCTCCCAGGGTGCCAGTGCACAAGCCAAGCACAGAGGCAGAGGTCTGGCACCCAAGCTTGCATCATGACTCTCTTTAGTTCAGCAGTGTGGAAAAGGCCAAAAAGTAAACAGCCATTCTCTGGTTTTGCTTATTTGATCATATATCTGCAGGAAATTAGTACCTCCCTAATTCTTCCCCAAAGCACTATAAAAGTCTTTGATGAATAATTGAACACTTTTGGCAAAAAAAAAAAAAAAAAGGTATTTTTGATATCACACACTTGGAGAAGTTGTAAGTGATCATTTTAACATTTTAACTCTGTCCCCGAGTACTCAAGTGCACAGTCGTAATGTTATTTCAAAACCTTAAAAAAATCTTTAGGAGAAATAGCAACATAAGCAGTTATCCTACCCCTTATCTGTCTTATCAGTAAGGATCTGAGTAACACTACCCTTGCTTTGTGCTAATAAGATATTCATCTCTAGTGAGTGTTCCTTGTATTGGACAAATAATTCAATGTCAATGCTTGTTGTGATGCTGTGATTAGAAAAGGACCTGTGACACCTTCTCACGAATAGATGAAAGATGCTGAACAGAGAAATAAGGGAGATGCTTTACCGCTGTGTTTTGCACTGGTGACGTCAATATTGAAAGTCCTTTTTCTGCGTATTGTTCTGGTGTCAGTGTATTAAAAAGGTTACCAAAAAAATTACCCAAAAGCAGAAGAAAATGTCTTAAAGAAACAAAGAATTTAATTTCTTTAGCTTACCAAAACAAAGGTGAGCGCTGACTTGACAGTTACGTGATGACCAAATGCCAGGTACTAAGAAAGATCTCTGATCTAGCAAAGAAAAGGTTTAACAAAGGACAGGTCCAGATTAAAATATTTGAAAAAATTGCAACAAATTACCAAAGACAACCAATGAACTGTCCGCCTCTTCATGTCTTACAAATCAAAACCAGACACCCTCCTTAAAAATATGCTTCAGAACATCCCAATTATTTTTCTCAACTTACAAGTAAAGAAAGGAACAGGAAGAAACAGATGAATGCTCAAGACTAGGTGACATTAATTACCAGGTTTCCTGGCCTCGAAGCTATTCCTTTGGCTTTTTGTAAAGTAAAATAGTTTCAGCCATCTATTGACAGTAGAGGAATAGTGAGGTCCCGGAAATTTTGAACTGCGCTTCAGATTTTGGCAAAAAGCAACCTCTAATCGTTCTGTCCCCGTCCCCCAGAGCCACTCTTTCGCTATCTATCCATTCCCTCCCAGTCGCCCCGCTCCCCACGCACAGTTTCACTTTCCCTTCTCTCGTCCCTGCCGCCGTGAGATAGCGAAGGGCAGAGGACGGACCGGGAATGAAGCTCGCTGCTTTCATTTCTTCCACCCTAAATAGAAAGCTTAAACTTAGAAGAGCTATAGGGCAACGGGGTAGGCAGGGCACGCTGCCACAGGAGCGACGCTGTGGGTACGAGCCCGGCAGGGCAATTCCCATCGGCTGCACAAGCCCTGGGCCAACCGGGGCGGCTCCCGCAGCGCGCTCGGGGCCCGCGGGCCGGCCCGGAGGCGGCACCCGCTCGCCACCACCCGGGCAGGGCCAGGAAAAGGAGGGAAAAGGCTCTGCCGAAACCCGGGATCGAACCAGGGACCTTTAGATCTTCAGTCTAACGCTCTCCCAACTGAGCTATTTCGGCTGCCGTGATGCGTATATTGCGGTGTGGTAGCACTAATCCGTTCTTCCATACCCGTCACTCAGCCGCCTGCACCCGGTGGTCTCAATAAAACAGGTGTTGTTAGCCCTGCGGCGCTGGATGCCGCAAACGAGTCCATGATGGGTCTTCGCGAACAAAACTATGCCGTAAGCCAAAGACAAATCAGCAGTAACACAAAATTATGCATATACAAACATCTATGCACAACACACAAGTCAGGATGAAGGTGTTTTGGCAGTTTGGCGAGGTAACAGGAACTAGAACACTATGTGAGACTCAGGAGCATTAAATTGGCAGTATTTTAGGGATTTTATTTTTAAAGTTTTTAGGGATTTTATTTTAAAGCCTGACAAACTGTGTGCAGAGATGATGGTATCACAAAAAGACATGAACAGGAAGGGCACCTGCACCATGTGTCCATGGTCTTCCACTGGAGAAGTTCCCTGTGCCCACATAAGTCACAAATCCTGACTAAGAAGTGTAATAAGAAAAACAGTTTACATTCACGTCCTTGATTAGGCATTGATTTCAACAGGCAACTGGTCACACACGCCTGTGGCTACAGGGAAAAGGTAGAGGATGCATCAGAGTGCCCACATTAGTGCCTGCGGTTGGCACTGACATCTCAAGTCTCTGTTGATTTGCACAGCCCATGGTCTAGGAAAAGCCACCTGGAGGGCATCTCCTGCTCACACTTTCTGCACACTGTGAGTGGAGAGAGGCTGTTTTGCAAAATTGTCCACTGCTGCTCCCTCCTGTTAGTAAAAAAAAGGACTCTCTTTCATAGTACTAGAGGAATTTAACAAACCCCTTCTTTTTCAAGCGGGGAAGAAGCAGCCTCAGCCCAAGCCAGCCATGCGAATATTTGGTAACATAAATCACCCTGTTTCCTTTTATTCTCAGAGTGCATTTTTCCTTACGTTGTCCCACATTTGTGGGTTCTTCAGGAGCTGATCCATTTTCAGGAGTCAAACACCTGTTTTCAGAGGTACAAAGGCTGAGGACTGAGCCAGCAGTTTAGTGACTGAAAACAAAAACTCTTCACAAAAAAATTCAGTTAGGGAGACGTTAAAAAAATCCACCCACACTTGTGCTTAAGAGGTGTGCAAACAACATACCGATACAAAATTTCATCTTCTCATAATTTTCCATTGCCACTGGCAACGATTGTTTTGCTGAAAAGTGATGAATGTAATCCCTTAACAAGAATGTCTCCTACTAATGCAGCTAACACAATCTGTGATCTTTGGTGCAGATAAACTCCAAATGTGTCACAGCATGTATAGAAGTCAAAACACTATCTACTTAAAGAGTTTTCACACATTACCACAACAATCAGAGGTACTATGGAGCAATGGGTTATTCCAATTCTTATTTTTTAGAAATCTTTGTTTTGCCAAGTGAAATGGAAATGGCAATAGGAATAAAAAAAAGGCAATGGAAAATAAAATTAAATAAAAGAGAAGGACAATTCAGTCTCAGACATAGCATATTTAATAAAAGAGTCAGCTTTTCCCCTAACAGAATTTGGCAAGGGGGTTTATATTAAAAGTTTCTCCTTCTGTAGAAAGATACTTGCATTTTGTGCCTGTCTAATGAGCGTAAGAACACAGTTTCAGCAAAATGGAACATTCTGAGAAAAAAAAAAAAAGAAACCAACAAAAAACCCACACGTTTTTCACCCACAATCTTTCTGCTACATCAAAGTACAGGGTGGACAAACAGAAGGTATTTTCTAGTCCGTCATCTCATGGCAGTGTAAACCAGCCTCAACCACAGCTGACACTCATTAATGCAACCAGCACACAAACTGAAGCAAGTGCTGAGGTCAGACCAGGGAAAGCCTCGGAGAAAGTAAGGGCTCTCTCTCTCTCTGTTGCACAAACTGGAGCTGATACACACACACCACAAACGCCCTAGAGGCCACAGCTCGCAGGGCAGTGCTCAGGGCCAGGTTGGATGGGGCTCTGTGTCCCTGCACATGGCAGGGGACTTGAACTAGGTCATCTTTAAGGTCCTTTCCCAGCCAAATCACTCCGGTTCTGTGAGTGCAGATGGCCCTGCCTCAGCTGCCTACTTCAGCGTCTTCCAAACCCTTTCACTTGCTGCTGGAAGGGAGGCACAGAAAAGCAGCTGTGATAAACCAAGACAGTGAGGTAGCAATGTTGGTTTTCCTCAATGCACAAGGGATTTCAGGAGCCACTTCCCAAAGATCTGATCCAATTCAGAGCAGTAGTCCCAAAAAGAGATGCAAACCAACAGCAATCCCCACAAAACTTCCCAAGTTCCTGACAGAACCTGAATCAAAACCTTTGCCAAAGTCCAGCCCTTCTCCCTTAGAAAGTTTTAGCAGTTAAGTGACAGACACGTTTACTCCATTTTTCTTACTCGTGTGGCCTCACTTTGTTCTGTGACACAAATCTTGAAAGATTAGTGCTCACAGTATTTTACATCACCACCTCTGCCTTCTGCAGAAATGCTTCCCAATAAAATCAGTGAGAAATAAAACCTGAAAGCATCACACTTCTCCACACTGACAGTTCACTAGTTGATCTTTTGTCCTTTTCTTCCTACAGAAGTCAGAAGTCTAACAGCAAAATAAGCTGTTTTCTGTAACAGAAAATACTTTTCCCTGTGAAAAAAATTCTACCAGATCACTCACCTGCTAAGAAAATATTATCTACAGCAAAGTAGCTCAAAGCAAAAGCCTCCTACATTTCTTAAATATACACATTTCAATATTTTAAAATGTGTATGTATGTATTTATATATATACACAAGTAGTAACACAAAAATCTCAAACACTTGGATGAATTAAATCTTCAAAAATATTTAAATAAACTACAACAGCTTTCACTAAAAATTAATAGATCCTATTGAAAATCCACTCCAGGTAATATCACTTCTTTGGACAGTCACATAAATATCAATGCTTGCATCTTCAGCATCTATACATTAAGAACAACTTTCAGAAGTTCTGTTCAATAAACCAATCACTCCCTACTGCTTTCTTCTGTGTATTTCTGGTAACACTATTTTTAGTGTTCCAAAGACACCGTACCTATTTTCAAAGGTTTAAAGTATTTTTAAATTAAGGCTTATGCATGTTTAAAATAGAAAGATTTCAGTTATCTTTAACCTCTACTCTTAAAAAAACACAACACAGCCAGTATTCCAGTATAAGGAGATGCGAAAGACACATATTTTCATACAACTCACTCAAAGTAGCTGTCACGGCAATCACAAATACACCTAAGACAGATCTTTCCAGCACTTCAGCTATTTCTGGTACTGACTTTTGCAAAATACGAAACAGTAAGATGGATATCATAAGAAAGGATGCACATTGTAAGGAAGTCATACATCAAGGAAAGCATAAAAATTAAGGAAATCTTTGAATGTAGTCATCAACGTGCGTTTGATGACGACATTTCAGTGATTCATCCATAGAAGCACATCTGGTAAGCCAAATATGCAACAGATCATTACATATGAAATCCTGTAACTTCTGTCTGTCCCAAATGGAGGCTTTTTCTTCCAAATCAACTGCCACACAATTCAAGTATAGTATTATTAACCCACTTTGTCACAGAAAACTCACCTTCAATAAAAGGCTCATAGACTTTAAAACCCACACTTGGCACCGCAGTAAGCCTAGAAGCTTCTGGGTTAGCCTTCTTTTAGAGTGACTCTTGCCAACCACAAGTGGCATTTTATCAACAGCACCATACACCACAAGAGCTGTGATGAAGCTGGGAACACTTGTGCTAACTCCCAGTTTCTGAGACCCTTTAGAAGTCACAGGTTTTTCTGAGTACACTACAGCATCCCAGTCCTGTGCCACTTGCAGCTGTGCCCAGGGGCCACAGACGATCAGGGACTGGGCCAACTACAGAAGCTGAAGTGATACAACCAAGAACAGTGGTCCTTTTTATGTTTGCCATGTCACCTCAAAGACAAAAAAGTGAAGGTAATTTTTTCAGGATAAAGGAAGAGCTAAGAAATATTTCTTTTAAAAACCCACCATCTATTTTTTCAGTCTGTTTTTCTTAATAAGGAGAAACCAGTTACACCGTAATATTTATTATTAAATCAACTTTTAACAAGATTCATTGAAATATTTCTAGAATTACAGAGTTTTTTTCCAAATTTTATATTAAAACTCAAATATTGTTTTATCTTTAAAATGTTTATTACAGAAAAAATGCTGATACACTGCACTGGTTAAGGTTTGCCAACCCACAATTCACAGAAAAGAAGAGTTTTAAAAAATTTTCTCCACAAGTAGCCTTCATATCACAGGAAATAAGATCATTGGAATGTTAACTGTGTTCCATTATTTCAAGTTTGTTACAATTACAGCTAAGAAAAGAGAGTTAACATGTAATAGACAGTAATACAGTAAAATGAGGACAAAGTTTAAGGAAATGTTTCTGGAAATCTCAGCGAGAACACCTGCTACTTCTTGACATCATTTCCCCCCTGTTCCCATTAAAAAGGGGCATTTAAAGTTATGGAGTAGGTACGTTTAATCAGTCAACTACAAAAGCTAATAGAGCACCAGCAGAGAAATGGACGGAACTATACAGGTGCTATTGTCAATCAATTTATAGTCTCCAAAAAATATATAATTTCTCCTCTTGATTAAAAATAAAACCCAATTCTTTGAAGTGACAAAAAATTATATATATTAAAAAACAAACTAATACAGATTAATAATTCCAGAACTAAAACAAATTTAACTCCAAGTCCCAAAAGCTGCAATCACAGTTAATTATTCTTAACAAGGCAGTCTTTACTTCAGTAAAACATTCATAACATTATAAATATTCTTCATACAGTTTTTTAAAATCAATACCTAGTGAGAATAGAGTATTGCACTGAAAGCTGAAACTAAGAGGTTCAACTTATAAAGTGCTGAAACCATTCCAAAGTTGTGCCATACTGTGGTTCGTTACTCATCATGGTTCATGTATCTTGAGTACATTAAGAGTCCAGTGTGGCCACTTGATTGCAGGCTTTGAAGAAAAGACCATATGAGGTAGAAAAAACTCCAGGTTCTGTGCCACACTATGGACCACTGAGCTGGGCAAATGGGTCTGTCACAGGAAAGGGCTCCAAAGCTTTCTCCGAGTTTTTCCAGTTGTGGAAATTTTCTCTGTACCATTCAACTAATATGGAAAGAACATTGATGAGTCAAGCTGACCAGAGATAACATTCAAAAAATAAAAAAAAATCCAAATATTCCTCAGATATAAGACTAACAACATGCTAATTGTTCTTTATAGAAAATTTTAACCCATAATATTACAAAAATCTAGTTTAAACTTTGTAAGTTTTCTATGCAAGACTTATTCTAGCACTAAAAAGTGATTATCTTTTTTTCTTTTATGTCATGTAAACTCACTATTTAGAAAGCAGCCAATTTATGTTAAATTCAAGTGTTACATTCAATCTCTTCAGCTTCTCATCAACTAACCTATATACCCATTTCCCCCTTTTCCCTCTCCCTCCTCCCATCATGCCATCAATCAGTGTAAAAGTCATCAGTCTTACTTGTTTTTGTTATTCCTTCTTTCCAAGGCACTTTGGGTCTCCAACCTAAGTTGTGCATTTTTTCTGAACTCATTGGGTATCTGAGGTCATTTGTAGGCCTGATGAAGTATAAAATGCACACAGAAAACAATCTGATTACACTACTTCCTTAATTAGACATGCAGTACCTCACACTGTCTTCCAACAAACATTAGATATGCTTCAATTTTGAAAATTCCCATCAACATGAACAGGTTGCATTGCCTTCAAAAAATACGTGGCAGCTGAGTGCAACTACAACAACACAATTCAGTTTGTACAGTCAACTACTTGAAACTGACTAGAATAAATATTAATTAGTATTTTACTGGCACAAAAATGAACAGAAAACTCACTGCCAACGCATTTGTGCAAATCAGTGAATTTGCAATGCAGAGCCAGCGTTTTCTAATATTAGCATTTACGGTTTTTATCCTGAAAACCCACAAATTTACACATACTTCAGATTTAAAACACACAGGCTTCCAAAG
Organism: Irena cyanogastra; assembly: GCA_013397155.1. Classification (NCBI taxonomy): domain Eukaryota; kingdom Metazoa; phylum Chordata; class Aves; order Passeriformes; family Irenidae; genus Irena; species Irena cyanogastra. The sequence goes on along the minus strand of VWZV01011283.1, from coordinate 14,124 downwards.
GGGCATCATTACAGTGGTTCATTGGGGACTTGAACTTAGTAATACTGAATATGTAGAATCCCGAACTGCACGATTCAACACAGAAAGATACATCTGATATCTAAGCATGACAGAAATTTTCACTTCCACAGTCTGGCACACAGGTAGCCTAGTCAAGCATTCCTGCACTACTGGCACTGGCATATTGAACAGTCAAGGTACATGTGCAGGCACAAACCAAGCACTTACCACAGTTACTGTAACATGCTACTCTCAAGCAGAAGCAGAACTTATTTTTCCATAGCAAGTAACCTCATGACCTTTAAGTCACTCATTATAGAATTATATAGTCATAAATCGGGTATATTAACAACCTTTGGTAAGACCTCAACACTCCCTGAAACACATATTCCTATGTGGTTAGTCTTCCCAAGACCATTTATGTTTAAACATTAGCAGAGAGGGCCCAATACAAACGAAGAAACATCTTGAAGTGAATTACACTGAGAACTCCTAAACACTCACATGATGTGAGCCAAAGGCAATTTGTTCAAAGTCCTGTAATACATTGAGGATTAGGATTCTGAAGAACATTTCCTTTTAAAAACAAAAGTTAGCACATTTTAAAAGACACTTCAGTTGCCATGATAACAATCTAAATGTGAACAGAAAGTGAGACTTCTAAAGGCCATAATACTTAACTGCTATCAGTAGACACATCATTTCTAATCACTCTGGAGAGAGTGATATCTAAAGTAAGCAGAGGCTCATTGTCGCTGCAGAAAAGAAATGGATATAAAAGAGCAGAGCCAAACCAAGCTTGAAATTAAGGACGGAAACACACAGCAAAAGCATATCTATAAAAGCTACCCATTTTTCCACTGCCCTAACTTTGGCACCTTAGAGCTTTACATCTACTTTTGAGATAGCAGCTTCAGCTTAAGATAGAAATCTAAAGCTAACTACACTTCACAGGCATGTATTTCTGCCTGTGGAGACTGGGTCTTACTACAAAGTACATCTAAGTCTGAATTAGTCACATTAATGCCAAAATACTGAAGCTAAGCATGAGATAATGGGATTCATCTCACTCAGTGATGCTGAATACAAAGTACACTGAATAAACTGTCCAAACTACCATGAAGGAAAGATTCAGTTGCTCTGTAAAATTTGTCCTCTTCCCAGAGCAGACTTCAGTAATGACAAGTATGAAGAATGTTTGAAGACAGAGATTAACATTACATGCTCCCCTTCAAGACATTCATTCTGACCTACAGATCCAAATAATAAAGTCCTGTTTTCTATACAGAACCCTGATCACAGATGTCAAATTCACTGGCAAAAAACCCAAAAAATTAAGGAAGCAAAACAGCTCTTAGTCCCTCAATAGTGTTCCCTCCTTTAGAGCAGAAACACTTCCACAAAAAACTATTTGGTTAAGAGTCTCAGAAAACCTGCGGGACAAAACTATCCCGCATGTGCAGCACATCCTCCATGGAGCATGTCCTCCACATTCCTCACCTGTCTTTGACATAATCCATCCAGTGCTCCATTTCAGACTCTGAACTGGTCTTCTTTATCTGTCGAGAAGAAAAACAACTATCACTCCCATACGTCTTGGGCTATATTTTAAAACCAGTTTTTTTCTTAACAAACTTAAATCTTTTTTAAAACCCCCACCAAATAAAACAATATAAACCACAAACAGAAATGGTCTTTCGTATACTGAGTCTTCAAACCACTGAAATTATCAAAATTATCTATAACAACTCCAACCTATTTCCTTCATCCGGAGCACTGCCAGAACATCCATAATCAAACTGTTAAGATTTTAACAGTGCCACATTCTCAGACCAAAACTAAAACATGGAAAAAAGAAGGTAATTAATCATGATGCAAATCAGGATATGTCCCAGTCAGGATAACTGATACAGCAGCCCAGTGCAGGATAGCCCATACTGCAAACTTACACAGTCCAGCTGCCACAGAAAGGGTAGCACATCATTCTGCTGCAAGTATCTTCCAACACCCAACACAAGTCTAAGCTCTTTCAGAGCTACAGAACGTCTGTGTAATTATTCATATGTGCAATGAAAATCAGTAAAGAAAAGCATCAGAACTCTTTACTCACTAAATGGATTAGCTCCTTAGCAAGCTGGGCAATGGACATCTCAAAGTTAGTTCCAATGTTATAAATTTCACCTGGTTTCCCCTCCTTCAGGACAGTAAGGAATGCTTCTACCACATCAGTTGCATAAAGGAAATTCCTTCTCTGAAGTCCAGAACCATGAATACAGCTTAAGACAAGAAAAAGACAAAAAAAGTGGTTTAGTCCTCAAATAGACACATTCAATTTACCATACTGTGTTTTAAGCAGTTTTGCTGTAAGATGGGTGTCTGAAGGTACCTTAAGCAGCTGACATGGAATCTTTCACTTTAAGGAAACCCTGTTATTAAAGTAAGGGATTCAGAACTTTGTTACGTAATTATCATTTTACAAATCAGCACATATTTGTAACTGCAATTACAGTCTAATAGCACAAATACTACCAAAAAAATGTGAGTTACCTACCATTTTCTGTTCTGTTGCAACAAAGATATAAACTTTGGAATAACCTAAGGAATTGAACAACAACAACAAAAAAATTACTCCACTATTTTAGAAGTTGTTATTCTACAAAGAATGAGGAACGTCAACAGTTATGCAGCATTAAGTATTTTAATAAGATCCTTTAAATACTTCTAAATTTTATTAAATATAATGAAAGAATGTATCAAGCCTAGAAACTGCAAGGATTTTGGTTTGTAAGAGTAGAAGCCTCTATTGTATTGTAAACCTTATCTTTGTGGCTGTTACAAATGTAACATTTTTTCAAAAATAAAAGAAGTTTCCATTACTTTTACACATGGCAGTGCATCAGAGTCTAACTAGAAATAATTATTACCAACAATTCAGAACTGTTGGTTTAAACATCCAGCAAACTGCAGTAAATCTAGTACCAAAGAGTTGTCACAATAGTTGAATTTAGAAAAGAATCGACAGAGAGTTTTAAGATAACATGGATAAACACAGATCAAGTGACAGTGTGCTTGCTGCACAAAGATTTACATTATGTTCATCTAAAAGCTTAGATCCATTCATAATGCCCCAGATACTTCAGAACAGTTGCCCCCACTACTAAAGTCCTTAAACTGAAACCATTAGAAAACTACCCAAATTACCTGAATTTAACTTCCTACTCTAAACACAGGAGCAGAATACTAGATAAAACTGAAGATTAATGTAGCCTTGTGCTGTGTTTTTAGCAGTAACTACAATGTGGTATGTGAAGAAGAATATATGTAAGTCAAATGCAAGCAAATACATCCCCTGAATATATCCCCCAGCAATCATGCAACCTGTAGCAAGACATAGATCAATGAAAAATGTACCCGAATAGCCATTGCTTATCCACCTGCAATAATGTGGGTGAAAATAAACTTATTTGGGAAAAAATACCTACAAAAGGTGAAAAGCAATTTAAATTAAAAAACACCTCCACAGAACTGTAAAATACAGCTACATTTTCCACCAGTTCCAAACTCCAAAGAGTATACATGATTATTATTTCCATTTCAACAGTGTATTTCCATTCACTAACCAAGCAGATTCAGGTATTGACTTAAAAAGTTAACTCCTTCTTACAAATAACTGTTTTAAATAGTTACCCTGCAAGGTCTGTATGAACACATGCAAAGACAAGTCACTTTACACTACTTCTACCTTATATACGAATGTTATAGCTCCATCTTACTGATTTTCTGTGCAGGCTGGAACATCCCTTTCTACACCAGACATTGTATCCTCAGTTTACTTTTTGAAATGTTTCCCTTAGTTATTAAACACTCACAAATACAGAGCATGATGTGAGTAAATGTGATGTGTAGGGGAACTGTCAAAATAGCCTTTGAAAAATAGAAAAATTACAAAACAAAGCTGCTGTCATAAAATTCATTTAAACTACAAGTATCTAATTGAAGTTTTATCAACAATCAAAAAATATGTGCTCAGGGTAAGACACGTTAGTGTAAGCTCAAAATACATGATCACGTGTTAATTGCAAGAGTGCTTTTTTCAAAAGTCATCCTATGCACGTGACAAAAAAGTAACATCACTGCAACCCTGAATTCTGGTACACTGAAGCTCAGAGTAAAGAACAGTTTAACTCACTTTCTCTGGATATTGATGTGGTCCGTAAACATTACTGCTCCGTGTGATGACAACTGGGAACTGGAGAGCATTAAACATACACATCATTACATAAGAAAGCACATACCACTAAAAATCTGTATCTTTTTGCTGATCAATAAACAAACCAACACATGCACAGTGCTTACTCAAAAATCTGCAAGCCCTTACGAAAGTTACTGAATTAAGCTCTCTGTATTTCCGTCAAACAGGCAAGAGCCTCCAGCCTTCTCAGCCTGTCAGGAGCACCACAAGTAATAAATGTTTGAAATCTCTCTTGTTCTAGAACCACCACAGGATATTGCATATGTGTATCTGGTTGACTGAAGACTGGCTTAATCCTACTTATTCCAATATGTTTCACAGGACATTAACGTCCTATTCTTGTTCACTTTATAGCAAAAACATCATATATCAAGAACAGAAGTCTAAAGTATCCAAAATATTAAATGTGTTTGCTTAAACAAATCTGACTAGCAGGGCTTTTTCTTTTTTTGCTTTAACTATAAGCCTAGTCTTAATACGATTTGAGTAATGCATGCTCTACCTCTGTGTAATACTTCTTTACTTCCTGCAAGCTTAACACTGGTTTTTAAATTCCTAATGCTCTCTTTGACCATTTTATGAAAGCACATTTTTAGATATTACAGTTCAGACTTAAAAAACAAAAATTAAAAACATCTGACCTCTCCCCACTGTCTTGCAGTGTATCTTCACAACTGATTAGTGGAGATTCTCTAACACATCCAGACTACAAGACTAACAATAAGGAAAGAGGTGGCACTGTGTGGACCAGTGCTGATTTTTCTTTTACACTCTTATGTACATAATACAGACACTTAATTACAGGCTTCAGAGTTTTTGAAGCTTCCATGGACTTACTTGGTACCTTTCCCAATAAGATTGAACAAAACACTCTGCAGCTGCTTTAGAGGAGGCATAGGGATTTGTCGGACGTTTTGGTGAGGACTCATCAAATTCCTAAAATGAAAAGAAAAATTTGCATTACTCAATTTATTTTGCCCAGATAAGCCCTAAAGTTACAAAAGAAATAAAAATCCCTAAATATCCAAGCACATCAGTCTAACAAAGTCCCCTTACAACAGAAGGCCATAACAAAAGACAGCCTATTTACTGAACATAGGAGGCAGACAGATTACCAGCAGTAATATTTTTATACTTGTAACAGAGTTACCTCAAAGCAGCAGGTCCTCAGATTTTTATCTTATTAAATAATCACTGTTGCTACAGGGAGGCTTAATATTTTTCAGGTTCATATTGCCTCAGAGAGCAATTGGGCCACCACTAGCAAAATCACCTTTCAGTCCTAAATAAAAGGGATCTTTTCTTAATTTTTCTGTAACTTTACTTCTGTAAAAAAATGTAGAATTGCAACCCGAAACCTTCCAAAGCAGGGCTTCAACAATTCTGACCAGTTCCAGAACAGGTATCCTCCAGGCTATCCTGACACTTTAATCTACTTCTCACTTGAAAGGAGACAAAAAACAAACCAAAAGAAGGAGAGATACTACCCAAGATGTGATTGGTAACAATCCCCTTAACATGATTAAAACACCCACTGTTCTTGTCCGACCTTTGCCTGTGAAATTAAATGGCCTTTCTCTTGTCAAAAAAAAAAAACTCTACGAGAACTTCTAGTGTGATTCACAAAGAGAAGAAAAAACAGATTAAAGTTCTCTTTTCAAGGCCCAGAGACAGAAAAATTTCACTTGAAGGTATCAGCCAAGCCACAGGTCTATACACATGAAAACATCACCCTTGGGTATCATAAAAGCCTACAGATGGAAGTTGTGTTGAAGGAACTGATAAAGACACTATGATAATAAGAAAGCACATAGAACTCTTCTGAAGTACATTAATATTTCCAGGGACTATGGCAAAAGGCTCCTTGACTTTATTTATGCCTTTAAAAAGATGAGCATGCATAATTCGCCTTTTTACTGAGCTAAATTACATTTCCTGAATTAAGGTCAGGAATAAATTCTCAAAAATCAAAGATATGCACATAACAACAAGAAACATCTGAATATTTATTACAGAAATACAGAAATTGTTTTCTATTTGAATTGTCACTACCTACAGCTCTGTTAATATTTTAGCTAGAATATAAAGCAGTTCCCCACCTGTCAAGCTGTGCACATTACTGAAGTCTCATGAATGCTCCAGGATAAAACCCATATAATAAACTCCTTTGATAATATCTCTGAGGAGTAGTGACACCATTAATGACCCAAATCTCATTGTTTTAGACAATAAAAATTCAATATAATACAAGCTATGAAAAAAAAAGCAGGACAATTTTGATATTCAGCTTTCTAGAGCTACCAGCGCTTACTTACCTGAAGTCAAACATTTACAGAGGCCAAGGAAAGTTAGACTCAACTTTGTTTTCACTATTAAAAGCAGGTAAACTAGAAATATCCTCATGCATTTTCAAACTCACCTCATCAGTGCTACCTCCATATACTTCATCTGTACTAACATAGACAAACTTCTCCACATTGGCTTCATGTGCAGCAGCAACCAGCACATTGGTGCCATAAACATTCACATAGGTGAATTCCAGGGCATGCCAAAATGAAAGATCTACATAAAAAAAATGCAGACAATTCTGATTAAATTTAGGCAAGACAGGGCTATAGGATCCACTTGAAGGCTGCAATAAAGACCTGTCAGATACCAAGGTCCTTATTGAATGAAAGCACCTTCTACACTTACTTGAAGACAGAAATCCTTGTTCTCAACAAGAGGCTGGAATCACGAGCAAAAGCTTGTTGGTTATGGATTTTTTAATCTAAAATAGCANCATCTGACCTCTCCCCACTGTCTTGCAGTGTATCTTCACAACTGATTAGTGGAGATTCTCTAACACATCCAGACTACAAGACTAACAATAAGGAAAGAGGTGGCACTGTGTGGACCAGTGCTGATTTTTCTTTTACACTCTTATGTACATAATACAGACACTTAATTACAGGCTTCAGAGTTTTTGAAGCTTCCATAGACTTACTTGGTACCTTTCCCAGTAAGACTGAACAAAACACTCTGCAGCTGCTTTAGAGGAGGCATAGGGATTTGTCGGACGTTTTGGTGAGGACTCATCAAATTCCTAAAATGAAAAGAAAAATTTGCATTACTCAATTTATTTTGCCCAGATAAGCCCTAAAGTTACAAAAGAAATAAAAATCCCTAAATATCCAAGCACATCAGTCTAACAAAGTCCCCTTACAACAGAAGGCCATAACAAAAGACAGCCTATTTACTGAACATAGGAGGCAGACAGATTACCAGCAGTAATATTTTTATACTTGTAACAGAGTTACCTCAAAGCAGCAGGTCCTCAGATTTTTATCTTATTAAATAATCACTGTTGCTACAGGGAGGCTTAATATTTTTCAGGTTCATATTGCCTCAGAGAGCAATTGGGCCACCACTAGCAAAATCACCTTTCAGTCCTAAATAAAAGGGATCTTTTCTTAATTTTTCTGTAACTTTACTTCTGTAAAAAAATGTAGAATTGCAACCCGAAACCTTCCAAAGCAGGGCTTCAACAATTCTGACCAGTTCCAGAACAGGTATCCTCCAGGCTATCCTGACACTTTAATCTACTTCTCACTTGAAAGGAGACAAAAAACAAACCAAAAGAAGGAGAGATACTACCCAAGATGTGATTGGTAACAATCCCCTTAACATGATTAAAACACCCACTGTTCTTGTCCGACCTTTGCCTGTGAAATTAAATGGCCTTTCTCTTGAAAAAAAAAAAAAACTCTACGAGAACTTCTAGTGTGATTCACAAAGAGAAGAAAAAACAGATTAAAGTTCTCTTTTCAAGGCCCAGAGACAGAAAAATTTCACTTGAAGGTATCAGCCAAGCCACAGGTCTATACACATGAAAACATCACCCTTGGGTATCATAAAAGCCTACAGATGGAAGTTGTGTTGAAGGAACTGATAAAGACACTATGATAATAAGAAAGCACATAGAACTCTTCTGAAGTACATTAATATTTCCAGGGACTATGGCAAAAGGCTCCTTGACTTTATTTATGCCTTTAAAAAGATGAGCATGCATAATTCGCCTTTTTACTGAGCTAAATTACATTTCCTGAATTAAGGTCAGGAATAAATTCTCAAAAACCAAAGATATGCACATAACAACAAGAAACATCTGAATATTTATTACAGAAATACAGAAATTGTTTTCTATTTGAATTGTCACTACCTACAGCTCTGTTAATATTTTAGCTAGAATATAAAGCAGTTCCCCACCTGTCAAGCTGTGCACATTACTGAAGTCTCATGAATGCTCCAGGATAAAACCCATATAATAAACTCCTTTGATAATATCTCTGAGGAGTAGTGACACCATTAATGACCCAAATCTCATTGTTTTAGACAATAAAAATTCAATATAATACAAGCTATGAAAAAAATAGCAGGACAATTTTGATATTCAGCTTTCTAGAGCTACCAGCGCTTACTTACCTGAAGTCAAACATTTACAGAGGCCAAGGAAAGTTAGACTCAACTTTGTTTTCACTATTAAAAGCAGGTAAACTAGAAATATCCTCATGCATTTTCAAACTCACCTCATCAGTGCTACCTCCATATACTTCATCTGTACTAACATAGACAAACTTCTCCACATTGGCTTCATGTGCAGCAGCAACCAGCACATTGGTGCCATAAACATTCACATAGGTGAATTCCAGGGCATGCCAAAATGAAAGATCTACATAAAAAAAATGCAGACAATTCTGATTAAATTTAGGCAAGACAGGGCTATAGGATCCACTTGAAGGCTGCAATATAGACCTGTCAGATACCAAGGTCCTTATTGAATGAAAGCACCTTCTACACTTACTTGAAGACAGAAATCCTTGTTCTCAACAAGAGGCTGGAATCACGAGCAAAAGCTTGTTGGTTATGGATTTTTTAATCTAAAATAGCATTGGCTAAGTACAGTAAGAAAAGTGTCATTCAAAGACAGTTGCAAGATGCAGTAATATGGACCCATGACTAATAACTCATCAGCAGCTGTTTTCATTCTCACAACTGTTCCCCTGACCTAATGACTTTGTGCCTATCAAATCTGACAATTTCCAGAAGTATTCTCCTGGAGAACTCTTTCTTCTCATGATGGATGGAGTATGGTGGGGATTGGTCTTACTAACAGTGATACTGAAAAGCAGCCATGTGAAATAGGCACTTTATAATTCACTCTCTCTTTTTAGCACAGAGACGAGTCTAATGGGACTTATGCCTAATCCTTCAGCTTTCATGCTGTTTTTTCATGTGACATTGGAGCCAATTAAGTAAAAACTTCAAACTATGCACAAAGCCCCTCTCCACTGCCTTTATGACTCCCTCAGTACACTGTCAGCTACAGGTGAGTCTAGATAGAATTTCAAAATGTAATGCAGACAAAAAGGTACATTACCATTTATGTGCAATGAAAACAAGACAACAGTTAGATGAATAACGTTTAAAATCAAGGCTGTGAATCCCTCTGAGTTAAAAAGGCCCCAGACGCTCAGTCATGTGATTTGTAAAGACAAATTGGATCCTTGGTTTATATGAAGGGAAAAGACAAAAGTTTTTGGCATATATTTCAAGTGGGTATAGCCATGGAAAACAATACCAAAACATGCAGCAATGCTCACCTACATGTGTTTGGGCTGCAAAATGAAGCACTATATCTATCTTCTCGGTTTCAAAGAGCTGCTTTATAAAATCAGGTTCACAAATATCAAGACAAAAGTTTTAGAAAAAAATAAGGAAATTATTTTTGATAGAAAATAGTCAGCTTCCCTTCATACCAAGCACCCTTTATACCCTTATACCATAAGAAACCATTAGAAAGGGAGCACAGGATACAAGCAGCACTGTCAACTGAGTTCTGGGCCACTTATCAATGCCATGTCTAAACTAAGACCATACAAAAAATTTCACACATTTTTTTAAAAATCCTCAATGAAACTTATTTCAGAATTTATATTACTATTAACATTAGAAATAGCAATGTGTCCAACAATACACACAGCAAAAGTACAGCGTGGAGCTCCAACACTGAGGCTGAAATGTCAAGCTCCCAGAGTAAGTAAGAGCTCCCAGTCTGGCAAGCTGGCAGGGCCATCTAGTGGCACTGCAAAAGGAGAAGTAGATTCACACTAAACGGGATTAGATTATGTTTTGCAAGGGCTTTGCTGCTTGCTGTTTATTCTGGTGATTTATTTTTTGACATATATTTTTAAAAGAGACATTATTTTGAACTAAATGGCTAATTACTGATTTTTTAAAACTGAAATTCAAACTTAGTATATCTACACTGAACAGCAACAGAAATTGTGATTAAAACATATCTTTCATACAGCCCCTGAGTCAAATTTTCTAAACTTACTGTTCTACTTTCCCAAACAGACTTCCTTTCTACAGTACCGCTAGAGAATATATCCTTCTTGCTGTCTCCTGAGGTCAGTACCAATGTTACAGTTCTAATCATAAGGGTTGTACATCAGAGATTATCTTTTCCAGCACATTTTTTCCTGTCAGTGTAAACATGACAGTGGTTGCATACCAGCTGGATGTTAAGCTGTGATCAACTGTCCCTAAAAACCAAAAACAGAAATAAATAACCCAAATGCACACCCAAAACCACAAAAAAACCACAGTGAAAAGTTGGAATTATTTATACTGGTGTGACAAGAAATTCCTACTCTTGTTCAAAGCAGTATGGCCATATCATTCCTAGTTACTGTCCCCCTGCTTCACATAGGGATATGACTGTTTAAAGGATATATTGTAGAATTCCAAGTTCTCCCCAGCAATTAAATGTTAACATCTACCTAGGTAACAAGGCTTTTATACGGCATTCATACATTTCACATTACACACAGGAAACAATCAAAGACCTTAGGAAAGTAACCAAAAAGCCACTTTGGTCATGCTGAAACTGCACATGTGCATGTCTGCATACAGGCTGTCCCTTTCCGCTCATGCAACTTTCAGCGCAAAAGCTCAGATACAATCCCTTACTGAAATAAAGAGGTGGTTCACAAAAACATAAACAGCCATTAGGATGACCAACAGGTGAGGGCAAGTTCAGCTTCCAGCCTCGCCGGAATCTAAGAAAAAAGGCAAGTTTACATCTACTACCTCTAAGAAAGGCACTGTTTCAGCAAACTGAATTATATTAATTTCTCAGATGTCCTGCAACCTTGGGCAGACCCCAAGACAGAGAGATGAGCATCAGCACTGCCTTTTGTAGACAGGAGAAACCTCAGCCCAGAAAGTTTGAATATTGATCTGAACAATAAATCAAAATCCATCTCCTGTCTGAAGACAAAACTGTGGAAGAGATACACCAAAAATCTGTAAAAAGTCACATTTTGTGGAAGAGAAGGCTCTATCACCTGGATAAACTTGTAGTTTTCCTTCCCAGAGACTGTTTCAAGATTCTTCAAGCTTGCACAGTAGTCGAGCTGAAGGGAAATACCACAGAACATAAGTAAGTGATCAGTAAGTGGGCTCCTTAGAAGCAAAAAGGCTAACTCAAACCCAACCTAACCACTGGAAAGTCTGAGAATAAAACAAAAACTTATTTCAAAAAAAAAAAAAACCCTACTTTGCAAGCAGATGTAAAGCTTTAAAATTACAAATCTCTAAAAGATACTCTAACTGCAAAAATTCTTAAATAGATGTTTAGAGCTTGTAAAGTTTTGTTCTTTTTTTGAACAGCAACTGACTTTTTTTTCCGCCCCATAAGAACAAATGGAAAATCAAACAAAAATTAGTAACTAACCATATAAACTTCAACATATTATAGATTGCATTATGAATCACTTAAAACAGTTGTCCATCTCAAGAAAAAAAATAAGTACTACACAAGGTATTACCTTATCCAGATTTATAATCAGATAATTTGGATAGTTTTTCACAAGAGAGACAACTACATGTGAAGCTCTGCAGGATAGAAGAAAAATATATTTTACAATTATATACTTGGCTTTAAGGTAATAAAAACATGACAAATTCCAAATAAATTCAACATTTTCAAAAGTCTTTGGGGAAAGAAGGGGATTTATTCAAGACAGATGAAAGACAAATTCAAAGATATTTTTACATGCCAACATTATTCTAATATATATTTTATACATTATTCTAATATTTTCTATATACAAGTGCATATGGTTAAGAAACTAAAAATCAGAACAAAAGTTCATCCTATAACAAAAGAAATCAGCACTGCCCACAGTCACATTAAAAAAAAAAACCCAAACTGTTATAGACTATATTCAATTGCCTTTGTAAAATACTTTTGCACCCTAAAGCTTACATATTATTTACCAGGGAGAACCAAACAGTGAACACTCCTAACCCACGACAGTGACTCCCATAACTCAAGTCTCTGACACTGCTGCTAGGTGTAAGAAGAGACAACCAACCAGGTGGCACTGCCCCTTTGGCACGTTCTTGCGTACATGAAGCTCAGTCTGAGAGTTCAGCTTACTTCAGGGTTATTCACACACAGAAATGTAACCCTCTCACAGCTTCCGAACATTGAGGGGCTCAAGCTGAAGAGGGGCCAGACCTTGCCCTGACTCCAACTGAGCCCACAGCACTGGGGGTTGATACGGGAAATAGCAGCTGGCTCGAAGCCCTGCCATCTTCAACCCAAAGAATCCATTAGGTTGGAAAAGACCTGAGACCATCGAGTCCGACTTAGGACGAAACACAACCTTGTTAACCAGACCATGGCACTAAGCGCCATATCCACTCGTTTCCTGAACGCCTGCAGGGACAGTGACTCTTGACCTCCCTGGGTAGCCCAGTCCAATAACCAATCATCTTTTCTATAAATAAATCCTCTCTAACCTCTACCCTAAACCTCTGCAGGCGCACCTTAGACTGTGTCCTCTCGTCCTGTCGTTTGCTGCCTCGGAGATGAGGCTGAACCCCACCTGGCTACACCCCTCTTTCAAGGAGTGGAAGAGAGCGATAAGGTTGCTATGCCTGGAGCCTCAGACAAAACAACCCCAGCTCCCTCCGTTCCTCATACGGTTCGTGTTCCAGGCCCTTGACCAGCTCCGCTGCCCTTCTCGGGGCAGCCCCGTCCCGGCTGAGGCCGAGCACCGACTCCCACTGCCAGCGCCGGGCGGTCCCTCCTTCATCTTCTCGCCGGCCGCAGGCGAAGGACCGCCGGGGCAGCCTCCGAGCTCGCTCCCCAGCGCTTACCACCTCGGAACCCGCGACAAGGGCGAGTCACCAGCAGCCCCTGAGTGAGCGCGACCCGAGCCGGGGGCGCGGGGGAACCGGCTCAGGACGGGCACAAGGGAGGCAGCACCACGGGACCCCCACCCGCCACGAGTCACCCGCGCCTCTGGACAGGAGGCCCGCGGCCCGCTCTAGCCCCGCGGGGCTCACTCACATGAAGCCGGCGCCGCCTGTCACCAGCACCCGCTTCTCGAACAGCGGCGGCGCCGCGGGGCCTGCCCGCCCCGACATCGTACGCGCTTTACGGCACCGGCCTCTCACTCCCGTTCCCCCCACGGCTGCGCGTGCGCGGCACGGGCCCGTGGGTTCCACGGGCAGAGTCGCAGCGCCTGCAAGAGGCTCACTGAAAGATCGCCTTCCTCCCTCCCCGCGCGGCCCCAAGAGCGGAGCTGTCACCGTCTTCGAAGGCCACCGACAGAGGGGCGGGCGCGACGTGTGAAAAGGGCTAACGCTTCGCCTCCGCATTCAGCGGCGACTGATGGCCGTCTCTTTTACGACTCTGGGTCTCTCAACTTACGGCCGGACTCGGCAACGGGACACGTTGCCGCAGGGGCGGGGCCTGGTCCCTCGTTCACGCCCCCAGGGGCGGGCGCGCTCCCTCATTGGCTCTCTCGCCGCTC